>CM052440.1:149014115-149121463 GCA_028533085.1 Varecia variegata | reverse complement strand
GCCTGAGCAAGAGCGAGACCCCGTCTCTACTAAAAATAGAAAGAAATGATCTGGCCAACTAAAAATATATATAGAAAAAATTAGCCGGGCATGGTGGTGCATGCCTGTAGTCCCAGCTACTCGGGAGGCTGAGGCAGTAGGATTGCTTGAGCCCAGGAGTTTGAGGTTGCTGTGAGCTAGGCTGACGCCACGGCACTCATTCTAGCCCGGGCAACAGAGTGAGACTCTGTCTCAAAAAAAAAAAAAAAAAAAGAAATGGAATAGAAAGTAATGTGTTCTTTTTTCCTTCACTGTAACCGTTTGAAATGCTGGATGCCTCCAGGGGTGAAGCAGCTGCCTCTCAGAGAACTGCTGCAAGGTTGAGGTGTGAGCGTCTTTGGCACAGTCCTCCACCTCATCTATTTGTTTAAAATAGAATTAGGTTATATGAACCACAAAGATAGATAAGAGAAACCCCTTCTACATCCTAACAGAAGTGAGAAAAAAAAAATGATGAAAATAAGGAATCTCTTTCTAAGCGCATTAAAGGCTCCCTGTTTCAGAATTGTAATGTACATATGTTGCCTCAGGAAATGTTTTAATTAGAAATTTTTAAAATATTCCCCATATATAATGTATCAAGGTTGTTATATGTTTTATTGGCTAAACCAACACCTTCTTTGACATAATGTACATGTATATTCACATACCAAATGCAAGAGGACCTCACTCAAAGCATACAAGGAACAATCAATGAAGTCAATTCAATAGGAGCTAGGGCTGGATTGGCCTCTACAAATTATCTAGACCAGCGCCGTCCAGAACAACTTTGTTCTGCGTCTGTGGTGCCGATACAGTCGCTGCCCGGCTCATGTGACTGCTTGAAATGTAGCTGGGGTGACTCAGAAACTAATTTAATTTTATTTCAATTAAATAGCTACACATGGCCAGTGGCTGTGCTGCCAGTGCAGATCAAGACCATTGTGCGTATTTGGCGGGTAAGGAAATCAAAAGAAAGGCTAAGAAGCCCAAGACAGCGATCAGACGTAGCACTGATACTTTCAACCAATCTTCACTAAGGAGAGATTAGGGAAAAGCAGGAAGATGAATAAATTGGGCACATTCATGTTCTAAGACTATTCCCTGATTCAAACTTTGCTCTGAACCTCTTGAAATGTCTGGAAACCAGCCACCAAGTGGGGGTGATGTGTCAGGTGACACAAATATTAATAGATTATGTCCCTCAAATCCACTGTTCTCACACGAATGCGTCAGACAGCACTTCATAGTTTTCGAAGCTTGTTCTCCTATACGGTATTCTCTCATTTGTTCTTTTCAACAACCTCGTCAGACTGGAAGAGAAAACATCATCCATACCTGTATCTGAGATTCCGACACAGCCAACGATTAGCCCAGGTTCATGCGACTCGCAAGGGCAAATGCCGGAAAAGGAGGTTTGACTCTTATCTTAGTTCAGCTTCTTTCTGTTAACACCTGGCTGCCCTTCGTCTAAGTCCCTGAGAAAGGTTGCGACCTGGGGAGCTGCCTTAGTATTTAAGGCAAATTAGAGAAGCCCCACAGAGCAGAGGCACCTCTCACAAAACACCCTCCTGCCCAAGTCTAGCAGGAAACTGCGCAGACTCTGGAATCGAGGAGACGCAGGATTGACAGCAGACTCTCGAACTTACTCCAATATCACTTTCAACATCATTTTCCTCACTGGTAAAATGGGCATAATAGTAGCACCTAATAGACTTTGCGTGCAGATTAAATGCAACGATTCATGCAAAGTGCCTTGTGCAGGGCGTGCTGTGATTGCTCGGTGCACGGTAGCTGTCCTTATGAACACTAATGCAGAGAGCAGTAAGCTGCGCTCTGATTGCTCCATGGGCCCGTTTCCAGATTCAGAACTCGCAGCAGCGACTTGCTCTTGACTGCTTTAGAACACTGAACCTTTCAGCATTTCCCCAAATTCTTCCCCCTTCCCCTACGATTCCTCTCTCTTTCTCCCTCTGCTACACGGTCAGGAAAACGGAATTGAGTTTCTGTCCCAGGAATCTCCCCCTCATTGCTTTACCCTTTGCGGGGCTCTAGGGGAAAAGGTGAGGCTTGTGGGGTCTCAGAAACAGGGACGGGTCTCGGGACGTGCGCTGGCGAAGTGGGACAGCAGTACGTAGCTGCGTGCCCCAAGATATCAAAGGGGGTATTTTGACAAAAATCTTCCAAAATTAAACTCTTTCTCTCCATGGAAACATTTTCCCCACAGTCCTCCCTTCCTTACCACTGTAAAAAATTGAGTCATTAACAAAAAGGATGGGAGAGATCAGCCACACATAAAGCCTGTCCCCACGTCCGAGGAGGTATCCTTGCGCTCCCCTCCCTGGCCAGGTGCCCTGTGACCCACAGCCGCCCGTGAGCTGTGGGATGTTCATGGTGAATCCAAGACATCACAAGCATCATTTGAACCCACAGGTTTCTCCCCATGTGGGCAGCACTAGTACAAGAGAAGAACGCCCAAATCACATAAATCCTACAATAAAATGGAAGAAAATTGAAGATCAATATTCTAAGTTAAAACATAATAGCAATGATAACCAGTTGCCGTGCGTGGTGAGAGGAAACACAGGACACCAGAAAACCGTGAAAGTCCCATCCGGGAGTCAGTCCCTGCTCTGTATCCGGGCGAGTCAGCTCACCCCAATGCCGCCAATTGCTGCCCTTTTAAGAGCATCAGCACGGCCTCCCCTGGGGCTTTGCAAAGGCACAGAGTGGCTGTGAAATACTCCTGTGGGTCACACGGACGACAAGACAAGGGTGCAGAATCATCGGGGCCCCGATCTCCATAGAACACAGCACGTGTTTAATAGCTGCTGTGGTCGGTGAAATGCCATCTTTTCTGTTCTGGTCAGAGACTATGCTTTTGTTCTTGTTAAAAATTTATGTCACAGCACAGGAGTGTGGATAGATACCTATAATATGATTTTAGCAATCTGGAGAAAATATTCTGGCTCAAGCTTGCTGCTGATGTATCCACGATCACCGTTTTTATCTCCACGTAGGCCAAGTGAATGAAAGTCCCGTTCACACAGGCGGGACTCCCGGCTGGAACCCGCCTCCTAAGCAACGTGCAGCAGGACACAGGGCTACGGAACGCGTGTGGCCCGTAAACTGCCCAGCGCAACGGCTGGACAAAGCAACACGAAGACCTTGGCCGTGTAGGTGAAGAACGGCACCTTATCAGCACCGTGGAAACGCACAAACCCAGGTGCAAACACGTGGTGCTCACTAGCTGTGCAACTGGGACTTCTAAACAGCGTATGGTTCTGCCCTGTGGAATAGAAATAATAACAGCTTTTCTTCCTTATCACAGGGTATTGTGGGCAATAAATAAAAGAATGAACAAAATCTCTTTGTAATGCTAAAGCACTTAACACACGTAGAACCTACTATTAATATTTATAGCATAAATGCTAGGAGATATTTTTTTTTTTACAGTTGCTGCTGTGTGTTTATTGTGTTTTTCCCTAGGGTGGCTTTAAAAAAATGCGGCCTGCATTTCTGTTATGATGGCATTTAGATCTACTTCATCAAAGTCAGGGACAAACTTTCATAAATTCCTCTTCCATATTGAAATAGAATCCTGAACGTCTCTAGTGGCTCAGAGTCACCCACGAATACTCAGTGGTGATGAATGGCCGTGAAGCAAAGTTGTTGGCCACCTCGTAATTACGCTTCCACATAAACTGCACTAAAAGCACCACTGTATAACACCTGTGAGACAAGGCTGGCTTTCAGCGGAGCTATTTTTAGTTGAGACGGTGGAAAGGCAAAGAGATGGGCATGACCCAGGCAGCCGCCTCCCCGACGGGCTGTAAAACATCGGCAGAGAACAGGGCAAGCTCTGCTCTGCTCTCCGATTCACACCACCCCCCTTCACGCTGCAGAGCTGAGCTGTAAATATCAGACCCACAAATGCAGACATGCTCCTAATTCTCTTCCTCCTCCTTCTATTAAATTAGGCTTTAGTTTGAAAGTCAGGCAAGATCTCAGATGTTTCTGAAAAGCTCGGCTGGTGCGGAAAGAACATTTCAGTTAGAGCGACCTGGGGGCGGGGGAGGGAGATGGTCCTAGATCTGTGCTTCAAACCTTGGCATTGTGGAGTGAATTCCTCAACAACTTAAATACAGAGGGGAAAACGCCTTGCTCTGTGAGAAATAAAGGATACAAAAACACTTGGACCAGTGACTGGCAGCAGAAAAAGTAGAAAAATCTTGGCCAACTGGGAAGGTTAGTTCAAAATCAGGCTGGGTTGGTGCTACGCGGCAAAGACTAGCCTGGCAAAGCCTCTCGATCTTTGCAGAGCCTCTGGGCACCGTGCCGGAGCGCCAGCCTTCGCCCGTGAGAACAGTCCTGCCCTGGGGAGGAGAAGCAGGCAAGTCAGGCCGAGTAGAAAGGCACCTTCTCTCGTAGGAGATTCCTGCCAAGTGCACTTTGCTCAGGCCTTGAAGCAGGAAAGTCTCTGGTTTCCTGAGCTGCAATGCAGAGCTGCTGTGCAAACTCCCAATACGAGGAGGAGGACAGGAGCCGTCTTCTTGCTGAGGAGGCTGTTGGGTCTCCGCTGGGGAAGACCTCAATTTTGGTTCATTTCTCATGAAGTGGGAGAAGGACCATTGCTTTCTAGATTTTTTGTTTTCTAGATACTGTGCTCATTAAATCTCTGGTAGCTCTAGGTCAAACATGGCCTTAGCCCCCACAGCCTGGGGAAAGATGAAGAAAATTTCAACATATTTAAAATAGGGCTTTTTTGCTTGAAGTGGATATTAAAAGTATTGGCCGGGTGCGGTCGCTCGTGCCTGTAATCCTAGCACTCAGAGAGGCTGGGGCAGGAGGATCGCTTGAGCTCAGGAGTTCAAGACCAGCCTGAGCAAGAGCGAGACCCCGTCTCTACCAAAAGTAGGCAAAAGTAGAAAAATTAGCCAGTTGTGGTGGTGCTCACCTGTAGTCTCAGCTACTCAGGAGGCTGAGGCAGGAGGATCGCTTGAGCCCAGGAGTTTGAGGTTGCAGTGAACAGTGATGACGCCACTGCACTCTAGCCTAGGTAACAGAGCTAGACTCTGTCTCAAAAAAAAAAAAAAAAAAGAAAGAAAGAACGAACGAACGGAAGGAAGGAAATGTGTATAGGTGCAGACACGTATATACAAACTCGTACGCACCTGTAGGGACACACGTGTGGGATCTGGGCGCATGCCTGCTGATACCTATAGCCTTCAATAACTGAGAAACTATTGCATGTACTTTGACATTTCTATTCTCAAGCTAGTGGGTTTTTTTGTTTTTTTTTTTAACAGTGCAGTACAAAGAATTCAGGTAACTGCAGAAATTCTAGTCTAAAGAGTAGTTCATTACTGGCAGCCCCCAAGGTCATGGGCTCAGAGTGAGGCAATATTAAAACGAGCCTCCAGAGAGTTGTGTGACCACGTCAGGTCAGGCGCAAAACCAGGAAGAATAAACTATATGGTAAATGGCTCGGCTAGAGGGGTAAAACCTGGACTCTAGGATCACATTCTCCTGGTCCTAACTAAAGTGACACTTGGTTCCTATCCATGCTTCTAGGACGGAGCGTGTGGCTTAGGCTAGAGGCTACTGTGTGGCTTTTACATCTTCATAATCTTAGGAATTGAAACCCTGCAATCTTTCCCTCTGGGTCGCTCCGTGGCCAGGAGCCCGAAGTAAGGCTCGGCTGTCGTAGGCAGCTGGTCGCCAAGACAAGCCATGGCACGTTTATGGATCCTCCCCGTGGGCTTACCTGTCAACAGCTGTGTCCCAAACATCGGTCTCCATCCCAACCTCCATTCCAGACCTGCATGTCCCCAAGGCTCTCCCATGTCAGTTAATGGCACTCAATGTCTTGGGCCAAAAATCTGGATGTCACCCTGAATTCCTCTGTTTTCCTTACTCCCACCCGTAACGATCCACAGGAAGTCCTGTCGGTTTTACCACCAAATTGTGTCCTAAATCCACGCATGTCTCACTGTCTTGCTGCCACCACCGAGTCCAGGCCTCCCACGCTCCCTGTCCGCATTGCTGGGCTGGCGTCAGAACCGTGGCCTTGCGACTGCTCAGCCTCCCCACGGTCATTGCCGGCTCCGCGGCCGGCGTTAGGGTTTAAAATGTAAATCAGTTCATATCATATCTCTCCTGTGTGAAGTCTTGCAGTCACTCTGTACCCACTGCATTTGGAACGAAACCCCAGGGTCACGGCCAACCTGGCCACCAGGGCCCCTCACGGTTCTTCAGGCTCAGTGGCTGTCACCTCTTGTGGTGAACCTTGATCGCCCTCCGCCCTGTCCCCGACTCTGCCCCTGTGCCCTGCATCAGACCCTTACGTGACCACTGCCCTGTCTTTATTTAGGCCTCAGCTATGTTGTCACCTCCTTAGAGAGACCTCTCCTGACGCCTTCATGAGCCCGGTGACTGTTTTATGCTGAGCCTTCCTTACTCGCTACATAATCTCATCCGTTTGCTGCCGCATTTACTGTCTCCTTCTGTGACGGAAGCTTCGAGTCTGCTCTCTGCTACATTCCCAGGGCCTAAAACAGGGTCTGGCTTGTTCAACAGACTCTCAATAAAAAGTGATTAAAAAAACGAGTGGCCTTGTGTCTACAGCTTCCCGAAAGTTACTGTGGCCCAAAGTTCTACAAGAGACCAACTGGCTTCTCTCTTCGGGCGAAGCGAGGCGGGTGAGCAGATGGGCGAGAGCCTCCTCCCAGCCGAGGCAGAAGTTACTAAGCCAGCACGGAGTTTCTGCTGTGCAGCCAGTAGCGTGTCTGATGCTGTTAGGACACAAAGTAAGTCACCGAGCACCGAGAGCGTGTTGCCGGCTAGCTGGGAGAGGCGCGACGTGAATCAACAAAAGCAGCATTATGTGCTAAGAAATACAACAGGAATCTGAAGGAGGGAAACGTCAGTATGAAACGCCATGGTTGGGGCGGGCATCAGGAGAGGAATGGGGTCGTCTGTGACACGTGGAGGCAGAGAACTGAAAAGACAGAGGAGAGGAGGGGCAGAGTGGAGGAAAAGAGGAGGAGCAAGTCCTGGTTTGGGCCAGATTTTGCTCTTAGAAAGCCAGGAAGAGACTGACTGAGGTTCCGCTCAAATCATGCCTATTTAGAATGCTCAGATACTTATTTAGAGTCTGCAAGAATCCAGACCGGGCCTACAGAAACAAGTCAGTGGGACTGAAGGTGATTTATTAAGACATTCCTTTCCCCTCTAAAGCTCTGGTGCTATTTTTCTTGGGAATTGGGTTTCGTTCATTAAACAAATATTTATTACCTGTCTACTGCATGCCAGGCACTGTGCCTGTTGCTGGAGTCCAACAGTAAACAAGAGATCACAGTTCCTGTCCCCAGGAGCCTGCAATGTCTCCAAGGAGATAAATAATGCATGGATAAATTCATAATAATGATGTAGGCATAGTTAATACATTATCTATTTGAGGCAAATTCTTTTATACTAAGATGTGGGAAGAGATAGAGCGAGAAGATGGTTTGGGGAGGAGAGGATGCTATTGTTAGGCTGTTTGCAAGGCTGTTTGTACCATCTTGTGTTAGAAAGGACAAATGGCTGCCCCTTTTGTAGCCTGTGACAAAACATAAAACCACAGCTGTGGAGGCACAATTGCCATGGTCCAAGGTGAAGGCTCTTTAATAAAATACATGGTGTATTTGAAAATGTACATTCTTAATTGTAAAATCTTTAAACAAAGCCAGACACACTTTGTAAATTATGGAACAACTCTCAGATGTCTATCCCGTGGTTCTATCCTCCCTGTCACTAGTCTGCTGGGGCTGCCATGACAAAGTGCCACAGAATGGGTGGCTTGAACAACAGAAGCTTGTTTTCTTACAGTTCTGCAGAAGTCCGAGATCAAAGTTTGGCAGGGTTGGCATCCTCAGGCCTCTCTCCTTGGCTTGCAGATGGCCACCTTCTCGCTGCATCCTCACATGGTCTTTCCTGTGTGCACGCACCCCGGGTCCCCTGGTGTCTCTGTATGTCCAAATTTTCTTTCCTTTTTCCTTCCTTCCTTCCTCTGGCTGGAGTGCAGTGGCATCATCATAGCTCACTTCAGCCTTGAACCCCTGGACTCAAGCGATCCTCCTGCCTCAGCTTCCTGAGCAGCAGGGACTACAGGTGTGTGCCACCACACCTGGCTAATTTTTTAAATTTTTCATGGAGACAGGGTCTTGCTGTGTTGCCTGGGCTGGTCTTAAACTCCTGGGCTCAAGTGATCCTCTGGCCTCAGCCTCCCAAAGTGCTGGGATTACAGGCCTGAGCTGTGGTGCCCGGCCCAAATTTTCTTTTCTTATAAGGGTATCAGACAGACTGGATTAGGGCCCACCCTAAAGGTCTCATTTTAATTAAGCAGCTCTTTAAAGCCCATATCTTCAAAACAGTCACATTTTGAGATGCTGGAGGTTAGGGTTTCAACATGTGAATTTTGGGGAACACAATTCAACTCATAACACATTCCAGTCCTCATAGACAGTCCTGTCCCGAGAGGGAAGGACCAGTTCTCGCAGACGCAACCCAGCGCTCCTAGAGGGGGAGGGTGGTCCCAGAGCTCCCTGGTGAAATGAACGAGGCCCAATAGAAACTTCTTAAGTTCTGCATTTCCCTTCTGCTGCTCCCCGAGAGTCCGCAGAAAGGAGAGAGCCGGGTTCTAATCTTGCTGTGACGTAGAGCGATGACAGCAGCACATCCCTGGGATCACAATTCCAGCTGAGTCTGGTTCTCAGCATGGGCCTCGGGTCTGGGTGGGCCAGTCGAGCTACTGGAATGCGGGGCCTGAAGATACCTTCAAAACTACCTGTAGGTTTCGAAAGGTGATGTTATCTATAGAGAAAGTTAAGAATCCTCAGACACCAGCTATGGGGAGAAGTGAAGAATCTTTATGGACACCAGCTGGGTGGCTCCAGAGTGACAATTACAGGGGACAGTTACTAATGATTATCATTATTTTTAGCTAGGCCCTTACCACAGTTCTCACCTTGCACCCCGTCATTGAAGGGCGGTTTCGACGTTTCCCCGGGCCATGCGAGGCCCCAGGGGAGGCCCACCGTTTTCAACGCAGTGGCCTTCCTCTCCGTCCTGCGGCATGAGAGAGCTTTCCCTCGTGTCACACAGGGGCGGAGGGCAGCTCGGGCTGGGGGACCCAGTCTCTCTCTGCCTAACCAGGCTGCTATCGAAACCATGAGGGGGTTTCGGCCTAGGCCCACTTGCTTGTTGCACAATGATCCAGTTATTGACACAATAAGGATTGCCAAGGAAGAAAGGAATTTTTAATACTGTGGACTGAAAAAAATCCAAACTCTGAAATAATTACAAGAGGTTTATTCTGAGCCAAATTTGAGGACCACGGCCAGAGCCACTCCCAAGAAGCCTTGAGCAAGTGGACTCACAGTGGTGAGGTTACAGTTGGTTTTATACATTTCATGGAGACAAGAATTTACAGGTAAAGTCATAAATCACTACGTGGGAGGCTACATTGGTTTGGTCTAAAAGGCAGGACATCTCGCAGTGAGGGGCTTACAAGTCATAGGTGGGTTTAGAGATTCTTTAGCTGACAACTGGCTGAAAGAGTTAGGCTTTACCTAAAAGACCAGAAAGGAAAAGCTGAAGTTAGGATGAAGGTCTGAGCACTCTGGGAGGTCCAGACAGAAGGATCTGTCCAGTTAAGGATGTGCTAGGAAGCTTGAGTTAGGATGAGGGACTTCTGTCTTTCAGGTGATGCTAATGCTGTGGGGAATTGGGTTGGGAAGCAAACCACAGTATATTTGGTTAACAAAACCTGTTGAGTGAGATTTTGTCATTTGTAAGTGTGACTCACCAGCCCCCTTAGAAAGGAATCCTTGAGCAAAAGAAAAGATCTGAGTTCAGTCCTCAATACGACAGGACATGCAAAAGACAGACAAAAGACGTCTTACTGGATCTGTGGCTGAAGCAGCCACAGATCCAGGCTTTTTAAGGAGGGGCCAGATGTCTTAGGGCGTCTGCCCAGGAGCCCTCAGAATCTCAACTCCTTTGTCTTGCAGAAAATCTACCATTTCTGGGAAACAAAAGGACAAGTAGTTACTTAAGGGAGAGGACAATAAAAAACTTACAGGGGTCACTGAAGTTTGTTTGTGGAGGAGCCGGTTACTAGGTGGCCCTGCCCCCTTCACTTGGCTGCAGCTGCCCAGGTTGTCTGGAACCAGCCTGTACAGGAGCTGTCCCCATGCAGAGTCCTCCTCCTTTGTGGCTTTCCCCCTCCTTTTTATGTGACACTGCCCCTGTGCTGTGCATAAGTTTGCAAGGGAGCAGTCATCCCAGATGTGTCTGACCCCTGCCTACTGATGGGTGCAAGAAACACTGCCCCAAAATATGGCACCTTGGAATTGAAAAAGCAGAAGCAGGAAGGCCACTCTCACCTCCCTGCTTCTTCCCCGGAGCACGTCCCACAACCTAGGAGGTCACTCTCTGCCTTTCCCTCCCCTTCTCCCTTGCAAATCCTCATGTGACGGTGTCCTGCCCTATACACAGAGGGAGGGAATGTCACACAGAGGGAGGAACGTCACACAGAGGGAGGAATGTCACACAGAGGTGCCACGAGGAATCTGAACAAACAAGCCCTGCTGAATTCTCCCCAGTCTGTTACCATCAGATACCCTTTTGTCCTGCAACTATATCTGAGCTTGACTGGCCATAAAACACAACCGGTTTCCCTGTTTCTTTGGGTCTTCATTTGCTAACAAAGCTCCCATGTCACGTAAAACCTATATTAAGTAAATGTGTACACTTTCCTCTTGCTCATCTGTCTTTGGTTGTTGGTGTCCCAGCCTTGAGCCTGGGGTGGGCGAGGAGGAGGGAGACATGCCCTCTGCTCCCCACACTCCCCACGCTGCCCGTGCAGAGGGCGGCCCGTCCCCCAGCAGTTGCTTCTCCTTCCTATGCCCGCCTGGCCTCCGCTTCCTCCCTGGGGCCACAACCGCAGTTGAGCAGCAGGAAGAGAAACTGCCCTAGAGTGAGGGAAGATCCAGAAAGCTTAGTCCCATACCAATTTTTAAACATTTAAGGATTTTAAGGCTGATTTGTCCAAGGACACTTGTGCCTTCATTTTCCAGCCAGTAAACCCATTTCAAGCTACTAATGAGACAGTGAGTTTCGTCAGAGAAAGTCAAACGTGGAAAGTGGGACAGTCATTCCCTTCAGCCTCCCCAGGCTTTGATCTTTCCATGGCCCAGAGGTTGTGGGGTTGTAGCTGCCAAGAGCTCGGAACTTGGGATTGTAAATGAGCCGCCTTCTCCTTCCCAGTAAGAGCCCGCACTTTGACCTTCACGTTACACCCAGAGCCAAAACTAACTCCAGATAATTCAAGAGTTAAATGCAAGAAAATGAACTTGTAAAAACAAACAAACAAAAAACTAGACAAATAAAATAAAATTAGATATTTATAACATCCAGAGGGGCAAGGACTTAGAAGTTTGAGAAGGACTTAGAAGTCATACAGAAAATAATGGGCAGATTTGACTGCATGGAATTAATTTTTAAATGAATTTTCTGCAGTCTAACTGGTGGTGAGTGAAATTGGTCGTAGGCAAATTGGCTTTTAAATGAATTGGTCTGAGGGAAATTGGTCAGCACTTCCTCACACGTGGTGGTGGGAACAGAGCCAAGGGAGGGACATGTGCATGAGGAATAGTGTTGGAGGCAGAGACAGGATTGATGACTGACTCGGTGCAGAGCGCAGGTGGGGGAAGAGGGGAGAGTGAACTGGAGGACGCCTGGAGGGTAGTGGAACCAAGTAACCCAAATGGGGAGCAGAGGCAGCGGGGCAGGCTTGGCCATGCAGAGATGAAATCACCGTAGGTCACCTGTTCTCAGACCGTAGCCTGCCTCAGAATGACCTGACGAGTTTGCTAAAATACATATTGCCAGCCGGGCACAGTGGCTCACACTCACAATCCCAGCACTTTGGGAAGCCAAGGTGGGAGGATTGCTTGAGGCCAGGAGTTTGAGACCAGCCTCAGCAACAAATTGAGACCCCGTCTCTACAAAAATATAGAAAAATTAGCCGGGCATAGTGGCGCACACCTGTAGCCCCAGCTACTCGGGAGGCTGAGGCAGGAGGATCACTTGAGCCCAGGAATCTGAGGTTGCCATGAGCTATGATGATGCCGCACTCTAGCCCTGGCAACAGAGCAAGACGCTTCTCAAAAAAACAAACAAATAAAACATACTGCAGGGCCATCCCCAGAGTTGCTGATTCAGTGGTCTGGATTAGAACTTTCTAACAAGTTCTCAGGTGATGCTGATGCTATAAATCTTAGAATCGCACTTTGAGTACCACTGTCTGGCCCTAGGATGGAGGTGATGGGAAGTGTCCGGCGGAGCTCGTCACTGTGGACTTGGAGCCCTGGGAGAGAGATCGGGCCCGGATCTAAGGATGATAATTGCTACCATTTCTCGTGAAGCTTGGCATTGGTTGTGCCAATAGTGGGCTGATGGTCGTGGGTGGGGATGGGGCAGGGGTTGGAGAGGGCAGAGCCCTCAGCTTTGACCTGAGCAGCCACTTCCGTTACCTGGGAGTGCACACAAGAATCATCATTTTTCTTATGTAAGCAGTGATATAAAAAACTATAAAATGTTGAGAAGCACTGATTTATTGAGTACTTATTCTGGGGCAGTCTGAAGCAATATTCCTATAAGCAAGATCCTATTATTATCCAGATTTAAGAGAGGAGAAAATGGACGTTTAGAGAGGTTAAACCACTTGTCCAAGGTCACATGGCAGGTAATTGGTGGATCCAGGATTAAAAACGTGTCTGGCCCATTTCCAGACCTTAAATTGCTAATCATTATGCCTCGTAAAGAATTTGCACGTTATCTGCACAGAGGTGGTATCTGAAACAATGAGATGGGATGCGACTACCAGGGCAGAGCTATAGAGAGATGTCCACGTGCAGCTCCACGGACGGCATCTCCATTTAGGGGGCAAGAGGAAGAAACTGAGTCCTAGCGTCCGTCACAGAAATGAAAGGAGAAGGAAGTGTCAAGAAAGAAAAAGAATTTCACTAGTGTCATGTGCCTTGGAGGTGTCAAGAAAGAAAAAAAAAAAAAGCTACTGAATTTTGAGACTAAGGTCACCGTTCTTGAAAGAAACTGCTTGAAAGAGAGCAAAGATGAAAAGTACTATGAGTGCTCTAGTTGTCTATTGCTGCCTAGCAAGCAATGCCAGGCACGGTTTTTAAACATTAGCAGCATTTATTGTTTCTCACATTTCTGTGCGCTGAATGGGCTCACCTGGGTGATTGTTCAGCTCCGAATGGCATTGGCCGGGGCACCGGAGACTGCAGTCACCTGCAGGCCTGACTGGGCAGGAATGTCCCAAATGGCTCGTTCACATGACAAGAGGTCAGTGCTGGCTGTTGGCTCAGAACTCAGCTGGGGCTGTGACCGGAGAGCTTTGGTTTCCCCACATCGTTTGTGCGTGAGGTTTGGGCGTCTCACAGCATGGCAGTGGGATTCCAAGAGGACATGTTCCCAGGGCCCAACAGTCAGAGCTGTAGGTCTATTAAGTCCTGAAGTTACATAGTATCGTCTCAACCACATTCTGTTAACAAAAGGAGTTCACGAGGCAAGGCAGATTCAAGGGGAGGGAAACAGCTATTTCCTCCACTTCTCAGTGGGAGGAGAGGCCAAGACTTGGGGCCATTTTTAATTCATCACAGGCTGGATGATAAGACTGTGGATGTAGCTGGTATAGACTCCCCTTCTCTTTCAAGAAATATTATAAAAAAGGGCAAAGGAGAAGAATGGTCATTGTTTGAGGGAACAGAGTTTTTAGAGGAGGGTTTTTTAGGATCTGGAAGATGAATTAGTTATGTAGGGCTATATAATAATATTACCACAAGCTTGCAGCTTAGAACAACATGCATTTATTATCCTACAGTTTCTGTGGTTCAGGGGTCCAAACATGGCTTAACTGGGTCCCCTGCTTCAGGGTCTCGAAACCCTGCAAGGAAGGAAGGCCTCCTTCAGGGCTGTGGTCACACCCACCGCTTGCCTGGAGAAGGAGCCTCTTCCAGTCAGCAGCTGGGACCCTGTGAGCATTTACTCCCTGTGAGCTGTTTGACCCAGGATCACAGCTTTGACAGCTGTGGGCTGAAGGCCACTGTTATTTGCTGATTTTATTTTATTTTGATGGTAATATTCTATCCTTATGACACTATTGCAACCAAATTGGCTTTACCATCTTGGCTTTAGTAGTTATAGAAGACAATGGATTACCATCTTTATTGCTGTAATGTGTTAAGCATTATATGCTAGTAGAATCTAGTTTAATTGTTTCAGGTGGAAAGTATTCTTTGAGTTTCCATTTTGAATGTGTTTGGACTAAACAAACAATAAACTACTGATGTCTGCAAAAAAAAAAAAAAAAAAAAAAAAAAAAAAAAAAAAAAGCGTGGCCACTTGCTTTCTCCAAGCTAGTAAGGGCGAGTGTCCTCTCAAGACAGGCGTCATGTGTCTGACTCGCATACACGTAATCACATGCATCCTGTCGCCTCTGCCATGTTCTGTTAGAAGCAAGTCACGGGTCCTAGCCACACGCCAGGGGAGGGAACACAGGTCGTGAATACAGGAGGCAGGGATTAGCGGACGTCTTGGAGTCTGTCTGCCGCGGGGGACTTGAACTTGGTAACAGGTTGGAAGGCGGTGGCTGGAGCAGAAGAAAATCGATCTCAGGTCACGGACGACTGGTGGACGGGGGTTAAGGTCACAGGTGAGTTAGATCTGGAGAGGAGGACATTTTTATTTTCAATTTATAGGAAAGGGGAAACGGGAGAAGACAAGAGAAGTTTTGAAGTATGAAGAAGGGAAGTTTCCAAGAAAGCTCACATCAGACCCCATCTTCCCGGTACAGCGGGAGACGGGTGACTCGCTGGATGGGAATCACGCTTTGAGGAAAATGGAAAATATTTGCAACAGGCACTATGGGGCAGGTCACAGATGTTGATCAGAGGTGAAACAGGGAGGGAATAGGGCCGCGGCAGGGCCAGCCTGGGTTGCTTCTCAAGAATTGCTCTGGGACCCTTGGCCGGCCGCGCTGGCAGCCACGGTGAAGTGCCGACAGTGGGTTAGACCACGCGGAGGCCAGGGAGGTCAAGAATGAATAACAATGCTGAGAACAGAGAGCTCAAGGGCGGCTTCCGTGAGGCAGACAGTGGTGTCAGCGAGACTGAAGGAGTGGTAAAGTAAAAGGAATTTTTAAAATTCTTAATCTTATTTGAATTTCCAGCAAAATTTGTAACACTGTCTCCTTGAAATGCCTTCCTCCTTGGCTTCACAACTCGACTCTGGGCTTTTCCTACTTCTGCAGAGTCTCGGTCTCGTCCAGGGACTCTTGTTCCTCTGTTTATCCTCCAACGAAAGGGGACCATTCGGGTTCTTCCCTAGGTGCACCTCAGGGCCATTTTATCCACTCCCGTGGGTTTAGTTACTCTCTAAAGGCTGCCAGATTCCAGAAGTTATATTTCTAGTCCAGATTGTCTCATTAGTTTCACCCTGTGCTCAGCTGCCTGCATGTCCTGCAGGCATCAAAGCTGGACATTTCAAAAAATAGAAACACGATTTCTCCTTGCCCTGCCCGCCTCCAGCGTTCCTGGTCTCAGGGAATGGCCCCACCATCAGCCTTTGCTTTGCCCCGTCCTCACCTATATGCTACTAACACCCCTCTCCCTTCTCTGCTGCCCTTCTGCTCTAGCTACCAGGATGGTTCCCCAGATCACACCATCAGGCCCCTACACTGCCCCTCTGTCTCTAATATTGATCTTCTACAGCCTATGGGGTTTTTGTTGTTGTTTTTTGTTTTTTGAAAGAGTCTCGCTCTGTCTCCCGGGCTAGAGTGAGTGCCGTGGCATCAGCCTAGCTCACAGCAGCCTCAAACTCCTAGGCTCAAGCCATCCTCCTGCCTCAGCCTCCCGAGTAGCTGGGACTACAGGCATGCGCCTCCATGCCCGGCTAATTTGTTTCTATTTTAATCTTCTACAATCTATTTCCTCCCTGTAGCTAAAGGAGCTTGCAAAGCTGCACATCTTATTACATCACCCCCTAATCACCTTGACACACGTACACACGACACTTGCAATCCATCATTGACTTCCTGTTGCCCGCAGGATAAATCATAAAGGATTAGGATTTACTGAGAACTTATTTTGTGCCAGGCACTATGATTCACATCTTGCTCGTTAAAGTACAAACTCCTGAGCACGCTATTGCAGGACACTCAGCATCCGGTCCCAGCGTGACTCTGCCACCTCGTCCTACCTGCTCCTCCCTCTTCACCTGGCTCATTCCCACTTCAAGAACCAGCTTAAGGTCAGCACCTCCAGGACACCTCCCTTATCCTGGTTCGGCCTCTCTCGCGGAACATGGACCTGTCGCCGTCCACAGTAGCAGCCTTCTCGTTTGTTTTCAGCACGACTCTGTCTTGTCAGTTATTGTACCTGCAATGTCTTTCAAGCACCTGGTTTATAGTAGCTGCTCAGTAAATATTTGCTGGATGAATGAGTGACTCGGAGGTAACACAATTCCAAGTACTGATAGAGTTCAAGGAGTGGCTCTTTCTGAGAGTGGCTCCACACCTCCCCTGTCTCTTTCCATGTTGATGACTTTTTTTCACGTTTAAAACATAGATGTCTGATACTCAATTTTAAGTTATATTATATTGTGAAGTAGTGTAGTCCCCTTCTGCCACCTGCATTAGGCCCCTTACTCCTTCCACAGGGCCCATAATACCACAAAGCCTGGAGGGAACAGTGTTTGGGAAGAAATACAGGTGCAGCCAGAGTTCTGGACGTGGACGCATCGGGCCATGAGCTGAACTTGTGGAGAGGAGCAGAGCCCCTCTGCACGGCTGAGGTTGGTGCCGCGCCGGGTCACTGCGGCGTGGACATTTGTAGCTGGACCGAGCATTCTGCTTTGTGGTCCTCAGCCTCGTGATCACGGGGGCCGTTCGTGACAGCAGCAGAGGTGACCAAGGATCAGTCTTCTGGTCTCAGAATATCACCCATATGGTATGTCTTGGAAATCCGGAGTCTGTGCTCCACTAGGCTACGATTTTGTAGGTGCTTAATATCCTGTATGAAATCTCTTTCTGCTTGAGAGCTCTGACTATAGTCGTCCTTTCATTAAAATTTGACTAAGGAATCAGTCAAGTTTACTCTGTGCGACTGCCTAGCCTCTCCATTAGGATGTAGGATTAACATATAAGTGCCAATAAATATTTATTAAATGCAATACTTATCCAAGGCAGAGAAGTTTAATTGAAAAACTAAATCATATGTTCCACATTAAACAAATTATAGTGTTTTAAAAATCTCTAAAATTCCAATATCTCAGTATTAAGACAAAGATGGGGGATACAAAGATGATCAAAACTCAGTTCTTACCTTAAATAAAAGGGGCACAGGCATACATATTTCATGCTGTAATAAAGATATAAGCAAAGTACTGAAGGATCATATTTGCAATTGTTAACATCTCTCTTTCCTGAAAGAAGTAGACATTCCTACCCCCACAGACTTTGGACTTGGCCAATGGAATGCGAGAGAACCAAACAGGTGTCACCTCCAAGCAGAAGACGTAAGCACTGCTGTGACTTTCTACCAGCTCACTTGTTCTTCCTCTGAGCCCCAGGATGACCTAGCCTGGCTCCCAGCATGAGAGGATCCACCACCTGAGTGCAGTGTGAGTAAGACATTCACCTTTGTTGTAAGCCACTGAGATTTTGGGGTGGTTATTGTATTGAATTAGGTTGATACCCATGGGAGAGAGAAATTTCATTTTATTGGTGATCTGGAGTAAGCGTTGTAGGAGGTCCTGTGATTTAAGATCGACTTTGAGGGATAAGCAGGATGCAGTGGACAGAGAAGGCAAAGGGAATAGTATGTGCATATATGGACAGGTGTAGATGTGGGAAAACTCAGGCAGTTTGGGGGGTAGGTACAGACGCCGATAGATCTAGAAACGATGGCATGGATGGAGGGAAGTGGAAGATAAGGGTGGGAAAATTCGGCCATAGTTAGAGGGTCTTCGACACTGCTTGAAGCAGACAGTGAAGCGGGTCTCGGGAGGAGACAGCAGTCAGAGGAGATGTTCATAGATTTGGGAATTTATTGGCTGAAGGAACACGGCTAATTCAGAGGCAGTATTTGAAGATACAGGAGAAAGAGGAAAATTGGGATCAGAGATGGTGACTGGCAATGTTTGTCTGAAGTCAGGAAAGAAAAATAACAACCTAAGTGAAGGTAATGAGAGATTTGGAAGGGGGTGAGCTCACACCCGACAGCCCCGACCTCAGTGAAGGGAGTGGGGGCAGCTGCGGACGTGGGTGTGGAGTGGGGGAAGGGCGAGGTGGGGAGACCACCCAGCACAGATGAGGAAACAGGTCAGAGGCGCCAAATCCCTCGCCACGGGGCAGTGCAGAGTCCACGGGCAATGTGTAAAGTGCCTGGAAAAGTCCCAGTACACAGGTGGTTGGTGCCCAATGAGTGTTTGGGCTGTTTTTCTTCATGTAACTTACTAGGTTTCTGAACACGGGCTCTTCCCAGGCCAGAGCTCACAGGCCAGTGGCTGCCCCGCCAACGTGTCCTGTTCCACTCGGACCACCAGCGTCCAGTGTGGTCTCACAGGCACCCCCCACTTTTATCGTTCACACGCTAGCCTCCCTCCATGAACCCCAGTCTCAGAGTCTGTGATTGAAGTTTGGGGTAAATTTCACGTAGACTTTCATCTCAGCCCCTTTGCATGGCTCGTTGGCTTATGTGGCTTCTTAAAATGTTGTTTGCAGAATTAGACTTTTGAGAAGTGGCATAACTGGTTTGCACGTGGACACTAAATCCAAGATTCCCCTCCCACCCCACAAGGTAAGTGAAGCCAGAACTGAAGCCCCTGCCTGGCGTTTGGCAGAGCCGGCACGGATTCCCCCCGCACGGCACGCGGAGGAGCAAGTGAACATCAGTTCCTGAAGTATCACCAGGCTCTCTCAGCTGCACGGTGGAGCCAAATCGGGCTGCGAACCCGATGGAGAAAACTCGGTGTGAATATACATTTATATGTCACGTATCTATGTGAGCATATAATGTGCATCTATATATAGTCAGCTAAAGCTGGCAATGAAAATAAAAACTCTGTACTTTCTTGGCTTACTCAAACCGCATAAAAATAGAGTGTTTGACAATCAGAGGGAGGAAGTGGGAGCCACTGCTGGTTAAAGGGTGCGAGCATTTCCCATGGAGGGACCTGCCGGGACTCCTGCAGCCTGGCTGCCGGCTTGCTGCCGAGCCAGAGGCCGGCTCCCCGCCACGTGCTGCCCTGATTTAACAGGGACGACTTCAAGGAGGGTTTTATGCTCAGGCATGATGTTTGTGGCGGGGAAGGAGAGATTTCCCTGAGCCAGGCCAAGTTAGGTGATCTCCTCGAGTGACGAGTCCAATAAATACGTAGATGCCGGTGCGGCCGGGGCGGGGGTCTGGGGAGAACTAAGGCACGCAGAGTGCGTGTGTGCCCTCACCTGTTCAGCGTGTGAGCAGGTAGACAAGCACTGCTGTCCACGGCACGCATTGTTGAGAATTCAGAGTTTGAGGCACTGGACAAAAATGTCTGATGATCATAAATATAAATAATTTTATTACAATCTAACATTACTTGACATCTCTATCCTCAAAGAAATAATTGACTCAACACACACACATCTAGCATCTGTCATGTAGCTTGCCATCCTGTGAGGACAAATAAAGACTGTTATTCTGCAATGTGACTGAGGCTCTCTTGTTGGTATATACAACATATACAAAGTCTTTCATTATCATAGAAAATTGTTTCCGTTACTCTGCGTCATAAATTAAGCCCAGGACTTACCCACATAAAGCAAGTATTTAATTATTCCCATAGAGTCGATGGGTTAGGAATTTAGAGCGAGCGTGGAAGAGAGAGAGAGAGGAGATGGCTTGTCTCGGTCCCACGATGGCTGGGACCCCAGCTGGGAAGACACGGTGACAGGACTGGCGACCAGGGTACGCACACGGCCTCACAGCACAGGGGCCTCAGGTCCCAGCGATGGGGTCCCAGCAGACAAGGCGGGATCTGCGTCACCTCTAAGGATCCTGGCTGGGGAACCAGGGTATGTCACAGGCGTGGTGGCATTTGGGAGCATCTTGAAAGGGGAACAAAGCTTGCCAGGGGAAGTGGGGAGGGACAGCGATTTGTCACAGGGAGCAGCACCCTTCGGGCTCACAGGTGCACAAGGAAGACAGAAGTACGAGAAGGACAGATACGAGGGTCCCTGTGAGGCGGATCAAGCGTCAAAGGATCATCGGTCTCTTTGCTTTTCAGACGCCCTGACTGCAGCGACATGTCAGAACTGCAACTCAGCCCAACAATCAATCGTCCACTGATTCTTAAACCGTATGTACTTACTTCGGAGAGGACCATGGAGCAGATGGCTTGAAAGCTGGAGTTTAAAGTCAAGGGACTATTTTTTCTATCACGAGCATAATACTCTTTGTGAGGTGCTGTGCTGAGGCCATGACAGTTTCAGCTCACTCAGTCCTCACCCCGGCCCTACAAGGTAGCTCCTGTCATGATCTCTCCATCACTAGTTAAAAAATCGAGTCCCAGAGAGAGGAAGTCACTTGTCTAAGGCCACACAGCTTGTCAGTGGCAGACTGTGGGCTCGAACGCACAGGGTCTGGCCTCAGGGTCCAGGCACCTCCCCCCGGCGCCAGGTCACCTGGCACAGCTGGAGCGGAACCGTGGCTGAGATCGAAGGCCACGCTGGGAGGTAAAATGTGATCTGTATGTCAACTGAGAGCCACTTGGGGCACCCGAAATGGCAGTAAGTGTGATTTAAATTGTGTTCACGCAACCAGTTATTGGCTGAGCCAGAGGAGAAAGCAAGTCTCGGGCTTCCTCCTTTAAGGTTCTTCACTTTTCCCCAAAGCTGTGCCTAGAGATGGCGTTTCAGGTTCGGCCTCACTTCTGACCCTTGTGACGATGTAAGAGGCTGGGCTCTTGCAGCTGCGGGGGTGGGGGCAGCTCATTTTTACCTGCAGGGCGTCCTGCGGGTCCGGCCACATCAGTCGCCCACCTGTACAATGTTCTAAGGCTGCTCTGGAACAACGCAAAACACACTTCCGTAGTTTGACTCCCAACGATGAAACAGTATGTAATTAGAAGCAGTTTAATTTCCCTATCAATTTAGTATTTTTTTTTTTTTTTTAACTGCCAGGGGCTGCAGCTGACCTGATATTTGCATGGTGTGGTGCCATTTAAATACACATGCTGACGTCGGTCAGGACAGACAGCTTTAATACAGGCGAAATGTCCAAATGAAAACGCCGTCACATACCACAGTGAAAAATGGCTACATCAGCAGAGTATTAGAAAGCGAGGCCGAGTGAAAGAACACTAGCCTTGCCTTCGGTGTTAGTCTCACGCCTCTCGCTCCCTTGTGCGCCTGTTACAGAACCTGAAGGCACGCTGTGACGGCTGCCTCGGCAGAACAGTAGGGGCAACTGGCAGCTCAGCTTGGGGTTTTGCGGAAAGAATTTTAAGGGGACTTTGTGTTCATCGTTTTCCATAAACAAGGTAGACATTTTGCTCTGTGGCGACTTCCCACTCTCACTGGGATACGGCAGAAACAATGAAAACCGTAACATCAAAACCCGGTCTCAGAAATGTCCACCAAGCAGACTGAAAGACTGGAGTGGGTTAGGTTGATCACTTGTGAAATTGAAGACGATTTAAAGGAGCAAAGCACTAGTTCCTGAATTTGTACGTAGAGTATTAATATGTAAAGACATGATGTGGGAGAAAAATCTGGCTTGTTGTGGAAGGAGACACGCAGTCTCGTGGCTGGAACACAGGCACGTGCCCTGGATCTTACAGATTGCTCTGGCGAGGTTAAGCATACCCACAAGAGGGGTGTGTGTGTGTGTGTGTGTGTGTGTGCAGGTGAGAGAGAAGTTTCTAAGAAGTGGTTTACCATCACATAAGCTACTCTTAAAACTATCCTTCCTGCACGCGTCCATGTACGAACGCATGCATGGCTTTCACACAAACTTCTTTTTCTGCAATGCAATGACCGGAGTGCCCCTCCCTCGACTCTGCGCCAACTTCCAGCTGGCAGCAGGGACGGGGAAGTTAAATATCCCACACTGGTTCGTCAGCCCAGCCAATGGCCACACAGAGGCCTCCTCTTCCTTTCTTGATCTCATTACACAGCGTGTGTGTGTGTGTGTGTGTGTGTGTGCCCGCATTCATGTGCAGAGTAACAGAGAGCCAAGAACACACATTTGCATGCCACACGCCTTCTCTGCAGACTGCTCGCACACACCGTACTCATCTCTTGAATAAGCTAATGAGACTGTTCACTGATTTCTAAACTATCCTTTCAAAGACACAGTGGTGGGAAAATTGATCTGCAAGTATTAAAGGGTTTTTGCATTCGTGGCATTAATGTGACATGAACAGATCACATATTCTCTTCCAGACTAGAACCTATTAAGTACTTATTCCGGTCTTTTATAGACACTCGTTCCTCTTTAAAAATCTTTCCTGCTGTCAAAGCTACTGTTCCACTAGCGATGGAATCAAAACTTCTACTTAGAGCCACAGCATATGTAAAGGAGAATGTTAAACATTCATTTTTATTTGTAAGTTACGCTGATAACCGAGGGTTGAAGAAGGGTGTGTCATGTCGCGGTTCCAGCACTGACTCTCCAGGTCTTTGATACACATCAGCCCTCGGCTACTGACATGGTCCGTCCAGGCTAGGCCACAGTGGAATGCTTGGAAAGACATTAGCATCCAACAGACGGAGTTTTGGGAAAGAGTTTGTTTTACCTTCTAGAGCAAGTTGCTTATAAGAAAAAAGAAGCTATTTTTGGATCCTTTTTTTATTCTATTAATGTCAGCTCTATTGAAACTTTGATTCTTCTACCCTGTTGCTTAGAAACATTTTATTTAATGTTGTCAGAGCTTCCATCCCATCTGATTTAAAATGTTACTTTTATCGGTTGCTGTAGAATGAGCTCTTTGCTTTGCCATTTTTCCATTAACTGTGTTCTAAGTTATTAATAGTTATTAAAAATATTTTATTGACAGAAGAATGATGGATCAGGGTAAGCCAACGTCTCTGGTATCTCTATTTTAAGGACATCGGGTGGGTGTTGACCAGCAGTAGTCCAATAGGCAAAAACAGGAATGATGGGGTATTCTTAACATTCTTGACCTCTGAACAAGGAGGGGGTAAGGGCTCAAAACCCCTTTCACAAATTCCCCCCAACCACCCCGCCTAAGTCCAATTACCTACTACCATCTGCCTGAAATTCCACCAGCAGAGATATTACTTTGACCTTGCTTAGTAAGTCATCAGATTCAAACTTACCTGGAGACTTGCTGAATAGCCAGGTAAGCGTAAGAGACCCTGCAGAAATGGGGCACAAGGTGGGGAGTCGGTGAAAGAAGAGGGATCAGGAATGGCGGGTTGGGGGAATGGAAGGGAGAATGGGAAACTGACAAAACCAACAATCACACATGTCACCTCCTGCTCCACCCTGCTGTGCCACGGGCCTCGTCCTCAGGGACAGGGGAAAGGTCAAGTCCATCAGAGCCTTGGGCGACTTGTGTGTGCAAGAACACACCCTGTGTGGCAATGCCCAGGAACGGCAACCAGAGTAGCTAGATTACCATGCTCTTCACGTAGCCAGAGTATTTGTAGTAGTTGCTTAATAAAACTCTGGATTGTATGGTTTCACAGGCACGCACGCACGCACGTACACACACACACACACACGATTTAAATTTGGCCTGATTTTCACAAAGAGCTACCTCATAACAGAGGGTCAACTGGGCCAGTAATTCATGTTAAACCTGAACTGCTGGTCTGCGAAAGCACCAAATGCTATTTTAAAAGTAACGCCCAACTCATACCTTCTGAATAATGAAGCACCTGTTGTTATTACAGCTGTACTTCAGATTAATATATTTACATTATGTCCAATAGAAACAAATGTTAGGTGGCTTAAGATTATTACATTAGGGCTTGAAGATTATGTCAAACCAGCTGAAATAAACTTCCCAAGTGATCCGTCCAGTGACACACAGACACTTCACGTGTACGTAGTGGTCCCTGTATCCCACTATCCCTGTAGATAAAGAGCATCTTCATTCTACCCTGTGGACTTGACCATTCTGATTCTAATACTTTGTGTCCTATGAAATTCTCACCGTTGCAGAATCTCTTATCCTGCAGGGTGATTCGAGCTCGAGACCTAACATAACAGATGGTAGCTACGTCCAACACCAATGTTTTGTAACAGGAAGCGTGTTACTATCACATACGCAGTGAGACTTCCTTTAAGGCTTAAGTTTCACGGGTAAACTGACGATGCTTACAGAAGAAAAGTTCATTTAGGAGAGGATTTCTAACTAGAAGCTGCTAATAGGGGCTCCAGCTACGAAAAAATATTCAGATTGGTCATATTTTAATTAGGTTCATACCACTTCTAAAAACAAATAGGTCTTGGTATGACTCAGGCAGCAAACGCTAATAATAGCTTGGTGAGGAATTACTATTTTTGCCCATATGTATCTGGGAGGCTGAAGCAATCTGATTGTATGATGAGGCACAAGTCCAGTCTATGCCTAAAATAGTCACATGGGAAACCGCTGGGAGTGTGTTTCAGCCTCCGAGAGACTAAACCTGGTGAATCAGCACGTTTCCTCCCTGATATTGGACGTTTATACTTCATCGGAAAATGAACACACAGAGAAGCAAACAAAGCGTGTTTTCCAGCATCTTAGACGAACGGCCACCTTCATGGCCGACAGCGTGATGCACCTCATGTTCTGGGAGCCCATGACGTTGACAGCTGTTGTGCCACCGATCCCTAAGACAGCTGTGCCCAAGAAGCACAAGGTAGTGGCAAGATGCTATTTCCAGATAGAACACGGGCCATCGAAGTGGAAAGTTATTCATAAATAATAAACCTGTAGATAGGCGAGATTGAAAAACCTGAGCCTCCCTCTGAAATGCCGCTCTTTGTGTGGATAACTCAGCTTGCACGTTTCACGGATAGAATCTTAGTTTCCCTTTGTTCCCTGATGTTTCAACAGGTCGCCAGTTTGTGCCCTTGGACTTAGCAGTCTGAAAAAGAACCGTCCTTGGACAGCTCCAGGGAGGTGTCTTGCCTGCGTCTCCCGACACCCTGAAGATGGACGGAGGTTTCAAATCCGGGGGGACTTCCGGAAATCTTTTTCTCTCCCGTAGCAACTGAGGCAGTGAAAATGCCAGATTGGTGAAAAGGGGGAAATATAGATATAATTGTCAGAGACTCAATATTCTATCGTTACAAAAACCGTGAACTGGTTTCGGGGATGTCAACGGTAACAGAAATGCTTTGGATTTAGAGTCCTCCCGAGAGCACGGCAGAAAGCCAGCGGGAGGTTACGAATACCCCACGTATCCCAGCAGAGCGACCCCATGGACAGAAGGCGCCGTTGTTTACCAAGCTCCCTGTCTGCTGTCGTTTATTAGGTACTGCCTCTTCCTGTTAAGAGGAAAGACTCAGTGGACGGATGGGCTCTGGTGGTTTCGTTGTGTTTTGTCAAAGGGGTCTGGGAAGAATGAGCGCAAATTCAACCGAACACAAAACCCCCTGCCTTTCTCTTTCACTTATTTAACCAAAATCCGTCACAGCGAGCAAATATTAATCCCGGCACTGCGGACGCACACGTGCTCAGGGTCCATCTCTCATCGTCATACCTGTGCAATACGGAAAGGCAGGTGGGTTTGTGAACAGATACAAGACGCCACCTGCAGCCCCAGAGACAGTCAAGGGGGGGCTCTAGACTGAGCAGGAGCTGCCGGGAGTCTGCAGGGAGAGGGGGAAGGGGAGGGAAGGAAAGGGATTCCAGATAGAGGGACCCCCTGAGCAGAGACAGAGGGAAGCAGCAGGAGGGTAGCTGAGCTGTTGGTTGCTCCTGGAGCACAAAGCTAGAGCAGAGGAGTGGCAGAGCCTGGGCTGGGGGGAGAGATGGGACTAGTGAGGCCGAGATGAGGACAGGAGGGAGGCAGGGAGGCTGCCGCCTGGCAGGGCCAGCTGAGGAGCGTGTGGAGCCGACGGCAGCGTGGCCGATCAGCTGAACCGGTAGATCCTGCTGTGAGTGAGGTGGAGGGGAGGTTTGAAACCAACAAGATCGTAGACGGGGAGGTAAGAGAAGATGAGGGGCCAGACATGGGAAACGGTGGCAGGTGGAAGGTGAGCAGCTGGCCCCGAGGCAAGTGCGTGCCTTGCAGGAGTGGCGACATCCATTGTTCCCGTTCATTTGCTTCTGTCTTTTATTTCATTATATTAATATTTTATTTTATTTTTAGAGTCTTGTTCGTTGCCTGGGCTGGAGTGCAGTGGTGTCATCACAACTCACTGCAGCCTCCAACTCCTGGGCTCAGGCAATCCTCCTGCCTCAGCCTCCAGAGTGGCTGGGGCTGCACCCAGGAGCCACCTGGCCCGGCCTCTGTCATATGTTGTCGAATTGTCTCGGGGTATAAGTCTCCAGGTGAGGCTGGTGCTGGTGCCAATCAGAGTTGCTAGAGGCAAGCAAGCTGGGCGGGGGCAGGGACCTGGCCTTGTTTACTGTTGCTCTTCCGACACCCAGGACAGGGCCAGGCTTTGCGTTAGAAGGCAGTCGACAGCATTGCTGAGAATGGGGCAGGCGAGGGACTACCCAGCTTGGCCAGAGTTGGTCCCTCAGGGTTGCAGGGGCAAGTCGGGACGGACCTAAGACGAGGGGAGTCGGTGGAGGGTGGGCGACGGAGGGCTGTGTCTGGGCCCCAGCCCGAGGTCAGGTGTGGCTGCTCTTATTCTGATAAACGTTTTCTCCCAGTCCTTCCTGTGTTGGCAGAGTGACGCGTACCCAGAGAAGCTCTTCCTGAACCAGTTTCCCCTGCTCTTCTCCACCGGATCAGTATGAAGCTTTATTTGCCGTTTTCCCTCCAGGAAACTAAGAGCTGCTTTGGTACAAAAATGCCTTATATATCTCTAAAGCCCAGACTCAGTGCCCTGCCTGTGATAAGTACTAGCACCCACTAATTCAACAATTATTGGTATTTCTTCTTGAGTGAGCTTTAAAGGTTTATGAAAATATCTAAATTGTTTATTAATGCAAATCTGTTAACAGTATTTCTTTATTGTCCCTTTTGATAGCTATAAAATCTCATTACTGAGATTGGTAAAAAAGTTGTTGAATGACCATTTTCTTCAGCATCATTTGCTGTGGTAGCATGTTTTGATTTCAGAGTCCTGATGGACATTATTCATGTTGATTTGCAAGAACATGAACAAAGTGCAGAATGGTGCACCCCACAAACAGGCTGGGGTCCTTCCCCAGCTGGCTGTGGTTGCGTCGTGAGAATCCAGGGCAGGTGGCCCGTTGACTTGCTGGGTGAGGCCAGGCGGCCAGCCGGGCGGATTGGGAGACTCGGGCATGAACACTCCCGGGCTGTTACGGTGCCTCGTGACGGCAAATGCCCAAATCAGCCAAACCGGCCGCCAGAAACCCCGTGTTCGCTGGCAGGAAGACACCCAGGGCTCAGCTGTGTGCATAGCATTTATCTTTGCCCAAACCTCACACACGTATCAGCCATCCCTAATCAAGTAAAAAAGTCCCAGAGGCACAACAAATGGAAATGAAAATTGGATCGGTGGATAAATACTTCATGAATCTGAAATGAATGGGCTTAAACATTAAAACCCTGGACGGTGTAATTTATCGGGATGCTTTTATCCAGCAAGTGCAAATGGAATGTCGCAGGAGACGAGGCCCGTAGTTCGGAGGCTGCAGAGGCTGCGCTGGTTCCAAGCCTGGCCGTGGCGCTCCTCAGTCACTCGGGGTGGAAATCGATGACTGCACTTTCCCGCCGGAGGCTGTGCACCGTTCCCGGCGGCCTTCCCTTCCCTCGAGAGCCTCCCGAGCCTTAGGCTCCTCCGGCCACTTCCTGCAGACGTCACCCGCAGGGAGGCCCTGCCAGGAGGTTCGCTGTCACACCCTCCCAGGACGGCGCTGCTCTCTGGTGGCCTAGAATCCCCTTCCAAGTGGTGACTATGCCCAGAGAGGCCGAGAACTGCGTGCCAGTCCCTCTTGGTTTCTATGGCTACGCAAGTCCCTGAAATAGTGACAGAAAATAAGGGCAGATTGTTCTCAACTTCTGAATTCATTGATATAAAACGTTAGAAAAAAAAAAAATCCACACTCTGCATTCCCTCCCGGGTGATTGTTTTCTCCCTGGGCTCTTGCTGTCCCTCCACTGCCCCCACTGCCGTCCGGATGCAGCAGAGACCCCGGACACCCCCCAGCTACCCCATCCACCCCGTCCTCCTCTGCAATGTGACCCCGACCTCGTTCACCCTCTTAGCTGACTGGGACGCTTGGCCTTGAGCACCGTGTTTATTAGGGTGGCGTCAGCTGCAACCGAGTCAGGAAAGGGCACCTGGCCCAGTCCTGGAGCGTGAGGTGTGGGGGGCGTCTGCCCGGGGTACCTGGGAGAGTATTTCCCTTCCTGAAAACAAAACAAGACAAACAAGAATGAGCAGGAACGGCCGTGTCACATTGTGTTGCCAAACAGCGCGGTGAACAGACGCCGCCTGCGGTCGCCCTTTGCCATCTGGAGGCCACACGGGAACCTAGTTGAAGCACCAAGGAGAAAACAGGACTGTCGAGGCTGGAGAAAACCCTGGTACTTAATTCTGCGATGATTTATAACCAAACTGGAAACCTCTCTGTCTCCAGAGTTCTTGTTATGTGAGATGAAGGAAAAAAAAGATCCTAATCTTGCTTCCGTCATTTTGAGTTGGGTTTTCTCCCACTGACGGCCGTGCCAGAGCATCTAACTGAGCCATTTCTGCTTATTGCTCAACATGCCTTTGTAATTCCCCTCTCTCCACTGGTTTGGGGACTTCTGAACAACACAGACTTTCTAGTAATTACTGTGTCGAGTTATCGAAAATGGTGAGTCTCTAATTATTAACTATTTTTAAGTGCTAGAAAATTCAGTGTCTTTGTATTTTGTTTTCAATAAACAAAATTCCATTGCATACTCCACTGTCTCAGCAGGCTCTTAACGTCCTGCCACGCGAGGGACTCCCGGGAGTAGAAGACAGTTAATATTCCCAAATGTACCGAGAGAAACTATCTCTGCCAAATTACACGTTCATGTACACATATACGTCACTCTTAAGGAGCTAAAGTGGATTTTTAAAAAAATCACATTAATAATTTATAATGTTCAAAATATCCTCTTTATGTTCTCCTCCCCGTTTCTGCTAATGGCCCATCATTCTCCGTCATCCACGCTCAAACACGTCTCCAGTGTATTTTTGGCTCCTTCCTCTCGTTCCATCTGTTGTCAAGGCCCTGACGATGCCACCTTGGAGATGTCTCTAGAACCCGTCCCCTTCTGGCTGCCGCCAGCCTAGGTCAGACCCTGGGCCCCCTCCCCATTCATCTTCCTGAGGCGGGATCCACCACGCCCACGGCCTCCCGCGAGGCCACGCCGACCAAGGACGGAGCAGAGCTCCCGCGGCCACTCAGCGCCCTGAGCCGGCTCCAGCTGACTCCAGCCCTCTTCCCCGTGGCCACCTGGCTGCACGCTGCGTTCCCACCCTTATTGCCTCCACCCCCTGCCTCACATCATGTCTCTTTCTTGGAAAGTCTTTCTTTCTCACCTTTATCTGTTCACATTTTAACTACCCTTCACAGATTATCTGAAATTATCTTTTTCTTCATCAAGTTCCGATTTCTCCCGGTCAAAAGTAGGCAACACCTCCCTTGCATTTCCCTAGGACTTTATCTCTGAATCATGAAGACATTATTACTTTTTGTCATCTATAATTATTTACTGCACATCTTACACAGTTTCCACAAAGGTGACATCCTTTGGTTCCTTCAGGACAGGAACCGTTCCTGTTCATGTTTGGTTCTCCTTGGAGCCTATTATTCCCTCCACTGTAGCAAATAATAAACAAACGTGAATTACCAAAGTGACTGGCTTTCTGTTAAATCTTGTGTCCAAATCTTATCATGGGATTGATTAAAACATGATAAAGTTTTGAAAAAAAGAAATTGTTTGGTTCAGCTGACCAGTCCGAGACCACACGAGGGAGAGCTCCGGCCGGGTGATGAGCACAGGATCGAGTCAGCTACAGAACAGGATGGACACCTTAGTGTTCTACGTCAGAGATGCTCTTCATCTGAACGGGGGTTTGGATAACAGATGAATGCTTCAAGATTATTCTCCAAATCCATGATTTTGGCCTTTTATTATTACTTGAACTGTACAAAAGAATGATTGTTTTGCTTTAAAGTGTCACTTTTTGATGAGTCAGGAGATCAACTGCATCAGTATCAAGATGATGGATACTTTTATAAAAACGAATGCCTACTTTTCCCCGGCAGGCTTTTCTACTTATCAGAGTTAGGGTACGGCGGTCCCCTCGCAGGTGTCCCGAGGAGACCGATGCACAAGTGCCTAGTCCCCAGGGAGCACAGGGAGACGGGGGCGCCCAGCAATCCCGCACCAGCCGGTCTGCAGAAGAGCAAGGCAGCACGCACCGTGCACGGGGAAATCAAGAATGTCTAGAATTACTCTCCACGTTTTCTTATCCTTAAATACCTTTCCTGGCTATTTATGTTAAATTTAATACACAGTGTAAAACAGAAGTGGACTCCGAGGTTATCAGATCAGAAAAGCCGTGTGGCAAACACACCCCATTCATTTCTGTGGACTTGCCGCTCACTAGGCCGGACGGGGATGCAACTCTACCGCAGCAGGATCTGTTCCGACTCGTTAGTTTAAGGACAGATCACACAGTAAGCACTTTCATAATCGGGAACATTAGATTCCTGAGTGTTTAGCAAGAACAGTTAAGATTTTATTTGTACAGAGTGCAAAGTGCAAAACAAGTGGGCCCACCTTCTCTCCATGAATCTAACAGCTCCTTCAACAGGTGGAGATAAAGGGGCCAAGAGGTGCTCAGAGAAATAAGGAGGGAAAAGTGCTTTACCAGGAGGGTTCAAAAGGATTTCTACACTGAGTTAAGTAATACCTGGAGCCCAGCCTCCCGTGACTGCAAATGCCAGAAAAGAGGATTTGCAGCGAGGTCGAGCGGGCCGCTGTTACGTAAGAAAGCAGCAGCTGGGCCCCCCTGCAAGACACCAGGTCAACGAAGAGCTCTGGGGTCCCAGACCCTTCTCAGAGTCCTGTAGCAGCGATTATAGAATTTGGCCATTTAGGAGAGTGAGACAGAGTGGCCATAAAGGACACTAGCAGAAGTAGCTTTGGAATCTGGCTCCGAATTCCAAGCTGACCACTGCCTCTAGAACGTGATTAAACTTCGGGTGGGGGTAGCATCAAAACCAAGTTGAACTGTCCCGCTTTGGTTGAGAGAGCATTTCCGTGCACGGTGTGTCGTGGGGGACGTTGGGGGATGGGTAAACTTTCATGGTGTCGTACGGTGGTGTGAATCTGCCACTATAAGATCAGCCCTCTTGACTTCCCAGTTACTGTTTCTGAGAATAATCAGACTGAATCATGACCCTGCTTAACACTTCTTCCTCTTCCTTGCCTGCCTTTGGTGACCGTGGAGTGCTGAGTGTGTGCACGTGTGCACATGAACTCGTGTGCAGGTGTGATGAGAAGCAGGGCACCTGGGTGGCATCTCAGCAGTTTGTCACGGAGGGAAGCGGTTCAGGGCCCAACAGCTGGAGGCCTCTAAGATGAGTTTGTGTGTTCTGACAGTGGTGACCGCAGCAGCGTGCCGGGCAGGGCAGGGCAGGCTCAAGGAGAATTAAAATACCTCGTGAGGCTGAGGGGTCAGAAGAGAAAAGGAGTCAGATTAGTGGAGACAAATTAGGACTGAACATCAAGTTTGGGAAGAGAAGGGGGTTTAAGGTGGTATATAGGTTTCCCTTTCAAAATTCTTCATAAAATATGTGGAAAAATTAACCCACAGTACTGCAAACAATGACTGTCTGGACATTTTATGTGTTAATGGATGGATATGGTGACCACGAGTGGCTGGAAGTGACCAGAGATGATTGTGGCAGAAATATGAGAACAGTAAAAGCCAGTATCTCCTGGGGTGTGTTCAGTGGTTGCCAGGCTACCCGTGAGGCCCGGCACACGTTAAGGTAGGAGGAAAAGCAAGGAATTCACCACCCATGGGGGGCTGAAGCCAAAGCCAGACGGCTGGTCCAGCTGCCCCATGACAAGGCCCAGACAGGCACAAAAAGACCAGGGGAAGCAGGACTTCTCCGAGGACGTAGGAGGAAATGGTGACTTGATGGAAAAATGAGGTGGCAGCGTCTCCTGGTGAACAGTGCGAACGGGGGCCCTTCACAGACACAGGCGCTGGCCGGGCAACACGAAACGTGACCAATACCACGTGCACAGGCTCAGGATGACCCTGGAGTCCACACCCCTTGCGAGAGTGGAATGATTCCCTCCCGATCAAGTTGCGTTTTCCTGCTCCTGCAATGACAAGATTCAGGTGTGGGGCTGCCCTGTTTGCGGCCTGAAAGCAAATCAGGGAAGATAAGTATCTTCCCACTTAGGAAAGGAAGATTTAAACTCGTCTGCCATCTGTGGGTTTCTTTCCACAGGAGGCCGTCTACCTGGGAAAAATTTTAGAGAAGGCAGAACGGGCTCCCGGAACTGCATTCTCCAATCCCGTTTTCCACTAGAATTTTCTTTCTTTTGAGGAAAGGGAGACCTAGAACGGAGCAGGGCACTCCGGGCAGCGACCGTTCCAGCCTGTGGCTGGGGTGCAGTCACTGTCCCTGCCCACGTCTGCAGTGCAGGAAGGATGCGGCTTTGTGCTGCTCAGCTCTCCAGCAACTGTGAGGCGCTTGCAGAGAACATGACACGGAATGACACGGAAGTAATTCAATGTCACAATTTCTCGTGAATCCACTCGAGATAATTGTAGAAAATTGTCTCCATGATGGAACTAGAGTGGGCAAGGCCTTTTCAACAGCCCTTTCAAATATTGGGTTCAAGTGGCAAAGAAAAGAAAATGGGGGAAAAAGTTATTATATTCTATTCTTGAAAAAAAGAAATCTGACCAGAGAAACTGTTGTCTCAGTCTATTTGGGCTGCTGTGACGAAACAGCATAACAGCTTCAGTGCTCACAGTTCCGGAGGCTGCGAACCCCCAGACGGAGAGGCCGGCGGCCGCGGGGTCTGGTGAGGACCCGGTTTCTCAGGACGGCACCCTCTCCATTGCACTCGCCCAGAACGGCGCCAACGAGCTCCCTTGTCCTCGTTTATAAAGCAGCTGGTATCGCCCACGAGGGCTCCACCCTCACCACCGAATCCCCCCTTCATACTATTGCACGGGGCACACAAATATCCAGACCAGAGCAACCCTCCCGGCACTGGGTCTGTACGATACCGTTTTAGGTCCAAAGAGATTCGTCAAAATGCACTTTTTACCCTTCCCTGGGCCTTGTGAATAAATACACTTCATCCGATCCCAATGAATCCTAATTGGCTGGAAGACAAACTGTTTTCATTTAATTAACATTTACTAAGACCAGCGATGGAGACAGGGATGTGATTTCTGTCCTCCCAGAGCTCATGGTCGAGTAGTTACAAACTCTACTATGGACTTGCTATTATGGTCTTGGGAAAATTACTCGACTTTTTTGTTCTTCGAACACGGGACCATCTATTACCTGAGCTAAACTGCTCATAAGACGGGAGGAAGAAGAGTGTTGTTATGGAGAGAAAGAAAGAAAAGCCTTAAGGGTTTACCAGGCTTTATGGATCTAAATACTCTTTCATACAAAACGATAGAAAAATATTACATCTCACTGTTGATAAATGAGTATAAGCTTTTTCACAATATTGAAATACATCTTTACAAAGAAAATAGAGCAAAACTTACGTAACCAGCTATACGAACAAATTTCAGTAACCCCTGTAAGATTTTTATAATCTTCTCCTTTAACCACCTCTGACTTTTTGAGTTGCTTCCCAGACATGGTGCATTTTCTGCAAAACAAAGAAGCTGAGAAGCCCCTGGGCAGCTGTCCTGGGCCAAGACTCACCGTCCCCACCACCTGCCCCAAAGCATGTAGTCCTTGTGAGTTACCCACCCCCTGCCCCAAGGCATGTAGTCCTTGTGAGTTACACCACCTGCCCCAAGGCACATGGCCCTTGTGAGTTACACCACCTGCCCCCCCCCAAGGCACGTGGCCCCTGCTTTAAGCCCACGATCTCCATCAATCAGAGATATGGGTTTCAGACAGCTTCTCCCATTCTCCTGAAAAGACGTCTGTGGTATTAAGCATTCCTTTCTTCCTTGGCAGTTCTCTTTGTCTCTATCACTGGGTCTTTGGGCAACGATCGACTGGACCCAGGCTGAAACCCCTTTGCAGCTTTGACAACAATTAGGTAATCCAGCGTAAAACTGAACATCATAGTGGAAGTATGGTCTATAGATTTTTGGGTTTAATCCCGAGTTTTGAGTGGAAAATGCAGAATAGCAATGTTACTCATGTCACGATTATACAGAATATTTTTGAGCATAATGGAAATAAAGTATCCTGATTAGTTTATCACACTCAAAAATAAATAAGCATTTGAGAGATACTTTAATGTTGCTACTTAACTGAAAGCCTTCTCTCCACTATCACTATAAAACATCTTGGAAATGACTTGACAAGTTAATTTTTGTAACAGGATACCAGATAGCTTAGACCAAAAAGCTTTAAACATTGAGGCTCACATCATTGTGGACATAACCACCGTCAGGTCTGGAGCCGAGAGACACACGAAGCCTCGTGTGTAGCAAAATGCTGTTTATTTTGAGCATCTGGGTGCAGATGAGTGGAGGTGGAAAAAGCATCCACAAGAGAAAAGAGGAGAGTCTTGGGTTTCATAGAGGGCTTTTTCGGGAGGAGCAAGTAAGTGGGCCAGAACAGCTGCTTGTAATTAATTCTTTTGCAAACAACCAACTCCTGAGACCCCTGCCCCGGTCACCTCCATCCTGCTCTGGCTTGGTCCTTCTCAGGAGAGCTAGGGAGGGACAGTCTTCACCTCTCCCAGGGAGGGAGGGGAAGGGATGCTGGCTGCAGCTGTCTGTTAGCTCTACAAATCCAGGGACTCTCCAGACTCCTGTGGCTATTGTTTTACAAGCTTAAGTTTTGCATTAACCACATTCTGTCCTGTACATACTTTTCAGGTTCCCACTGGGAACAAATCTAATATTCCACCCCTTTAGCTATATGCATATGAGAAAAGGAAGGGTAAGGTATGGGAAAAGGGTAAAAAAAGTTAGAAAGATTGGGAAGTGGGCGTTGTTTTTTCTGTTCCTGGAGATCTGGTTATCTTTGAAATGTAGTTAGGCCCATGGCAGGGGATGTGATCTTTGTCCCCAAGATTTGGTTTTGGTCAGGAAATAAAGGCTTGGAATTAACTCCCCCCTCCCCCTGCAGTCTGTCCAGGAGCTTTTCAGGAACACCTTGAGGCTGTAAAATAAATTCTAAAAGCTGTGAGCTGCGGAAATGTAAAGAGAAAGATTTACATTTCTTTTCTGGGCTCTTTTAGGTGTTTGTGAAAACAGTCCCAGCAGGTTGCCTGCTAGTTTGGTGGAGAGAGAGCAAAGGATAGGGAGAGCTCAGAATTGATTTTTAGCTGTCATTAGAAAACTGGGAGATTCAAGGCCATCCTAACATTCCCCCTTTTTGTTAAAATTAAGTTTTTATGTAAAATGAACTCAGAAGTTGGGAAAATAGGCGGAGATCTTTCTTCTATAGTTTCTTCGAGCTGAGGAGGGGCGTAGAGATAGTTTCATGGAGTTCATTCATTAGAAGGGAGGGGGTTGAAAACGGATGGTCTTGACGTTAGAATAGAGACAGGTGGGGTTTACTGGAGAGAAATAAGGGCCTGAATTTCACTAGATAGTGGAGAATGTAGGGTTTGAAAATGGAAGTGGAGCCACGAGGGGCCTTAGTTAAGAGCTTAAGGTCACGCATGGTGAGAAGAGCTCATAGTTTTGGGCAGGTAGAGATGTCACAGAGTGCCCACAGTGGGGGATGGAAAGGAAGGTTACAGCAAGCGTCACAGCGGGTGGTTCCGAGGACAAACCCAGCGGCACCCGGAGAGTCAGAAAATCCAGGTTTATTCCCCGACTGGCTCAGAGAGGTCTCGCCACCAAACTCTGAGCCCCGTCTGCCCGATTTTTCCCACTTTTATTGGGTTGGGGTGGTCCGAGAGGGTGGGGTCTCAGGTGGTGGAGCCAGGTGATAGGTTAGCATTTTGTGGATGCGCCAGGTAATAGGTATTATGTTGATGAGGGTCTTCCGAGGGCTGGGGTGTCAGGTGGCTAACGAGCCAGGTAATAGGTGGGGTGTTCCTTATCACTAAGGCTATCATCATTAGGGTTTCCAGCGTGGGCAAAGGGCTGACGGGCCTGGCACGTGAGCTGGCCCGGGGTGGCACCATGCACAGAGTGACACAGGAAGCATGAAGAGGGGGCAGAGCACGCTGAGGTGCATCCCACGGCATGCTATCGGAGCCTGGGGTCCGCGGTGGGCTGGGCCTTCAGGGAGCTCGCCGTGCGTGGAAGCAGGTTCTGGAGGGCCTGCAGGTTTGAGTCCTGAGAGATGACTCTCGGACGCGATTTCCAGAAGCTTCGCTGCAGTGGGGGAAGCAGTGAGAGAATTATTTAAAAGGATGAAGGAGGCCCAGTTTGTTCTGGGAAATCCTTGAGTAAAATCTGGTTTCTAGGCTGTAAGTGCTGGGGTCCTGTGAGTTTTATTGCTGGCAGGTGGCCCAGGTGGGGGTGGTGGAGACAGACAAACCGAATTGAACTTACCAATTTGTCTCCCGAATTAGCTCCTACAATTTTAGAAACATTTAAACTCTAACAACAATTTTAAAACTAGTCCATCAAAGGTCACCAAGGTCACGTGAAGCAAAAGGCATTTGAGCTCTTTTAATGTTTTTAATAAAATTTGATGTAAGTGCTTACTTTTCTTTAAGCCAATTAGAGCTCTTTTACATATTTTGGTAGTGCAACATTGCACACACATGACATATGGACACGTAAATATACAGACAGAAGGAGACAGTTTTAGGTGAAACAAGGCAGAAGGTTCTATAGTTTGAAAGCTCAGACACACAGAGGAAAAGCTGCACGTGAAGTTGCAGTTGAGTTTTTCCCGTGCCTCGGAGGGAGGAAGCCACGAGTTCTTCTCCCAGTGGGGGGACTGGGAAGCACAAAGGGGCTGGGCTCTATCTCCCAGCCACAGAGAAGCGTGGGCTACACAAGCGTTTGTCCTTTACCTTTTACTCTGACGATGGGGGCAGGAGAGGGAAACAGAGCCCTGAGAATTCAGGAGGAGCAGGGGACGTGGCTCCAGTGTCCTCACCTGTGCCAGAGACTCACCTAAGGCTGGGCCATCCTGGGGTGTCCAGGCTCAGTCTGTCCCGAAGCCGGACGAGCCGTGGGACTGAGGCAGCGTCAGGGTCAGTGGGTGTGGGTGACACCCGCCCAGGGAGGACAGCCAGGTCGGGATGCAGGTGCCATCTTCCCGTTTTCAGAAGAGGGCGCCCGCTTTTCCAGCGCCCTTCTTTTGTCAGGGGGGGGCACGGTCCTGGTGGGGCCCATTTCCTGGGACACTTTAGGGACCCAGAGTCAGAGTAGAGGCTGAATTTTCTGTGATGTTAATGATTGATTTACATAAGCTGACATGTTATTTGCCATATTTCAAAAATTCATTGATATCTTAGGAAGAGAACATGACATGAAATAAATAATAAAAAAATTCATCGATGTCTGGACAGGGCTTGTCCTGGGAAACAGTACGAAGTAGCAGTTGTTTTTCAGTTTTCTGAGGCTTCCCTCAGGCCACGGCTGACTGGCGCTGCCAGGGGTCTGCACTCCTGCCGCCGTCTGGCTGTTCAGGTGCCCGCCCGGCCAGCCCTTCCACAAGTCTCCCCGAGTCTCTGCCGTGTCAACGCTGCTCTGCCCCCAGGCTCTCGGGGGTCAGTGGGAGGCTGGGGAGAGTCAGAGGACTCAGCCAATTCCTGCCTCCAGTGACTAATTCCTGACTAGGGCTCCTGGTGATTACAGGTAGGAACATTTGCGTAATAAAAAGTTGCCCCGAAGGCATAAATCTTTCATGCTGCCATTTCAATGGCTTTGAATGAGAACCTTTCCCAACTTCCCAAGTGATCCAAGAATCTTCCTGCTGCACCTTCTGTTGAGTTTGAGCTGAGGCTCTTTCCCTCAACGCTGTGGCTGGTTGCCATAACTGTGATATTCAAGATGGTAATTGGCATTAGGTTTTCAGCAAGACCGTTAATGCTTTCTTAACATCACATCAGGATTGGGAGATAGCTCACTGTGGCCCGGGTGCCGGGCATTTTGTACTAGGTCCTAGCTGGCTCCAGGGAGAGGAGAGCAAGGACAACTAAGACGGTATCAATCACAGAGGTTGTCTGCAGCTTCACCCGTGATGTTCTCTCTACCACTCTGTGGCCTTAGTTTGGAAACTGCTGGAGCGATGGTGAGAACCAGACATTTTGATACTGCAGGGAGTACTGAGATTTGGAAAGGTGTGGAAAGCATGCCTTTCTTCTATTTCCGCTCTCTTGACAGCAAGGGCAGTTTAGGCTGTGACCCGGGTGTCTACGAGTCCCCCTCCGTGACCTACAGTGGCCTCAGATCTGCTTCTCGCGGGCTTTCTAGGATTTCAAGTGTATGACTGTCTCGTCCTGTTTGCAGATGACCCGTCTTCATCGTACAAGTCCTTCTAAAGTGATGGGACATCAAGACACCAAAACACTGATAAATTGGCACGTTTCTATGGAAAAACACACTCACTACAATTTGTTCCGGACAAGCTTCAGTTATCTAACTAGAGTTTACTCATTAAAAAAAATGTGTTCTGGGGGTGGAAGGTAGGCAGGTATGTCTACACATGGCGACATGAGGGGCCTTGGCAGTGACGGGACTGTTCTGTGCTTGGCTGTGTTGGAGGATACACAGCCACAAAGTGCCGGAATTGCAGAGAACTAAACACACGCACACAGACGAGTGGACGTGAAACTGGGTGATCCGATCAGAGCGCGGAATTACATTAGCACAACGTCAACACCTTGGTAGTGACGTTGTCCCATAGATTTGCAGGATGTTTATTGTTGAGCGAAACTGGTACACAGGATGTCTCTGTTATTTCTTAAAATCACATGTGACTCCACAATTATCTCAAAATGAAAAGTCTAATTTAAAAATGTGTTCTGTGCCCCAGGCATATCAGAAAGGTAAAATTCATACACGCAACAGACAAGCAGACACAGGTTCCTGCCAGTCGAGACTCAGCCACCACAGTGAGTGCGTACACATTTTTGCTACCAATTGTGTAACAGCGGGAATGGCCTGGAAAAAATGGCAAAAATATTTTCTGTCTCTAGAGCCGGCATCCCTGCCTCAGGCCGGTGGCTGGGAGGGGTGGGGCGAGACTTTTGCTATCTGAGCAACGGAGATGGCCCAGCCCCACCCGGTAAAGGGAGGTCCTGGGCGGAAGTCGAGATTGTCTCCGGCAGAGATGGGATGATCAGAACCATCACCTGTAATTGCCCGGAGCTGAGAGCCCATCCTGTAAACGCTCTGCATTTCTGTGAGTGTGCAGGAAATTGGGGTTTTTTTGAGATGAGAAGGTCTACCATACTTCCTCCTCTGCCGGCAAAGTAAACTCTCTTTCCTTCCTCCTCCAACCGCTTGTCCTCGTTCTTCTTCAGTCTCGTGGACAAGTGCCGAGTTCTCAGTAACAATCGCAGCAAGACAATTTTATATTTGGGTAACGGACTGAATCTAAATTGGATGTCACGGAGCATAGGCATCCTCTTTAGATCTCAAACAGGAAAATCGTGACTGTATTAGAATTTTTCTGTGCTGAATGTAAATACTTAATGGAGAAAAATAATATGAAGGTTTATAACTCTTATTGTATTGATTTTTATGTTGAGGTGTTGAAAAAATCTCATAAAGAAAAAGTTTAAGAAGTCAAATACACATGCACATGCAGGGCCTTGGAGGAAATGTGTTGTCCTGCGGGATCTCTTGCCCGTTTTTCACCGCACACCCTCCCCGTGAGCGTCCTGTGATAACAGGCCTTACTCCTGGGTTACAGCAGAGCCTTCGCTTTTGAGCTTCAGATAAACATTTATGGATCCCACAGCTGCTCTCTCTCCTTTTATAACCATACAGTGACTCTCTTGTTGACGCAGCGTGATTGGGAGTGGAATGTTTGATTAATAAAGTATAATAGGTTATTGAGAGTTTGTGAGCTTGTATGAAATACAGCAATTACCAGTTTCAAAGGATTCAAAGAAGGTAAAATATATTTAGCTCAATCACCTCAAATCTATTATGGAATGAGAGAAGGTAACATAAAATAGTTAACATGATACAAGAACAACGTATGTATTCTTAAATTTGAATTTTTTTTTAAAGATCTGGCAGGGTTCAGAAATATTAATGTACTTCAATTATTGTGAAGATAATTTAGGCTGAATTGATGTGGAAAGTTATATTCTGCACATTAAAAAAAAACTAACAATCACAGATTCCTCGTAGCAAGTTATTTTTCTCCTTTTTCCTACAAATAGAATGTAGACCCTGCAGGTAAATTTTGAGGTCTTAACACTTTCAAATTTCTCCTTATCAGATGAAAACATTTCTACAAATATAATGCCAGGTCCTAGTTTTGTAATGTTTTGGTTTTAAATCATTCCAGATATAACCAACATTAAATTTTACCTCTTTTATTGTAAACTGACGAAGTATATCCTACATGGCAGATGAATTTTCTCGTGGAACTTACTCCACAGCCAAGCATTTTGCATCATGCGTCGTAACGCGGGCTGCTGGTCAAACAGCCGAGGCAACACCAGCAGGGAGAGACCAGAACGCACCGTCTGACAGCGAGGGCCCTCAGGGTCTCACTCCGTCACCCTGGCTACGGTGCAGTGGCATCAGCCTAGCTCACAGCAACCTCAAACTCCTGGGCTCAAGCGATCCTCCTGCCTCGGCCTCCCGAGTAGCTGGGACTACAGGCATGCGCCACCATGCCCGGCTAATTTTTCTATTTTTTGTAGAGACGGGGTCTCAGGCTTGCTCGGGCTGGTTTCGAACTCCTGGCCTCAAGTGATCCTCCCAAAGCGCTATGATTACAGGCTTGAGCCACCATGCCCAGTCTGCCACAGAACAATTTTACCGTCTTCAAACTTTTTTTCCATTTCATGTAAAACCCTTGGTAGTTAGCATTATGAATCCTCTTAAAGCTTGAGGACCTTCTTCAGTCACCTCACCCAATGCCTACGTGGACCAAGTCTGCAGGCCTGTTAGTCAACCAGGTAAACCAGGCACTGATCACTCAGGGGTCTCCAGTCTATGTCAGCTTCATACGAATCATGAAAATCTTCAGGAAATAGATGCTGAGCAGCATCTACACCGAACAACATGAAGACCCCTAATTTTGTTAAAAGTTCTATGCTCAGATGATTTGTAGCCCTCTTACATAAATATTTTTGTAGTTTGACAGTAAAGAGGACAATTTTATTGCAGCAGGACTAATATATGCTTGCAGCTCCACAGGGCTCAACAAGGACCAGTGGGGTAGCACATTTTCAGATTTTTGACTCGGCACTTAACAGAGTGACACATGCTGCAGGATGAGGTTGCGAGCCCCCTGCTTTTGGGATTTTCGAGCAGAGCTGAACTACTACTTGCCAGGGACATCGTAGGACAGACCTGTAAGTCAGGTAACCTTGCACTTGTTTTCCAACTCGGGGACTATATGCTTCTTTGAAAGTCATTTGTTAATGTTAAGGCTTACTCATATATCCCCTTCGATTAAGGCCCATGCAGAACATAGAAGTAGAAAAAATATGGGTAGTGAGAAATTTTTTGAAAATTTCGTGACTATATCAACTTTCATTTATTTAAGCTTAAATAGCATTCCAAAACCTGCAAAAAAAAAAATTTAGCAGCTGTTTGTTCTGGGTGTTGAAAATACGGAACAGCCAAAATTTCCTAGTTAGGACAAAACTTTCCTATTTCTTCTTTTGTGCTGACACGGCTGTTAATTTTCCCATTAATTGCCAGCATAATTCTCTCAAACCCTTTTATGCTTGAGTTGTCAAAGGAACCTACGTAGCATGTTCTTGGGTTTGGCCTGGATTGGTGCTGTCAGGTGCTTGGTGGCAGTTCTGCTCCTGATGCCTTCTCCCTGTGGAATGTTCTGTGTGTGTGAGCTTCCTGTCTTCTTGGATTCTTTATAGCAAGCTTGATGTTACGTGCTACAAATTTCTCATTGTCGACAGAAATAAATTGATGTAAAATCTGTCAAGACAGAGTTAAGCCTTATGCATTTGGATAAAATTTTGCAGTTTTACATAAAAATGACTTCATTTTTCTTAAGAAATGTTGTTGACTACAGATTCCCTGTCACTGGAAAGAGTAAACCAGGTTGTAGCTACAGGCACTTCAGGTGGGACACAACACACTCCACACATGTGCAAACCCTTTATTAAAGCAATAATCAAAATACAGGATGGATCACATGTTTGGTTTTTGCTACTGTAATATCAACTTATATATTAGTCATTTGTTTACATCTTTATTTTTAAAAAGTGAACATTTTGTTGTTCAAAAAAGTCACCAGATTGACATTTCTGCCCAGAGAAATTTTTTAATCTTATTTTCCAATTTTAACAAAGGACATCCAGAACTACTGAAAGACAACAAATGAAAAAGAGTACAGGCGTCTTCATTGACTCTAACTCACTGTCAGCAGCTCTATGGTGTCTGAGAGATACATTTGGAGGCTTCTATTATTGGTTAAGTAAAAATAATTGATGCCAGAATATTTTTAGAACTATTTACTTTCTATCTTTACAGACTCTAGCATCAATTTGATTGCAGTATTCTTAGCACTAGCCCCTTTGTAAATTCCACCTCTAAAAAAATCTCAAAGATCATTATCATCTTTATATATTTTCTTGTATAAGGGATAAATGCTCAGTCCTTTGCAGACTATAAAAAGCAATTGTTTTATTTTATTTTCCCCCCACAACTGATCTGTCTAATCCAAACCTGGTTAATCCTAGGTTTAAGGTTAAACCTTAAAACAGTCATTAGGAAAATGAACTTTGTTATCTACTGAAGGATTTTTAAATGAATAGCTGAGTGTAAAAATGACCAATATCTTGACTATAACAGATGCTCAAAATATGTGTGTATACAATGAGATTTGGTAGATATTTAAAGACTACTACTAACTTAGTTTATTTATTTTTTGGAGATGGGGGTCTTGCTTTGGGGCCAGGCTGGAGTGCAGTGGTGCGATCATAGCTCACTGCAGCCTCGAACATCTGGGCTCAAGAGATCCTCCCACCTCAGCCTCCCGAATAGCTGGGACTACTGGCATGCACCAACACACCTGGCTAATTTTTAAAAATATTTTGTAGAGACAGGGTTCTCGCTATGTTGGCAGGCTGTTCTCTAACTCCTGGGCTCAAGTGATCCTCCCACCTTGGCCTCCCAAAGTACTAGGATTATAGGTATGAGCCACCATGCCCGGCCTAATCATTTAGTTTAAAAAACAAGAAGAGGAACAGGAATTACTTAAGGGGCTACCAAAAGGATATGTAAAGATCCGTAAAGAACAGTAGTTGAACTGTGCTGAGAAAACAGAGTATCTGAAGTATGAGTTAAATGCTCCATTTTCTTACCAAATGAAATGCTGAAAGGAAATCCCCAGTTAACCGGACCAGAGGGACTGCCACTTAGGAGTTTTAGCACTGACACAACACTGAATTTCAAACACCATAACAGAAGGTATCTGATTTGCCTTTCTAAACTATTTCCAGTGGCTGGGCTTGGTGTTTCTAAAGTCAAGCTGATTTCTGTTGGCTGCGCTACGTTTAGCGTGTGCCTGTTCAAAACATGCAAATATTCTTTGCACCTTACATTTTCTTCATGTGCTAAAGAGCTGAGCAGATCCTAGATCACCAGGAAATAATGATCCAAGCATTAGATTTAAAACACGTTATTAGTCCATTAAAATAATCTACACAGCCATCATTAAATTCATTCCATCTTTCCATTCCATTGCTTTGTTATCGCACATCTGCCCTTCAAAGGAAAGTTCAGACAACACAGACCTGTGCAATTAAAAATGAAACAAACGATAAAAAAGATCAAGGAGAAGGGGATTTTGGAACCCACTGTGGGATGTCAGGCCTTTTAGCCTCAGTTGTGAAAAAGAAATCTTATAAGCATCCAAGACAAACAGTTCTGGATGTGATGACACGGCACAGAGTGCTCAGGATGGGCTAGACATTCAGATACTCTCAGAGCGATTTCTATACATCACATGTGTCACATTTGGTTCCTAGAGATTTTAGTCAAGTATTAGTATTTCTTTTTGCCAATATGATATACAAAAAGATGAGGATAGATGTGCCCTAAAGATATGAAAATATAATATATAAAACAAAGCCATTATAAATTACATAGATTTTTCCATATAAAATTCTGTTTTCCCTATTTAGAATAAATACCATCCAAATTTACAGATCATCTAAGTGAATTACATACACACACATATGTGAATCATTTCCAGAATTTTGAGAAAAAAATTGCTAGTGATGTGACCAGGATGACTCAGAAAGCAGAAACTGATTTTAAGAACGACTGCCTAAGACCCAAAGGGCATGGCGCGGGGTCTAGTGTTAGGCTTTTAAAACTGCCCAAATGAGTCTCGCACACGGGTGTGCACACACCCATGTTCGGTCACACGCCTGTGAATTTCTATGAAGCTGAACAGTTCACTTCATCTTTGAAAAATCAGCCGGAAGTCATGAGGTTTTCTACATTCCATATTCTAGCAGGAGGACCTCTCTTATTTCGTGAAGAAGCTGTAGGATGGATAGGAAGAGTGTGGAATTTCTGGAAGGGGAAATTCCTACTGTAAGCTAACCTCCCTTTACGCTGGCTGTTATCAAGAGCTTTCCGGTGCCTTAACAAGGGAGAATGGTTTGAAAATCTATGTACTCTCTCCCCTCCCCACAGTCTAAAGAAGCAAAAAATCAACCTGGAAACATTCTTTGGTCATACATTTCTGCTCATTTCATAAGAATCTGCCAATTATCTGTAATTAATGTCTGGATGGAAAGGATGCCTTCTCCTGCTGTTTCCACCTGGAAATCTGCACATGGCTTTGGGTGGAATGAGACCTGGACAGCATGGGGGAAAGTTCACACAGGTCAAAAGATGAGCTTAAATCCCTGTTGTTGCTTTGGCGTATAAACCCATATAAGAATTTGTGGACCTCCATGACAAAAAAGTTTTAGACTCTAAGAACCAGGGATGAAACATTCCTGCCACCCAAATGCATAAAATCCTAGTCCAGAGAGCCCAAACAGGAGTCGCGGTGTCTCCTGATTGCTCACTGCTCATTCCTTTATGGGACCACTCAAGACACATCTAACTAGATGCCTGGAGTTCACTCCTTTTCAAGAGATGCCTGATCAAAGTGTCCTATCGCCTTCCACACCAGTTATCTATAAATAAACCCGTCACGGCTACCTTTAAGGCAAGCCATCTGCCCGCAGTCACAGAGCAGGGGTGTTTGCTGTAAAGTCTGGACAGCAGAAGCACCCAGTCTCACGTTCCCATTTTCGCTCCCCATTTTGCTTGTCTCATGCCATGGGGTTCACCACGGAAGACTGCAAACTTTCCATAGAACTACGCTGTGTGAGCTGGGAGGGTCTTGTAGGCCCTCAAGCACTACCTGAACAATTCTATAGATGAAGGAAAAGACTAAACCTCAGAGAAAGGAGGGAGTTGTCCCAGGTCACTTCCCCACATCATAACCCCACCCTTTGGTGTGGCCACGACCCTCACAACCATGTTAAGGTTACTATCTTCCCTGCTTACAGGTGAAAATGAAATAACACCACTCATCCTCACCGAGACTAGCTAAACTGTGGAAGGAGTCCTAATGACTTTTTGGAAGGAGAAGATCCACAATTTGTTTAAAATGCTACTATTTTTCAACACTGACCTTCTTTTGAGCAAGCAACGCAGCACGGAAACATCAGGTGAGTGCAGAGATGACAGCAAAAATCCTCAAAGTAATTTTTGAGTGAAAAAGTGCAAGGCTGTCAATAATGGTTTGGCTCTGTGAGACAGTGAAACCCTTTAAGTGGCGCTTGGAGCTCATCTAATCTGCCTTGTCGCACAGACAGGGAAACTGAGGCTGAGACGTGCCCTGAGCCAGGCAGCTGGTCATTGGCACAGTCAGGTAAAGGTATTAACCTTCGGATGACTGGTTTTGTTGTCTTTCCGTAACGTCACGCTGCCTCGCGTGTAACGGCTTTCTCAGGGGACTGAATAATGACTCAAAGCTCTGGCGTGAGGTTTGGCGCACGGCTCTCCACGCCATCACCCCAGCCTCTCACGCTCCCTGCAAGGACCCACGGTCAGCCACGCAGCTCACACAGGCGGACCGGCTCTGCGACATCGCAGACCTGTGTGTGCTGCCCTACAGCAAGCGTCTGCGTCATCTGGCAGCATGTGGCCCCCGCGGGCCTGCCGGGGAAGCCCATATTCCACAACCCACAGGAATTCATCAAATGCCTCTGTCTTTGGAACCAATAAATTCTCCAGGCAAAGACTCAGTCTTGTTTGGAGGATGATGTTACTTAAACGTAAACAGCGACTTTCACAGGTCGTGTGGGTGTAATTTAACCTTTGCGATCTCCCTCCACACCTCCGCTGAGCTCACCGAAAGGCTCTCGGAATCAAACGGGTAAACACATTTTTATTGGACTATTAAAGTGCTATTCTGGGGCAAAGTGTTTCTCAGTTTCACGACAGCAGCTTCATTGGAAACAGAAAAGGCTTTCTGTGGAAGTAGGCCTGGGGAATGAGAAAAATCACGAGCCTAGTAACTACTTTGGAACGTTACAAATGACGTGTAGACACCGCCCTGGTACTGGTGACGGGTACCAAAGCCTCTGAGTGAGGTACGTGTTCTAGCGAAAAATAAGGACAAAAATGGCAAAAAGGGCCAAACCAGAAAGAGCAATTAGTATTAATATAATAACAACTACTCCATCATAAAGAACAGGGGAAGCAATTAAAACTGAGAAGAAAGTGCAACAAACCCATGTGCGTGCATTTGCTAGTGTAGCAGACCTATAACATTGAAAAGGAAAAGCAATGCAGTATGCATTGGACAGGGCTCTTGACCCAGACTAGCTCGCAATGGTGTACTCTCTGCCAAAGGGACGTCACCGATTAAGGTATGTGGCAGAGAGCAGCCTCTAAAATTCATGTCACACGGACAGAGACACCTTCTGTCTGACAGTATCAATTCTGCACCCTAATGTTTCTTGCATCCTTTCTCACGGGGGAAATTCCAGTCACACGAACTGCACACGCTGTGTCCCCTTCCCGAATGGCGTCCCTCCAACCCAAGGCCGAGAGTCTCCTGGTAAGGCTTAGCGGCAAGTGCGGACTACATCTGTATCACAAGGCGCAGCCCTGGTTTGCTTGATATGCATAGCTCTTCGGGGTTGAGATTAGACATGGCTTTCGTAAATAATGCAGGTGTTTTTGTCACATGTCACTGCTGGCTCTGTGGTTTCCAGGTGAGCTGGCGGCAGTCCTCTGTCTGCTGCCTCAACAGGCGTGGGCTCTTCCGAGGTGAGCTCCGTGGAGGTCACGTCGGTTGAGGGCTCCGCGGTTTCGGGGGAATGTTCCGCTGACGGCTCCGTCTCCTCTTCGTCTTTGACCTCAAACTGCACCCCGTCCTGGTCGTCCGCGTGCTCTTTCCTGGACTGCGGGTGGACAGACACCTTGATGGCGATCTGCTGCGGCTGCTCGTGCAGCGAGGAGGCGTCCGAGTCGGCGGTGGGCGAGTCGCTGCGCTGCAGGGCGTTGGGGATCGTGTAGACCTCGTCCCTGTCCGCGGCCTCCTGGCCCTCCGGAGTGTGCCTCACGAAGTTCTGGCCCTGCTCCTCCAGCCCAACCACCTCCATGATCTCCTCCATGATGGTCCTGCAGTTCATGATGAGGGGCGGCAGCGGCACGCTCCTGGCCAGCTCCTCGATGTAGCGCGCAAACTCCATGGTCTTGAACTGCGTGACTTTGGCAAGCTCTAGGGTTTTGGCTGAGGTGATGATGGGGATGCGCTTGGCGATCTCGAACGCCTTCTGCAGCTTCTCCGCGCCCTCCGTCCTGAAGAACTCGTTGATGGCCTTCTCCGTCTTCTTCAGGTGGCTGCTCATCATGCACAGGCGGGTGACGTTGAGGACCATGACGACGGTGAAGGCCACGAGGCAGACCACCATGTAGTAGACGCCCATGTCCCCGGAGGTGAAGATGACACGCAGGGTCACCGTGTTGTTCACGGTGCCGTAGACGTTGGAAGCAACACACGTGTATTTGCCTCTGTCTGAGAAAGACACCTTGGTGATGTTCAGGAGGCCGCTGTCGTGCATCCGCCACTTTCCTGTGGGAAGGGAGAGGAGAGAATTCAAACCAGGACATTCGGTTCCCGTCACTACAGGCGTGTATGTTTCTAAGAACACCTGCTACCGCTGAGGAACATTTGATGTGCCCGCTACATGCCAGACAGTGACACGCGTTATCTCATCTTCACAACACCTTTGCAAAGTAGCATCACTACTGGCCCCATTCTATAGGATGAGGAAACTGAGGCACAGTTAAACGACCTTCTGAAGGCCACTGGTTTGGAAGCAGAGCTGGAAGACGAATGTGCACTTAAAAACTGGACTTTTTTTTTTTTTTTTTGAGACAAGAGTCTTGCTCTGTCACCCTGGCTAGACTGCTGTGGCTTCATCACAGCTCACTGCAATTTCAAACTCCTGGGCTCAAGCGATCCTACTGCCTCAGCCTCCCGAGTAGCTGGGACCACAGGCATGCGCCACCATGCCCGGCTAATTTTTTTCTATTTTTAGTAGAGACAGGGTCTCTCACTCCTGAGCCCAAGCAATCATATCCTGCCTCAGCCCCCAGAGTGCTAGCATTACAGCCGTGAGCCAAGGCTGTAATCTCAACTGCCAAACTATATTGTGTAACGCCAAATCCTAGTGAAAAATAAGAGAAATAACATGAAAGACACTGTGCTCTTATCAAAGAATTCCTTAATTGTAGCACTGGATTTTCTAACCTGTCTGTGAGCATGACTGTTGAATATATGTTCACTGGGGAGTTTAATTCAATTAAATTATAACTGTTTACCTGGGTTTCTCATATTTGAGATTGAATTTATCCTTGTATGACCTCAGTTAATTAAAACGTAACATGTCATTAATTTCGAGAATCTACAACGAATGGTCTATCGTATTTAAAGTTACAAGCTAACGATGTGAATATTCAGAGGCTGGATATGAATTAATATCAATTTGTTTTAGCCTTGCAAATAAATTACAGACCCATCAAATGGAAAATGAGCTGGACACGAAGGAGAATGCACCGATACACGCGATTTTTCTTCCCCTGCGCCTCCCTGTCTGGAAAGGATCTAGCGCTGCCCTGGGAACGAGGTTCTGAACCAGTGGAACACCTTGGTCTGGATTCATCCTTAGTCTGCCTGTTACCTGCAGCCAGAAGACCCCTGTGAGACACAATACCAGGTCTGTGCCCCTCTGCAGCCCCTGCCTGCCCAGACGGTCCCACACAGCACACGGGGTGGGCAGGGTTCTCCGGAGTCGCAAGGAGCAGGCAGACACTTCTCCGTAAGAGCAACCAGACAACTAGGGAAACTGCTCCCAAGAGCTGGGCAATTTAACATGTAGTTTCCTTGGAAGTATCCGATTACACTGCATTTTACTTGTTTGCTCTCCTCATGGCAGTGAGTTTCAATTCTAATTAAAAGTCTGGTATTTCCCAAAAGCAACATTTTTTTTTTTTTAATCAAGCTCATCAGCACCTCAGTGACTGAATCGACAGAGCCTGTCTTACTGCAGGGTCCTCGGCTGCAGGAACATTCCCAAGGAGGCTGGACGGAGCGCCGAGACCCCTCCCGGGTCCACACCTCTCCCTACCTGCTCGCTCTGGCCAACCCGGCAGGAAGCCTCTTCGTATACGCTGTCACACTACTGCGCCTTTTGAAAGGACATCTGTGAGGAGCGGTTCCTGGTGTCCCTGAGTGACCCTCTTCTAACGATTCAGCCAGTGTACTTCCCCCAAGAGAAAACACTGGCTTAGAAAATTCCGGTGCATTTTGAGTTTCTTGTGAATGTGTATGAACAGACCAGCCTGCCACCCAGTCTGTGAACTTCTCTCTCACTCCGACGGAGCGTGGGCAAACCCTCCACCTCCTTCATGCCCTGCACATACATTTTCGTACTTCAGCTGGAGACTTATCCAAATATACAATGACCGAGGCGAGGAAAATTACCGTATCAATTTATTTTCTTATAACTTGCGTGTCTCATAAAAGTAGACTACAGCACACGTAGAAAAGAACAAAACGAGACTCCACTTGATTGAAAGCTTGTTCTATATGGAAGACACCGGGCTCCAGAGAGTCACAGACTCTCCTTGCAGCATTTCCTGATTTTGTTGGAAAACATAGCAGGAACTAGGATGGAGGAGGGTGAGAACATGAGGTTGTCTGTACGGGCAATGGTTTGGGTCCATTCTTTTACCCCTTCTCGCCCCGCTTCTGTGGGGACGTTATCTGTGAACACAGGGCACAGCGGTCTGAACCCGACGCAGGGGAGAAGCAGGAGCACAAACTGCGACGCAGACATCCGACGGCAGCGTCCACAGCCTCCTCCCCACACCTGAACACGCGCCGTGATGACTGGATTCCAACCACACAGTTAGGCTCTAAGTATAATTCTAATATTAGTTTTATTATAGACAAATAAAATGTGAAAATACTAGTTACAATGTCTCAACGCTTTCCCCTACTGGATATTTAAAAATGTTTCTGAACTTGAACTTTATGGTTATTTTCAGACGTGTTTTTAATTTCTATTGACATGTATTTATCTAATCTGGAACCAAGCAGTTCAATTCCGACAACAATTTATAGAGACTTCAAAAGTTTCTTGCCACACTGTTAAAAGGGGCAAAGCCTGGAATCAAACACAACCTAATTAGGTGAAGTGTGTGGTTCATTTTGGGGAAACCTGTGAGAGATCTCGCAGATAAGGTATTACTCAGGAGCATATTCCGATTCTTAGCCCAGGACAATAGGTCTTTAGACTAAAATTTTTTTTATACTTTATCCAATTCTTAACCTCATTTGTTCTTAAAATGTGAAGCCCAGCCATGTATCTGTGAAGTGACTATTTTGACTTAACTATAACCATGACAAACATGAATGCATACATTAGAATCCTCAAACAGCTGGGTTATTGTCTATAATGGGAGCTGCAAACTCTAGTTAAATGACTGAGATCGCAGCTCTCTCTGCCAGGAATTTCCTATTTCCAATCTAGGACAAGGAAACCGAAACATCTCTTCAGTTTTCAGTCCTTTCCCAGATTCCTCTTAAACACCATCCTTATCTTATGGATTGAGGTAGTTGTGTAATGACACTTAGGGTTCTGCTGGGTGAGATATGGTAAAATGAGCATGTGACCTGGAGGAAACACGCTGTTACCAGACCACAGAGCAAGTCCAAGTCTCAGGAAGCCAAAACACATGTTTCCAAGGACTGTAATAGAAGAACTAAGGTTCCGACCTCAAAAGTTATGTACATCTGCATCTCTCTTTTTTTTTTTTTTTTTTTTTGAGACAGAGTTGCTCTGTCACCTGGGCTAGAGTGCGGTGGCATCAGCCTAGCTAACAGCAACCTCAAAGTCCTGGGTTCAAGTGATCCTCCTGCCTCAGCCTCCCGAGTAGCTGGGACTACAGGTGCCATCACCACACCCGGCTAATTCTTTTCCATTTTTCAGTTGGCCAGCTAATTTTTTCCATTTTTAGTAGAGACAGGGTCTTGCTCTTGCTCAGATTGGTTTCAAACTCCTTAGCTCAAGCGATCCTCCCACCTTGGCCTCCCAGAGTGCTGGGATTACAGGTGTGAGCTGCCGGCCTCTCTCTTTTTTTAAAGGCAGATACATTTCTTTCTTTCTGGGAACTAAGATTCCAAATACTTCCTCTCAGCCTCAGCTTGCCCTTCCATTAGTGGAAAATAAAGGTTTCTGCATGTTCTACCACCATACACGGTTCTGAAAACTGAAGATGGTGTGAAATCTATCTGGGGCTCCTCTCACATCAGCTTTGGGCCCACGCTGGAGAAGAATCCCGCCACGGTCCCTGTCCCGCTGGGAATGTCTTGAGAACGTTCTTTGTGCTGCACGTTACCATTCACCTCAGTCTGTAAACACCTTTCCCTGTGACTCGTGCTGGAAGGGTCCCGACTTCGGCTGCAGAAAGCTAAGGAAATACAAACACCCACGACGACTGTCACAGGAGATCGTCAGTGCGAGGCACGAAGCAGGCACACACGGTGCTGTCCCCATGTATTTTAAACTGTAACTGAGTGGGAATGTCAAAGTTATGCACTGAATTTTCATGAAGCTGCATCATTTTAGCACAAATAAAAACCAAAATGTTAACAGCTGATGCCAAGTCAGTTCTACATGCAAGGATTCTGGAGGAGCTAACACAGGCAGACGTTTAACTACCCCTTTCAGAACATGATACGAAACACCCTGAGGCTCTCCACGCGGGTTCACCCGCGCACTTCCCGTACCTTGCTCAGACCGTCGTCCCCCCTTGGAACGGCCCCTTCTCCATCCCTCCTCATCCCACTCCTGTCCTGGAAGGTGACACACACCTGAGGCTTTGGGCTAAAATGCTGACACATGCAACAGAGGAAGGGCTGCTACCTCTCTCGGAGATGAGAGATTGCCAGAGACCTGTCTGTCTTCCCCACGAAACTCCAAGAATGACATATGAAAACCTCCTAGAGGTGAACACAAGCACTGTGGGGACAATTTCTCCTCTGCAAAGAGAAAAGCTAACAGATGTTATTTTTGAGCTGCACCACAGCACGTGTGCGAGGCTGCACAGCGAAGCTGACATTTTTAGAAGGGCAGTGATCCTTTCTATCTTGTTCATTATTCGGTCAACAAGGAGCATTGAACAAACTGTGCACCAGGCTCCGTGCCAGCGGACGAGAATACAGAGGAGTCAGACGTGACCCGGAGTGCAAACACATCCAGTCCATGGGGGAAACACTCCAACAGAAAACCAGAGGCTCACGTGGCAAGTGTGGTGGCACGTGGGGGAGGGGACAGGGAGGAAGAGCTCCCCAGAGGGGGGCAGTGCATCTGCAGGTACAGGTTAGGAGAGGAATGGGGGTAAGAGAAGGGACTTTCGCGTGAGCACGAGAGAGAACACAGGGCAAGCTTCTGATCTGACAAGTGGCTGGAAAGCCGAGAAGGGCAGTTGGCAGAACGCAGGCCGGTTACAAGGACGGCCTCGGACGTCAAGGGCTTTATCCTCATCCTGCAGGAGAACAAGACCCCCCCCCCCCCCGCTTTTGAACCTCATTTTATGTGACTTTCCACCCCCTCACCCGACAGGCTTGCCTTGTTTCCTCACTTAGAGGGGCCACAGGACCCTTGCACGTGCTTCCTCTCTGCCTGGAGGGGACTCCCCTCCTTCCCACTCCAAGTCCCCGCCTGACACGTTCTCAGCCCAGTTAAGACGCCACCCTGGCATCTCACCTCACGCCCTGGGACAGCGCCCTGACCTCCCAGTCAATGGAGAGACCCTGACCGTCTAGAAGCAGACGCAGCTGGGCATCCGGGAACTTCAAAAATGAGGAAGATGACACTGCAAACCGGTGGGGAAAGGCTGTTAGGATAAATGGCTGCTCATTTGAAAGAAAATAAAGGTACCTTCCTACTTTATGTGATACATAAAAATAAATTCCAAGTACTCTGAAGATTTAAGTGTAAAATTAAAAGTACAAAATCAATAGAGGATATAAAAATGTTCTTATGACCTTGGGATAGGAAAGCCTTTTCAAGCATTTCAGGAATCTCAGAAGCTATAACGGAAAATGCTGATGGATCAGATTTCCCCCAAATTTAATTTTTTTGCAATATCAAATTTGTCATATTAAAGTTAAAAGCAAATGACTGGGAGAAAATTCTAGAATATTTGACAAATGCTGACTATAAAACAAAGAACTGCTATAAATCGAGCAAGACAAACCCAAAAGAAAAAAAATGGGAAAAGGACAGGAACAGATAATTCACAAAAACAAGGAACGTGCATGGTGCCCGTGTGTACAAAATCGCTGATGATTAAGAGCTAGGGCAGGCCCTGCTTCCACCCCGCGCGGCTGAGGTTCCGGGCCGGGCCGCAGTGGCCATGGGTGTGTACAGCTGCCGCAAGGCTGACGTGCAGACGCCCGTCATGGTTTAAAATACGTGGAACCTATGACCCGCTTCAGAATTCTTGAAATTCTTCAAATCAGGCAAGCCTAGGTTGACTGGAAAAACATTAACAAATGTAAGAACATTAAAGTCATGAAAAAAGTGTCTTTTTACGACTAGCGTTTCTCCCTGGGGATATAGTTCCAGAGCCTTCCTCCCCAGCCTTCCTCCCCTGCGAGAAGCCACCCCAGGACGGTGGCTGCCTGGGACCACTGAGCTTGCCGTGGTGGCACGTGCACAGCACAGCACAATGTCACGGCAATAGGACAGTGCCAAGTGGATCCCCAGGAATAAAAAAAGTCACATGGTCACAGCTGAGCCTGCGAATGGCAAGAGATTCTATGGCAGGGGGGTATCGTGACTCGAGGTGAAACCAACGTGACGCCATCGAACTACCGCTCACGCAAACAACTTCTGACACATCCTGGAACTGAAGAGCCGCAGGAAAAGTGACAGCACAATCTACAAAGACACTGTAATTACAGCTTTTCTCCAAACACCGTGTCTCGGAAATCTTGACTCTGTGGCTTTTCCTGATGATCACTGAGCGTTAAAAATTAACATCAGATGCAAACGCCAAGCTCTTAGAATTTCTTTTGAATTACTTATTTGGGTAAAAAGACTTCTTTTTTATTAGATATCTCTTTCTGTGAATGTGTATGGGTAAACAAAATGATGGATGGTTTGTCTACGTCTCCAATGAGTGGCAGAAAAGATTAAAACTCTATTCACAACCCTGTTTAGATACTTAGACTTAAGTTTCACACACCCGTGATCTTCAAGGAGAAGGGTTCAATCTGCCAAAACAAGCATGTTATTTTCTTGAAAACAACTGGAAAACATTCCTAGGATAAGAGTTCCAGTACATGTTTATGCAAACATAAATGAAACACATTCACTCGCGTGAGTACCACGCTGAAGCGGCACTCATCAAATAAGCACAAAACGTGTGCATGTGTGTTTGTGTCTATAAATACGCATATTTTGAACTGTGTGAAATATGGGCTGCTGAGGAGAAAGGACCCGTGCCTTTTTATAAAACGTAATTGAAAACAAGTTTGGCACCGCATGGCTGCACCTGTTCCCAGGCTTACGCGGGAAATGACAGCTCCTTGAAGCCGCCGCAGAGTCAGGTCATAAACCCCACAAGCTGCGAGGGCTCCTGTGCCCTCAACCCCATCCACCATCCTCCCAAGAGGCCTCCTCGGAAAGTGCGAGGGCAGCTCTGACAAGCTGTTTCCTCAGTGGAGCAAAGGCGGCTCCGGATAATACAGCTTAGCTCAGCTCTCAGCTCAGCAAGGTGGGGGTGGGAGGATTGTGCTGTTCATAATCTGCTTTGTGCTGCTTACAGGTATTAACATCTGAAAAGAACCCACTGTCTTTTTATTTCCTGGAAAAGGAGACATTTGTTCCTCTAACTAGTTTGATCTGGTAATCTTAATTTTTAAAAAAAGCGTCAAGCATGTAAATGCCACATGGGTTAACAATCGTCTTTTCTGAGAGTAGCTACAGGTGGTCTTCCAAAACAAGAGCACCCCACACTTGGTTCCTCTAAATAACTTCCATCTTGGGATTCTCAGCTGTCATCCTTATCTGAGAGGGATCTGGAAGAGTCTTTTCGCTGCTAAGACTAAAGCCACCTCGGCTCCCATCCCAAAAGGAGCACAGCTCACTCAAGAAACACAAGAATGGTGGTTACCAGGTTAGCTCTTGATAGGGCTCAATTTGGAAAACGAACCTGAGTATCATAAATTAAACCGCTTTTATGGGAAAATGCATGATGGGTTCAAACACCTGACCAGGTTTCTCCACATTAGCACCACCGGCAGTACCTGGCCTCTGCCCACTGGATGCCAGGGGCAGAACCTCCCGCCCCCCAATCCCTGTCCTGACAACTAAAAATGTCTTCAGACCTTGCCCACGTCCTCTTGCAGGGGAAGTGGGTCCCAGTTAAGAACTCTGGGTTAGGTAAACGCAAAGTTCATCTTACGCAGTAACACACTCTGCAATTTCCACATCCACGGCTTTCAGAGGTAGAAGCACCGTGGATGTCAAGGGCCCTTGTGCACACACGTGACCGAGTCCCTCTGACAGTTCCACACGTGCTGCAGTGGCAGTTGCAACATTTTGAAATTTCATGTAACATTTAAGGGACACAGATTTCTTCTGTATTTACTGAGCTTTTAAATAAAAGGCTGAGAAATTGAGATAGGAAGCATTACCCAGAAAACTATTTTCTTTCTTTACAAAACACACTGTACTGAGAAACAGGGATTCGAGCATTTGACATCTGTGACTGTGAGGAGAGAGTACAAGACCAACAATACCAAGGGCAGCTGCCGTTTAGCGAGAGCGTGGTATGTCGTAGATACTATGCTGAGCATTCAGTGTATAATTTCAGACCCACAACCCCACTTGGTAGTAAAAAAGGATTATCTGTATTCTACAGATGAGAAAACTGTGGCTCAGGAAAGTCAAGGAACTTGCTCAAAGACAGACTATGGGTTGATTCTTCTGAAATGCCAATAATATATTCATAATTACAAACGTCGTGTTTAACGTCTCTATCTGAAGTATTTAATGTACTAACAAGGACTGCAGCACGATATTTTCATAGGTTATACACTATTGCACACTGATCTTAGAGGTAACGGATGATTTACACTGAATACGGCGGGCACTGACCTCCTGATACATGTTAAGTGGGGAGGTGGTAACCCAGCCCTAACAACTGGCTGGCACAGCTTGCTGACGTCCTCTGCAGAACTAGTTAAAAGGCATACTGCAATCTAGTCAAAGGATTTGCAAAAGCAGAGGGGTAAAAACAATAGTAATGTAAACTAAAGATAAAATTTATAATAACGAATCCCACGCTACAGTAGCTGCGACAATTAAGAACTTTGCACAATTCAGCTAGATTTACTCCTGTGCATACTTATTATTAAAGAAAAGCCTTAATTGTTTCTGGTGACAGAACACTACAAGAGCATGGAAAACAAATCCACAAAAAAATTGGAAACCTAACTTAAAGGAAGAATTTCAAACAATCCCTAACGAACCAGGCGTGTTGACGAGGACCCATACAGAGCTGACTTTCCTGAGAACAGCTTGTCACTCACCATCTGATAAAGGTGCCGATGGGAATTTCAATGGTTTAAAGTCCCGGTAAGAAGCCACAGCAAAAATACATTGGATAATTAGTACCTGAAATAATTAGGACTTTTTCCTAACACTTCCCAGCAAATATACATTTCTACTCACTTCTAGCAAAAGGAAAACTGACAACAGCACATTTCGTGGCCATTTGTGGTCATTCATCTCTCTTGAATGCTGAGTTATTCTGGCAACCAGGTTGGTGGACCACCCAAACACAGTTTTTGGTAAATATCCCCCAAAAAATCTTCCAGATAGAGATTATCCATTAGCCTTTCCTGATCCCGTGGAGCTGAACTGACAAGCACCAGGGATGCAAAGCGAACCAGCTGCCACCAACGACAGGAACAGCCCCGCTCTTCCTGGGATGGGAGGGGCCCGCGGACAGCAGCTGTCTCACCTCTTCAGCACAGAAACGAGATTGCTCCTTTCCATGCGGATCGCAGGGCGAGGGGTACTGTGCTTCTCAAGCAACTTACCGGGTGATCTTGAGCACATTTGTGTGTGTGCGTGCCATGCTAGCACAAACCCCAGCCCCTAGTGCTGTCTAACTCTGATTAGACAGCTGTCTAATCAAAGGCGCCTTTTCCATCCAGGAATCCTGTTCACATTCACTCAGTCTGGCTAGATGCTCCTCAACATTTGTCACCTACAGATACCGAAGGGACAATGCTGGCCACACTCTGGTTGTGTAATATCCTCTCCAGTCACCGGCTTCTCATTTGTACGTGCAAGGACTAATGACATCTCGCTGTCGTTCTCATCATAAGGATTAGACATAACATGTAAATTGGTACAAGGGCTTCATAAATGGCAGCAGTTAATTAAGACATTAATGTTGCTAGTTTGGCTGTATCAGTAGTCCTAGTGTACCTAGGTCAGGCTTTAGAACATTAGCATCATTTTTCATACTATATTCAATCACCTCTTTGAGCTATAAATGAAACACTGCTCCACTTAAACTTCTAGCCTACTGGCCTGAAAATGGAAATCTCTGCCCATGTTATAATATGGGCATTTCCCCCATCAGAAACGAAAAGTTAAAGACTATGGGTTCTAACAGGCCATTCCAGCACTAAAATTCTAATATTTTCTGAGGAGGAATCTCTCATTTCTGCTATTTTCTACATGTTGCTTGGTTGTTAGGTACATTACCCCATGCTACTTGGGCTCTGAAATTACTATTACTGTGCATTGTAATTACAAAAGCTGAGCTGGAACATCAAGTACTAGTATCATAAGTTCTTTTTAAAAATCGAAAGTGCATCTTCCTGAAGAGATTTAAAATAGCGAACTGATTTATCAGCACGGCTGCTGGCTACAAACCAGACCAGCGCGCAGAATTCTGCTGAGCAGCTGCCCCGTGCCCAAAGCTGTCGCCTGGCCAGCACTAGCTTGGGCTTTGCTGACGTGCTGCTGGCGTGGACCAACCACAGCATAGCTATGATCGAAAGCAAACGGGGCCAAACCTGACCACCATCTAGTTCTAGCTTGACACCCTCAATATACAGACGTCTGGGACCGAGACGCTCGCCAGGACCACGTTGGCACTCACAGGGCCTTTTCATCAAGACACCACAGGCACGTCTCCGAAGCAGTGAGGCACTGCGCTTTGGGACAAGCGCTCAATACTCAAACTGTGGCTGAAATTCAGGCCCAGCACTCGGTCGGCCCCTGGTTTTCCTCCACTTTAGGCTCTGCGTCTAGTGTCCAGTCCCAACTCCCCAGCGTCCATGGACGACCTTTGCTTCGGGGCCAGTGAAAGGCAGATCCGGGTCTGGAGTCCTTGCTCCCCTCAATGCAGTCACCCCCATGTCCCTAGCAGCAGCCCAGCCCCGCAGAAAGACCTGACACGGTGTCTGTCACCATGGTTACTGCTCTCCCTTCGCAAGGGTGACATCACTGCCTTGGGGACGCTAGTTGTGGGCCAGGGTCGCGTTCCCTCACCTTCCCACCGTCAGCAGTGAGGCTCCTGGTCACAGCCCTTAAGAACAGCGGGACTTTGGGCAAATTCCAGCAAAAGGGGACTTGGACTATAATGTCTTTCAGGTCCCTTCTAACTTCAAATTTCTATGGTTCCACAATTTTACTTGGTGGGGAAAGAGTGCCACTCTCCTGGGTTAAACGTGATTGATAGTATGTATGTTTTGACTTAAGGGAAGAAGCTGCACGACGCCGTACAGCCTTGAACGGCCAGGCAAAGGCGACATAAGCGACAGCACTACAGTGAACCCCCATCCCGGCTAGACGCCTGCGGCCCTGACCCTTCGCGGGCAGCTGTGAACCAGAAGTGTGCAGCTGCAAGACACGCCCCTCGCCGAGCTCCTAAGGAGACAGAGGCATTAGCCTCTATTCTTTTTTCAGAGCAATTTAGACAAAATGAGGCAAAGATTAAAAATGTAGCTTCTCCCGGAGCAGAAACCCTTCTGGGAATTGTTCCTTGGTGAGGGGGCTGTGGGGCGGCAGGGAGGGCCATGTGCGTGGAAGAAGCAAGCTGATACTTGGGAACAATGGTCTTTCACTCCCTGCCCCCAACCGCCCACTTCAGCACACAGTAAGTGCTGAGCAAAGTGGATTAACTCCTTCCGGTCACTCAGAGCAGGCTGGGGCTGGGGTTTCCAGACAATGACTTCTCACAGCTCAGACAAGAACTGTTCTGATCCCTGATGACCCAATCCTCTCTCAAGCTAGAGTCTTTCCCCAAGGAAGCTCGGTGCTTAGGAAGGTGAGTCACAGCTTTCGGCCAGAAACTCGTTCATTAAAAACCAAGCACTCTATTATTATTAATGCATCCTCCCTCCTTCTTGGCCTCAGTCTGGAAGCCTCAGCCAGGTCTCCAGGAACACAGAACCATCCCAGCCGGTGACTAAGATCTTGCACAGAGACTTCTTTTAGGATGTGTGGTCTTTAAATCCACAGTCACTGAATTACACTGACATTTACTGATAAACAACCGCTATATTGTTTATTGGAGCCATTTCCATGAAAGAAAACAAAACTCCCTTATAAATGTATAACATATTCTTAGAGAAAACCCATTCTACACTTGTCTCTCTAACATTTTGAATGCATTCAATGGTCCCCAACCTTTTTGGCACCAGGCACCGGTTTCATGGAAGACAACTGTTCCACGGCCTGAGGGTGAGGGGTGGTGTGTCGTGGCTGGGGAGACGGTGCAGAGCTCAGGTGCCGACACTCGGCCCGTTTCCTAACAGGCCACTGACTGGTACTGGGGTGTGGCCCAGGGGTTGGGGACCACAGCTTATATTACAAAATTCCAAGAGGCCCGTGAAAAGACTTCAATGTTTATCCTTTGTCTTCTGAGTCAATGAGTGAAAAAATGAATTAACTACTGCTTTGAATCCTAAGGACACATATTCTCTCTCCCGCCTTAGAAAACCAAGACAAAATGAGATCTTTAAACGACCTGCATGAGAACAACTAACATTCGGGGTGCTGGCTCCAAAGCCCGGGTTTGTGTTTTATGACACTTGACACAACTTTTAAGCCTACCTCCTCCTCTCTCCTTCTCGTCCTCCTCTTCTCTCAGCAGCTTGCCAATGGAATTGTACCACTTGAAGTGCGGGTCGGGGATGCCATAAACGCTGCAATTAATCAAGGCACTGTTCCCTTCCTTGACTATGATATGGTCAGTCCTGGCAATGACGACGGGCACAGCGCCCAGGCCCACGGCCGTGCCATTTAAAGTGCTGTTAGTCACACTCTCAGCAGTTGCCAGAGTGGACACTAGGATTAACAAGGGCACAGAAGGTAGAAAGCACACGGTCAGATGGCTCTGCCGTCGGTCCATCTTCCTTGCTTGCTCTGTAAGGCAACAGAGACAGGCCTGCCCGGGAATCTTCTACCAGACAGCACGCTGCTCAGGGCAGGCCACGGGACAGACCCAGCCTGGACCCATAGAGTTGGTACTGGATTAAAAACCTGTTTGAAAAAAAATATACACATAAATATTACCACATTGGCATTCATACTTAAAAAGTACTATTTATAAAACGTTAGCAGTCCAGCTAAAATACAAACCTACATAATTTTTAAACAAAACACAACCAAAAGATGTTCTAAATGTTGAATTATATTTTTCACAGAAATAACAAAATAAATTTGTTATTTTTGTCATTAAAACACACAGCTCTTAGTAGGAACAAATATATTTCTTATGTTACATTTACATCATACTATTTCACAGAGTTCAAAAAAGGAAGTTTCTTTCATTCACTACAAGGTCTCCTTCCTTCCACCCGTGGCCTTTGGCCCGACTGTTCCCTGAACTCTTCTCCCAGCCTGCGTCAGTGGTCGCGGCGTGGGCTCTGCGGCGTTTGAAGGACCCCTCCAGAGTCAGCCTGGCTGGCTCCAAACCCCCCGTTTCGGCTTCGGGACACTCCTCCCCTCTCACGCAACTGCCCGTGCGCCTTTGAGCTTCGTCACCTGTCACCTAGCACGCTCCGCTCTGTGTGATTGTGACCGGCTCCCTAAGCAAGGAAAAGTTTTTCTAATGGTGTTTTTATTTCAAATGACTTTTCAGTGTTCACCTTGTGGCTAGAGCTGGCTGCTCTAAGTGGCCTTGAATTGGAGACAGTGAGTTTTATCTTGACACCAGTAACTTAGCAACTGCAGTTTCATAGTCAGGAAAGAAAATAGCTTAGCAGACTCAGTAAGAGTTGCTGACCAAAACTTTGTAACTTTCTGCTGTACTGAGGCATCCCTTTTGAGTTTCTTTCCCAGAAACGGTGGAATCTCCTTGCAGCCATGAGATAAGTACAAAGCCTTACACCGCCTGTTTGTCCCAGAGAAGACAAGTGACATCCCACCACAGATCGTGCCCAAGGACCCACTGAGCAGCCCATTCCCCATGTCCCACCTGGACACAAGGCTGAATGACCAACATTAACCCCTAACTCATACTACTACTAAAATCCCCACCCTGGGAGGGACTTATCCACCATATGTTTTTGATCATGTGAGGTATGTGTTAATACCAGCATGACTTGCACTGTGTTTGCGTGCCCTGCATCCAACACATGATGATGCTCACTCCCCTCATGCGGTATTCATTTGACCTTCAGAAAAACCCCAGGCCCCGTTGGTCAGGGAGCAGGATTTGAGATGGTCTCTACCTCTCACCTCCCACCTCCCAGGTGACGCATCCTCTGCAATAAATCCTTTCGTCCTTGACAATCCTCATTGTGTCAGTAACTGGCTTTCTGTGCAGTGAGCAACATGACCCTCCCTTGGGGGTCTGTTAACATTATTTCGATCTACCAATTCCTCATCACTCACTGATGGGGAACGTCACCAGGATCTGTGGGGTGACATCATGGGTGGCTGCACTTCTGTGTCCCAAGGTCTAACCTTCACCTCTTCCTCTGTCTTCCATTTCATCTCCTAATCCTACAGCCAAAGCTTCTCCAATGGCAGGAATTATTATTCAATTCTGTATACAACAAAACTGAAGATGATAAATTAGGGTCAGACCATACATTTCTTGGGTAGGGAGGAAGAGTTTTGGCAGTGCCATAAATTTCCAAGCTGTCCACTGGCCTTGAGTGCCCTCCTGCCCCAGGAAGGCCGACACCTTCCTCCAGCAGCAGAAACCCCGTGGCTGAGGGAGACAGAGCAGGCTGCCATGCATGACAGACACCCTGCTATGACTCTGGAAATGTCTTCCTTCACTGGGCTCCACTTGTGGTTTCCCTGGATCGGGGTGGCTGTGAAGATGACACACTCAATGCAGAATGGCAGTGAGGAGCACAGCCCAGGTTCTAGACGGATGGGGCCAGGATCCCGGATCTCATCACCTTTGTCGGCTGTGTGCTTTTGGCCAAGTATGTAGCAAGTGCAGGACAATTACAACGTAAGGATTCACAATAAGAGGCACACCAAGCACCTACGTACCGCTTGGCTCGGTACACAAGAGTTACCCTTTATTGAAATTATGCTTCTTGAGTCTACTTTTAAGTTACGTCATTTGAGCGACATGGCTTGTTTGGGGTTTTGTTTAAAACATTATCAACTGCCATCCCACCACCAGCAGTAACTACAAGACTCTCAGCACCGGGTCCTCGGCAGGGGCTGAGTCTGAGAAGGCACAAGCTGCCCCCAGGCATTCGCTGAGTGAGCACCTTGCGGGCAGGACCCAGGGTCACTCCTCTGCCACCCCCTGGTGTCTCGGACAGACCAGGTGCCTGCCTAAATGCTGTGGGGGAGGGTCAGAGACAAGACAGAGTGGGAGACAGATTCTAATAAATACGTGTAGTAAACGTACTATTTAACTCTTTTTGCACAATTAGGAAGAATGCAACAAATGGAAGATCACATTGAATTTTAAAGCGCATACCTTAAGAGCTGTTTTCAAACAAAGGCTAGCCACTTTGGCTTTCTACCTGCAATTGTGTGGGCTGGCAAGAGAAGGGGATATTGCTGTGCTATTATATTTTAATAATGTCAGTAGGCGCTTTGGGCTAGAAACAAAGCAACTGTTCTGAAACCACATTTACTTCCCTTAGAGGCCTTAAGACATACAGACAGAGACTTTGATTTTAATGCAGGAATTTGTTAGCAAACTAATTTCTCCCTCCTCCTCATTCTCACTCCCATCCTTCCCCATTTTGAAAAGTCAGTAAGGCATAGAAAACATAATGCATAATTGGTAGCTGGTTTGTATCAAAGTGTTTTTACTCTAAAACTGAAAATTTATATTTGAAAATAAAGCACTGAATTAACACTAAGAAATCAATAGTTTTAGTAAGAATTTCTTCTATCTCAAACCATGTCCTTTCAGTTCAGATTTTTTTAAAAAAAATTATTTACTATGTGTGGGACACACTGCCAGGGATTTAGGGGATGGGAAACGCCACAAAGGTCAATGACCCACAAGCCACACCCACTCACAATCTAGCTGGGGAGAGAGACGGATAATTTCAGTGTGTTCTCCAGGGGCTTGGAGGTAGGTAGGAAGAAGGGGCGCCAGACAGCGCGGTGACCGCTAGCATCACGTCTGCTGACTGCACGCCCGGCATCCACCCCCCTCCCACTCACCTCCCCCTTGCACGAGACCCACGGCTCAGAGGTTCTAGTCCCTCCCACCCTCCCACGGCTCATGCAGCTCGTACCAAACGTCTCACAGTCCTCCCTGGCAGATGACCTTGCATTTCTCCGTCTTCTGTTGAGGACACTTCTTGTCAATTACAAGGAGAGCTCCTGGATGGCAGGGACTCACACATGTAATCCCGTAGGATTCCTTAATACCAGGCAGCCATGACGATGCTCATACACTTGCTGTATGAAGCCACGCTTAAGTGGAATCCAAAAGCAATTGTTTAAGAGTAAATTACAATGCATGACTTGAAGAACATAAGATATCATGTGCCTTTGGATGTTGGGGAAATATCCTACAAATGCCATTTTTCCAGCTTGTCAGATTGGGGTCTTCCAGACAGCATCGTGAAAAGTTTAGTTAATAACAATCTGATGTTGTGAAAGACATCTAAGCCAGTAAAGAGTAAACCATAAGAACTATAATCCTGCAGCTTAAAATCCAGCCCTTCAAAATACAAGAACAAAGACCACAGATTTCAAAATGAGGGTTTAACAAAAGCTACAATGGACAAATTGTTTTTTGTTTTTTTGTTTTTTTTGAGACAGAGTCTCACTCTGTTGCCCTGGCTAGAGTGCCGTGGCGTCAGCCTAGCTCACAGCAACCTCAAACTCCTGGGCTCAAGCGATCCTCCTACCTCAGCCTTGAGAGTAGCTGGGATTACAGGCATGCGCCACCATGCCCGGCTTTTTTTTCTATATATTTTTAGTTGTCCAGATAATTTCTATTTTTTAGTAGAGACAGGGTCTCGCTCTTGCTCAGGTTGGTCTCGAACTCCTGACCTCGAGCGATCCACCCGCCTCGGCCTCCTAGAGTGCTAGGATTACAGGCGTGAGTCACCGCGCCCGGCCTACAATGGACAAATTGTTAAGCTTCACGTTTGCACATGACTTTTGGGAAAACTTTCATAGACTATTTTCTATAAATAGAACAAAAGAGAAAATATTTAGCAAATATCAAATGTTCTTTAATTCGACCCCTTCCCTACCTCCCAACCATTGTATTTTATCTAGAAATGTTTAATTTGCTTTGAGTCTTATTTCTTGTTTCTCTACCTATAATCAACAAGACTATCGCCCATGTATTTCTGGAGTTGGAAGGAAAAGGGCCTCTTGTACAAGGGTGCTTTGAACTACGTGAATATACATTATTGTTTTGTCTTGGCAGTGTCAATGCAGACATTGCCCCATCTGATGAATAATTCGCAGTTACACAACTGGATTTTGTTGCAACATCTACGAAGAGTTCCCACTGTTTTCATTTGCATGGGAATGATGCTACAGGCACAACAGCCGTCTTCCAGATGAAAACACATTCTTGATAGGATCACACTCACGAAGCAGGGGGGGAAATCCAACTTCATATGAATTGGAGAGAGGTACTAAAATACTCATTAAGTCATAAATGTTAACTTTTCAAAACTGGTAGCCAGCTGAAGCCACTTCAGTTGTGAATATATTTCTGCAACTTCCTTTCCCATATATTTCAATGAATTCAAAATATCCACACGTTTAAGCAAAAATTAAGAATGATTTTCTTTTATAATTTTTAACAAAAATCATGGCAACAAAACTTTCGCTGGCCCATTCTGTCTCACCTAACATCTTTCCAAATCAACTTACACTGAGGTTTTAGGTAGTTAAGGTGATCTCTGAACACAGACTATGAGAATCTAAAGTCAAAGGCCAAGAAATCTGTGGGCCGAGAATGCTCCCGTAGCAATTACTGCAGTCCTGGAGCAAGTCGTTTAGGAGAACTCAGCTAAGTTTTACCTCAACGTCCACAGTCATGTGACAGAAGGACTCGTCCTGCCCTCCTTTCCTGCCCTTCCTTCCACGTGCCCGAGAGTCCACTGTGTGCAGAGATGCTTGGGGCCTCTGGTCACGCCAGGTAACACCCGACTGAGATGGCAAGTGGGACCAGCACGGGAACGCAGGAAAGGGCATTGCTTCCAGGTTATGTTCAGAAGCACCCGAGGGGATCAATTCAATCCGAATCACTGCACATTAGCTGAGAAACAACCCTGTGCCCGGTACAGCGCTGGGGGAGGAGTAAGACTCGGTCCTCACCTCTGGTCACCCAAGAATCCAGTACGGGGACAGAGAAACATAAGCCAACGATTACAGACAGTGTGACAACCGCCCCGTCAGAGGGGTATCAAGGACCCGCTGGAGTACAGGAGCGACCCAAGCAGTCTGGAAGGGCCGGGAGGAACGTCCTGAAGGAAGTGATGCTGTAGTTTTAAAGGGGCCACCAAGTGAGCCGGGGAGAAAAGCTGACCCCAAGGGGACAGCGTATTCAAAGCAGCAGTGATTCGAGAACTGGGCACAAGGCGGAACGTCTGCAATCGAGCATCACCAGGTGACGCGCAGGGACCGCCAAGGCGGCTGGCGAGGACCACGGGAATGGCGGGCAATGCCCGGGGCGGGCGCACTCACAGGCTCTGAGCGGGAAGGGACGCGGCTAGCTCTGTGTTGAGAAAGATCGCCTTGCCCACAGTGTGGCTGACCACGCAGAGGTGGCCGGGAGACCCCCACGGCCTCCAGGGAGAAACCAAAGAACAGGGGCCTGAGCTAACAGCAGCAGGGAAGGACAGCGGCGGGGAAGGACAGCGGTGGGGAAGGACAGCGGCGGGGAAGGACAGCGGCGGGCAGATCCAAAGCGGACAGGAACGCGGACACACAGGATTTAGTGCCTGTTTCCCAGCAGGTTAAAGGAACGCCAGCCCTCCTGATCAGCGGTGCCTGTGATTAGTGACAACTCTTAGTGAAGGAGTGTCTCATTCGCCAAACGCCAGTGTCCGGCACTGTCAGTGGAACGCGGGTGAACACCTGAATCCAGGCACAGCGAGCACCCCCTCCCCCGGGCACCGAGCCCCACCCGGGCAGCGCCAGGCCGGACTGTCCACAGTGACCCGCGGAGCCCACGGTCACTCCGGTCACTCCGCTGGTCGCCACACTGCTCCTCCTGGCTGTCTGTCTCCCTCCTCTAAACTCCTGGCTGGTGGGGGCTGTTGTGACGACAGGCAGCAGTGATGACATTTAAATGTAAAAGCTGTCACAAACTGAGAGCTGTGTGTCAGTATACCATGAGAATTAGGGCCTGTCTTATCAAAGCAGTCGGCAGTTAGGAGGAAAAAGAGACTCGGGAGAGCTCATGGCACGCTGGGTCCATCGTGTACGTATCAGCTGTGCAGGGCAAGGGGAACTTCCAGCCACTGCACGGGTGGGACAAAACACCCCGACTGGGTGGGCTTCTGCGAACGACACCAGGTTGAAGCCCACCCCGCGACCCAGAGCAGCTACCACACGAGGTCTCGTCAGGACTCTAACTGCACTAATGTTGAGGCCTCTGCAGAATTTTATGCTGTTAATTATTTGATATACAAAAGGCATATATTTTTCAAAAACAGATCTGTTTAAATCACTGTTTTTCAAACCTAAAAAGAAACTATAGGCCCAGAGATGTCATTTTTATAAAACTTTAATGGTGCATAGTATTAAGAAACCATTCTTGGATCTTCATTTTTTTTTCCTTACATGGTATGTTGTTCTGATTAAGTTAATAATGATACAAAATAAAGCTCTCACAAATATGTGTAAATTGCCCAGGGTCATCAAATCAAGTTTTTAAAAAGTCACTTTAATATGCAGGTGAGCTGTTGACATCCCATTAAATACAAGTGTTAAGCCTGGTTGGAATGGAGTACCCAAGGAATCCGTTACTGCCGTCTTTTAAAGAGAAAAAAAGAATCACAAAACCCTTAGAGAGGAGGAAGAGAAAAATTATATTAAAGGTTGTCCTCTATAGACATAATGGTTATTAGACAAGATAAAAACAGTCTATCACACATATCTGTTCCTGGAACTAGAATATTCTAACTGGAAAAACTTGGACATCTTTTCACAAAGGTTTTTCTTTATACAAATAACAGAAGCCCAGAGAAGGGACGGGACTGCACAGGGTCATGCAAAAAATTTAGCGGATTGGAACCAGTATAAAAAAGGCTGCGACTGCTACTAACAGTCCCAGACTGGGCCTGGGATTATGTTAAAATCTCCTGGATCGGCCGGGCGCGGTGGCTCACGCCTGTAATCCCAGCACTCTGGGAGGCCGAGGCGGGTGGATCGCTCAAGGTCAGGAGTTCGAGACCAGCCTGAGCACGAGTGAGACCCCGTCTCTACTAAAAATAGAAATTATATGGACAGCTAAAAATATATATAGAAAAAATTAGCCGGGCATGGTGGTGCATGCCTGTAGTCCCAGCTACTCGGGAGGCTGAGGCAGTAGGATCGCTTGAGCCCAGGAGTTTGAGGTTGCTGTGAGCTAGGCTGACGCCACGGCACTCTAGCCTGGGCAACAGAGAGAGACTCTGTCTCAAAAAAAAAAAAAAAAAAAAAAAAAAAATCTCCTGGTTCCGTAAAGGCCATTTTACAGTTGTTCCAGCAGTTGAGACAGGAAATGAAGGCTATTGTGATCACAGGTACATCTTTCAGAAGAGTTTACTGATGTTTTAGCACATACTTAAATTCTTCAAATTCTCATTCTAAACCAGTAGGCTACAATAGTTTTGGACTCAATTACTACAAATCCCTAATTGATCAGAGGGATATTTCCTCAGAAATCTGAGGATCCAGGGAATAAACCAAATCTGGAAACTGAATACAAATGGGACAGGTGCCCTGGTAGCATCTTCCTGCTGCCAGGTCAGTCCCCAACACAGAAGGAGGCAGATAAAAGGGTGAGGATGCCATTTTAGCATTTTTCCTTAATCTTTGACACCATGTTTATCAGATTCCACATTCAACCAGAGCTGGTTCAGAAAAACCTGGAGCTGCTTTCTGTCTTTCTCTGCCTGTCTCCACCACTGGAATATTCTTTTCCAACACCCCCCACCCCCCGCCCCGCTTTAAAATATGTCTTTTCAAAACATTCTTGCTACTCATTTGGAGTGTGCATACAGGGAGATTCAAATACTCATTCTAGTTCAATTAATTCATTATGTCACCTGCTAGCACTATTCCTGCCAACTTCTAATTCTTCTCGTTTCTATTTGATCTCCAGCCCATTTCCCAAGAAGTTCTTGATGGAATTATGCATGAGCTCCTACATTCAGAGTGCAGCCAGGCAGAAGCTGATGGATGTCTGGACACGTCAATGAGTCAGAACTGTCCCCTGGCCTGGAGAAATGGCGAGAGGATCCCATATGGCCAGCAGGTGTTTTGAGGAGCTGCTGACCCCGGCTGCCTGTCCTCAAACCCAAGCTGGGCCGAGCTCCTGGTCCCCATGCAGCCTGCAGGGCACGGTCTACAAACCAGACAGCAACGTGCTTGACGTGCTTTCCTAAATATGACTCGGGGCCTGAAACAATCGTGAGTTTGCATTTTCCTGCTGATTCTGGATACCTGGTAGACGCTTAAGTGCCTTTCTCAATTCCTACCCCTCTGTCATTTGGTGGTACACAGACAGCTTCTCAACCAGCCAAATGGAAGTCATTTTCTGGATCTGGGCGGGCAGTGCCACATACAAACAATCTTATAAAGGGTGGCTGATAATTTTGTGCTGGGACAGCCCACAATAGAGCTATTTAACTCACTATGAGCTGCAGGACAGTATTTACAGCACCCAATCAAGACACAGAGTAGGAACACATCCAGCAGCTCCACACCACAGCCAGCGTGAACGACTTGCTACAGGTCTCCTGCAGCCAGGGAGCTGATCAAAATACAGCAAAGGGACAGGATCAGGTTCCTGGGATAAGAAAAGGGAAGGGCCCCGAGGTTAAAGTCAAGAACAGAAATTCTGGGGTGAGGTGAAGAGTAGACAGGTTTAGAATGTTAGGATTAAGACCCACCAGCTGGGAATGCGGATACCCGGGCCATTCCTCAGTTTTGCAATTTACTAGCAGATGACCCTGGGAGTCACATGATCTCTCTGAGCCGCAGACCCATCTCTTGGGTCCTCTCCAAATCAACCATTCGACGACCCTGACAACCGGGGGTCTAACTGGGGCTGGCGAAGGGAAGAGATGGTGAAGGGTGGAGAGAAAGGGAAAGAGCGAGGGAATTGCTGGTGTACGGATAAAAATCCCACTGCAGTAAATACATTCAGGGCAAAGCACGGCGATGGCCAAGCCACGTGTGGCCGGGCGGACGGCCACAGAGACCGCTGGTGCACCACACAGCGTGTGAGACTCTGTCCTTGTGTGTTCCTCACACTCTGGATGATAAAATGCAGGAGAAATCCCACTCAAGCTCTCAAAGCATTAGGACCCCCATGCACTCCCGCATCCCAGTGCGAGGTGAGTCAGCTGTGACCTGCAGGGCTCCGTCACACGCAGGACGCATGGTCCCTGGGCACAGCCGTACGCTCCTCCCCGCAAGCCCGCTCCCACTGCAGCTCAGAGTAGGACGGGGCTCGCTGCCCTTACCCTGCCACCTGGACTAAGGGCGGTGACGAACCTGGTGCCTGTGGCCGTGCCACCCACACCACCTCTCCTCTTCAAACCACCCAGCACCGGTTGTGTAAACCTCCGCTATGCCACTGGGCATGCCGCCCACCGCCTGCATCTCGGACCTCGAAACCTTCATCTCACCTGATGCTTCACCAGAGAGGCCCTGTGTCTACACCTACCGGTTTGGGGATGTAATTTTTACCATTAACAAAATTCCACCATAACAAAATGGTTGGTGCTCAAATATTTGTTGACTGTGCTTAGCACCAGGCACTCATTGCCTCTGTTATTATTTTTTAATGATTAGTAACAGTCTGTGCATGGTGAATGTCTCAAAGATAATGACAATAAAACACCTAAAACTCTTAAATTATCACAATGTACGATTTCCAGCAATTCCTCACCAGGGTAAAAGCCACAGAAGGCCTCCCACGGCCCGAGGCTGGGTCTGCTCCCTGCCTGCTCCCCGCGCCCCGGGCTCTGTGATCCCAAATGTGCCAGGCACACGGGAGCCTTTGCACTCACTGTCCCTCCTGGAAGGCTTTCCCAGCACTTCCCTCGGGACTCTAAGGCCTCGCTCAAATGCCGCCTCACCAGCAAGGCCCTCCCCGTCCCTTATGTAAAGAGTGTCCACCATCACCATCTGCCTTACACCATCTGTCCTCAGCGCTCAGCTCCCGTGTGTCCACGTCCCGTGTCCCCCACTGAGAAGGCACTCCCGAGGGCTGGGCTTCCGCGGCTGTGCTGTTCGCTGCTGTGTCCCGCTCACGGCAAACCCGAGTATCTGCTGAGTGAATTTATTCTAGCTTCCTGCCCTTTAAATTAGACCTATTACTAACTTGCTGGTCATCACATTGACCCTGCCTTTCTTACAAATTCTACCCACTTCTCAGACATTTTATGTAAATGGATCTCTTCTTTAACCACAAAACTAACTTTAAAATATAAACCAAGATTTCTTTAAAAGTCAGCCTTCAGAAATGGATCGATCGTTTCCTTGCAGAACTCAAGAGGCTGGTGTACCCCAAAGACGGTCCTGAAGACAACGGCTCAAGGCAACACGGAAGGGGCGCAGAGCCTGCAGAATGAGGAGTAATGTTTGGGGGGCTATTTTCTATGCCTGAAATACATAGTATTATTGCTGAAATGAAAAGCAATCACCCACCTCATTTTTATTTAAAAATGTCACACCATCCCTCACACCTGTGTCTGAGGTGGTTCGATGAAGGCCATGAAGATTCACAGTATAAGGACTGGATCACCTAGGGTTTCTGCTTTCACCACAAGAAAACTTCATCTATTTGAAAAAAATGTGCTCAATAACTGGAAAGCGTGGTTAAATAGCTTTTCTTCCTTCCTTCCTTTTTTACCAGCCCATTATCACAAAGTGGAATTGCATCATTTCTCTGAATCCCACATGTGAAGTGTTTTTATAGACTGCAACTGGATCTCAGTGAAAAACAGATCAGAAGAGATCTTGTAATTCAAACTCTACCTGATTAAATTCTAAAGAGCACGACAATGACTTCCTTTAGATTCACCTACCATCTATGGTTTACAAAACACTCCCGCAGACATTGTCCCATCTGAACCTCACCCCCGCTCTGAGGCGGGGCCAGCCTGTGCGATTCTGCCCATGGGACGATGCAAAAGCCTGGGGCCAACCCACCAACCCTCCAGCGAAAGCCCCTGCCAGCCCACACCTTCCTGCTCAGGCCAGGGCTCCCGACCCGCACGCAGTGATCAGTGAGTCAACACCGCAGCCCGGGCACGCTAAAGGCCACGCATGTCTAAACTGCCAGGACTGTCCAGGTATTATTTTAGAATTCTAAAAACAATACTTTCCAGAATTTGGTTGCATCTTAATAGTCTTCTAGCCAACTTTAGCGCACATCTCAAGGTCAGTCTTTCAAAGTTACGTATTTTTCAATGTGACAATATCGTAAATTATCCTAATTAAACAAAGCCACCACATGCAAGTTCAACATAGGGATTCAACAGATCCCACACACAATTTTTGAAGGAAGGAACTTTGCTTTTCTCTCAGTTTGATAGGAAAAAGTCCTGCTAGGCTGAGCACACCTTCCAGGTGTCTTCAGTGATCTCTCAGCGTGGCAGTCAGCTTTACCTAAGCGATAAAAACTTCAGAGTCGGTCAGACCAATTAAACTGAACTCCAAGTATTCATAAGGCTGCTCTTACCAGTTTAGCAACAATTACTACAGGGATTAAAAAAAGTTTAAGACCAGGTCTTTCCTCCAAAGGTGCTTAGAACCTTGGTGACACCTGCATTCAGAGTCATAAATAATTATGCGCTAAACTAAGTAAATGCCATAGAAATTCAGAGGACAAGCTGGAAAGATCACAGAATGCTCCCTGGGGTTGGCCAAGACCTGAAGGATAAATAAAGGAGACAAGATAGTTTTCCCGGCAGGAGAAACGGTTTAGTGTAGACAAGCAAAGGTAAAAATAAACATGGTATGCCAATTAATGCAAGTCTGTTACAGTATGTTGTCGCAAGGCTCCCGCAGTGCATGGGCGGTGCGTGCCCACCTCGGGAACCTGGGTGTGAGGGCACTCCTGCAGAAACTATTTAATAAGAAGGCTCTGGGCTCCTCAGGATAAATGATGCAGAGGACTCTGGGGCAGTGAAGCTCCATTACTCAGGAAGCAAAGACTCACAGGAAGGAGCAGCAGCCACGCCCTGCAGGCAGGCACGAGCCCCCGCGAGGCAGGAGGGACTCGAAGGCCACTGCAGCCCTGGGTACAGAGGCACAGGAGAAACGCTCGGCCCCCATCAAGGCAAAGCACTGGAACATGTTTTCTGGAAATAAATTTCAAGTTCCTCAAAAGCGTTTTGAACGGAAAAAAACAGGTTACCTTTGGGAAGTCTAATGAGAACCAGACTCGGGGACCAAGTCATGGAGGGTTGTCCAAACCTTGAAGAGAGCACACACCTTCCAACTCGGCTGCCAGCAGAAACGGCAGAGGACGGGCAGGGAGGGGCCCAGGCAGAAGCGCAGGCCAGGCAGGTGCGGGCAGGTGGCAGGGCAATGCGGCCCAGCGCTGGCCCCCAGCAGGCAAGCAGCAATTTACAAGAGGAGCTTAGCAGCAGCAGCTGAGAGGCAAGGACGTGCCCTGGCTACTAGAAGTTTAGGCCACCCACGGCCATCCTAGGTTGTAAAATGGTAAAGCCGGAGCCAAACACCAATGCAATCTTCACCCAAACGCCTTTCCCTCTGAAGAGCCAGGGAAGATGGGGTTTGCATTTTTAAGCAGAACCACTGTGTATCTACCTGCTGCCTCGCAGGAGAGCCTGGCCTTTGGGGAAGAAAGGGGTTAGCAGGTCTCCTTGGGACGGTCTTGGGAGGTGCTGCTTCAACCAACGATAAGAATGATTTGATTCAGCCCCTGCCTGTGCCCCACGTGGGCGGGTCCTACCACTGGATAATTCTGGAGCACTTTACTCCAACCCATTTATTTCCTCAAGAAGCAAACGCTTCCTTTATGCTCTTCCTCCCACCATCAGCAAACTCGAATGCTCAATGGAAGGAAAGGGTCGGGATTATATTTAAATATCTGCTCAGCAAGTTTTCCTCTTTCCGGCGGATTACAAAGAGTCAATTTCAGCCCAGCCTCTAAAGGCGTTACTGTCTCAAGCCAGAATCAGGAAAGTCCACCCCACACCAATTTTCTTTCGGTCCCCTCAGCAAGTCCCCAGTGCTTCTGCCCAGGAGCTGGGGACCGTCAGGGAATTAATTCCTTCTTTCTGTTACAGCTCTTACGGAGTCTGTGCCCTGTGACAACACGGGGGCAAGGTCTTCCCTCACACGGGCTCTGGGCGTGGGCTGCACTGCGCTCCCTGCGTGGCGTCCCTCCGGCGAAGCACAGTGGTGGAAGTTAGTCCCTCGTGTGCGGCCAAGTCTTGTCCCCAGCAGGAGAGCCCCCGGGCGCTGCCCCCAGCCCTCAGACAGGTGCGCCTTCCGTATTTCTGCAGCACCTGACACCTGACGTGGATAATCTGACTAATTACATAGGAGGTATTTAAACCGCCTCCTTTCCTTCTCTGCCCAGATAAACAAATCAATCACTGAGTCCTGGTGATCTCACTCCTAAATATCCGGCTACCCCGTCCTGGCTCTGCCCTGGTTTCTGTGCCCATCATCTCTAATTGGCGCCACTCTGCTAGACTCCTTCCTCTCGGACCTGCCTCTAAGTCCTGCCGCCTGCACCCCACATACCATGGTGTTGCCAAAGCCTGCTCTTTAAAAGATCTGGTCCGAAACACATTCTACTCCCATCCACCTATTTAACGTCATTTTTTGGAGCTTCCCTGTCCCCCAATCGGGTTCCCTTTCCTGAACTCCCAGGAGTTCCCGCAGCTCCTCTGTGCCTCCGGCCCGGCCGCCTCCCCTCCCTGCACACCTGGCACACCCCAGCCTAGCTGTGAAGCCCCGGGTCAAAGCCCCCCAGGGCTCCCAGGTAGCCCCAGACATGCCTGTCCTCACTGACCTTTACTCAACTTCATATTTTCACTGTAATTTTCTTTTTACCATTGGATGGTAAGATCTCAGGTGGTCAATATTTGTTGAACGAATCAAAGAATTAATGAAGGAATGACGTATGGGCATGAGCGAGGCCAGACACTGGGGCCCGGGGGATGCAGTCATGGGGAAAAACAAATCACCCAGAAAGAACACGGGGCCACAGGACGAGAAGACCTGGTCAGAACCCAGGGAAAGCGGAGGACAAGCCCTTAGAGAACAATAAAAACGCGTGGGTTCTGATTCAAGCAGCAGAGACACAAAAATAAATAAATGAAGTTAAAAAAAGGGGGGGGTGGGCACGGGGATAGCAAAGGGCGCAAAATCCCAAAGACCAAGGCAGAGTGGATTTGAGAGAGGGTGGGTTACACTGAGCTCGTACACTGCAATGGAAACCGACTACTGCATCGTGCTATGAGGATTTTTGGGGAAAAAAATCTTACGACTAAACAAATGGAAGCTACAGAATATACAGTTTTGTTTTTATTAAGGTAAATTTTAACCAAGTCTTACAGTATCAGATATTTATGTTTACTGTTTCCAGTATAAGCCCAGGGCTTCCTTTACCACACTGTCTGAAAAATTTGTTTTTGTCCTACTAATTTTTTCTTGCATATAATTTTCAATTCAGAGCCACTCTTGTAACACTAACGTAGAGGATTTCTTCAGTTCAGGTTTTCCAGACACACAGAGATGTCAACTCAACCAGATGACAAATTTTTACAGGGCAGAAGTCAAGGCCGTGGACCTAAAAGGGACTAATTGAACCCCTTTTGAAGAGATGACTGCATTTCTCACATGTAAGCACGCAAGTCAGGTCACCTAGTATTGCGGCTGTCATCAGCCCCTGCCACATACGGAGCCCACGGCAAACACTGCTGCCTGATTGTGGCAGCTTCCCGGCGGTACAAGCCCACGACACTGCAGGCAGCTATTACCAACTGGCCAGAGTCAGCCCATGTGAAATGTCAACATTCTCCCGTTAATTCTGTTAAATTTGGGCTTTCCAGCCCCTGCCCACCTGTGCCTGGCGTGCAGACAGCAGGACAGCTGACTACTGTTGGAGGACTATGAGCACAAGCAAAGTAATCAAAATGTGACTCAACCCTTCTGCTTACTGTCTATGTCCTTCTCTCACAAACTGTGAATAAGTCTTCTCAAGCTATTAACTTCATACATACATACACACATTGTCGTTTCAGAGCAAGTCGGAGAAGTGAATTGTAACATGCTGGTTCCAGACCCCTACGGGCCACTCGCCTCTTCTGGTCAGACTCCCTTTACCAAGCTGCCCTGTGAAGCCGGGGCTACACACAGCTTTGTTTGTTTGCTTTTAGTAAAATAAGTATGGCAGCAGTCCGTTCATTTCATGTTGCTATTTAAAAATCCTTAGCTGGTTTTCCCATTGTTTATCTACAATAGGATAAAATTGTGACACCAAGCTCATCACACTAAAAGCATCACTCCATTCCCCTCTTCCTGCCCAATATTCCACCACACCAAGTCTTTCTTTGATATGGTTGTGTTAGCTTTCCATGGCTCCTGTAAGTGAGTACCACAAACTTACTTAAAATAACACACATTTATTACCTTGCAGTTCTGTGGTATGGAAGCTCAACATGGGTCTCAATGGGCTAAAATCAAGGCATCGGTGGGTTGGGTTCCTTCCGGATGCTCCAGGGGAGAATCTGTCTCCCTGCCTTTGCCAGCTGCGAGAGGCTTCCCGCAGTCCCTGTTCCGTGGGCCCTGTCCATCTTCAAAGCCAACAACAGCCAGTGGAGTCTTCCTCACCTGGCGTCACCCTCACACCGACTCCTGCTTCCCTCGTCCACTTATAAGAACCCCTATGAGTACACTGGGCCCTCCCAGATAACCCAGAATGATCTCCCCATTTCAGGACCCTTACCTTAATCAAAAAGACTACAAAGTCTCAGAGTGGACATCTTTGGGGGCCACTGTTCTGCCTGTCATAATGGTGTTCCTTCTGTCTGGAGTGTCCCCTTCTCTGCTTAGAAGACATTTACCAATTCCTTAGGCATTCCTTAAGATCCTATGGAAATGTCACCACTGGCATGAGTCCCTCTCTTCCTCCAACCCAGGGGCCTCACTCCTTTCTGTCTCCTCAGCCCCAGGTGCATACCTCTCTGGAGCACTTATCTCGCACTGTAATTTATTTGTCCTCAAGCATATCTCTCCAACTAGACTGTGAGTCACTACGCTTATTCACTTTTCTAGCCTCAGGGGCTTAACTACAGAAGTTTGCAGGGAGGAAGAATTAACGTGATACTCTAATGAGTAAAGGCCTCGGGTGGAAGCAGAGGCAAGAGCCGTAACTTCACAGGACTTCTTTTTGGAGTATAACTTATAAACTGTTAATATTTCTGACAGCTTTTAACTTGGTTACATAAGCCCCTTGTAACCATCTTTTAACCATTCCAGGGAGGTATTACAGCAAACGTAAAACCAACCATTTGCATTATAAGGCTGTTTCTAACTTCACCGTGATTTGCCATGGATTAGAAAATACTGTCACCTGGGCTAGGCTAGAAACGTCCCCCCTAAACACTGGGTTAGATGCTGAGTTAGGTGAGTGATATCATCTGCATGATTTCTGAATTCCAAAAATAAGCAAATAAATTACACTTGTCTAACCAATCTGACTGAGTTGTATTGGAGATTAAAAGCAAGTTGGCTACAATATTTATTTGGTATTTCAGTATCTGGAATATCATGCATTTAAAAAATAGAATTAAAAAGTCTAAATTAAGTAAAATTTAAATAGCCTCAAGTATTTAAATTGCAAGCCAAAGAAGGAGTTGAATAAATTAAGGACATGTGAATGGGGGAGGATCTATTTTTAAAGGCAGTAGTTTGCTATGAATGTCTAACGTCATTAACAATACCATACCCTATAGAAACTTAAACACATGAAAATAAAACGAAAAATCATGTGCCTATCAGCTGAACTGCAAGAACCCAATAGTGAAGTATGAAAGAGAAGAAGTTATCATATTTTGTAACTTGAATACCAAGTCTAGTTTGTTATTTTTTCTTCATTAGCAGCAATAAAACCTCTTCAACCTAGCTCCTGTTGGCTTTGTTAGATTTAGGTTAGGGAATGTGGAGTTTTTGAAGCCAAGGGCAGCGTGTAAATAAGTCTTCAGCTAAATTTGTCTTTCCTAATACTGAGAAAATATTTACGATTTTTGGATCAACAAAAGGGGGCCTACTGATCTGTATTAAACCTCACATTCACAAAGGGTAAACTGAGGCCTTGCTGCTTCCTCTAGATCAGGAGGAGCCCAAGGCTCAGGGGAGAGACTACCTACTTCCACTTGGAAATGAAGCCAGAGAACATGAGACCCGCTGTGCACATATATGCAGTACTTCATGGCAGGTTTTAAACTTGATGCATTTTTATAGAAAAAGGAAACCCAATTACTCAATATTTGTGCTGGGTTTTTCAACCTTCTAATTTTTTTTTTAAATAAATGTATTTAGAAATACATTTAGGAGCAATGAACATCGCCAACTAGACTATTTGGCTAAAATGGAGGACTGCAGGTCTAATTCGTAAAAATGATAATCACATTGTGCTACGGTTGCTGTTGTCTGGACATTTCGAGCCCTTCCTATTATCAAATCTCAGTTATGTATAAACACAGCATAGAGCCAATTTGGGGAAATCACACCAGCATCTGGAATTGAGCTGCAGTCATCTCAGGCTTGTGAGCAAGCACCAAGCTTAAAGGCTGTTCACAACCCAGTGAAAAGTCACTGCATTTCTAAAGTCTAGTAAGGTCTATTAAAAATGCAAACAAGAAGTTTTGTAAATAAGTTTAATAAATAAAACAACTGAGCCCCGTAAGTGGTACTTATAGAAGCAGGCTTGAGAATTTAGCTTTAGTTCGCAGTGGAACTAGTTCCCACTAGAACAAGGATTATTTACCTTACCCTTATTAGATCCAATAATCCTAAAAGTTTTAATGGTACTAAATGTTTTAGGAAGAAACAACAGTAGAAAGCGCAGTGGGACTCACAAATTGCATTTGCTGTATAAACAAAGTGTCAGTAGAACTATATTGTCCTAACATACGCTCTCCTGAAAAGAAATCTTGTTCCATCTTGCATTTCATCCTGAACAATTTTACTATGTTCAGCATAGTAGCAACCGGAAAAAAAAGTGTTTCATCTAGAAACAAAAGTGAGAAAACTGCAAAAAACATTGCGCTTCTGCAATGCTAGGTTCCAAGTTTTTAATATAAAGCTAGGATAACGCAAAATAAAGATTGCCACAGTAACCAAACTTTTCTGTTAACAAGTATCCTTAAAAACAATGACAACTCAACCGTAATAGATGGTTTTCTGCAATGTGAACAAATAATGCACCTGCAAACCTCCTCCTTTTTTTTCCTTTTGCTAGCTTGCTTTATAAATCTTGCAACTTGCAAGTCAAGTTTTCTTTGGAGAGGAAGGCAGGTTAATGATCAGGCTTAAAATAAATTGGTTCTGCAATTACTTTGTTTTTTAAGCCTGTGAAGCACGTTTACCCCTTCCACGCCATGAAGCAATTCGATGTCAACTTGTTATGGAGTCAAATGCGACAAACTCTGAGAGCTCCAGTCGCGACGCGGCGGTCCGCGGCACCCACAGCTTTGCACCCCTGCAGCACCAGGACGTAGCGCCCTCCGGACGCGGAACCCACAAGCACGCCCTTCGGGGCCCTGGCCAACACTCCCCCCTCCCTGTCCAGGGGAAACTGAGGCACAGTGACTCGAGCAATCCAGAGCCCCGCGAAGGCCTCCGCAGCGGCTCGGCGGACCCTTCCCCCGGGAGGCTCGTGGGCAGCGCGCAGTGGCCACCGCGCTCCCGGCCCTCGGAAGGTTACGGCGCCAGCCCTGGACGCGGCTGTCCCCAGCCCACCAGCCCCCGCCCCGCACGGATCTCGAAGCATCCAGCCACCCGGGAGCCCGCTGCTGGGACCCGGCGGCGCCTCCCAGCGCGCAGGCTCCGCCGGCCCGAGTGCCCGAAAGTTCCTTGGTGCCGGCGGCGACTCGGCCGCCGACCGGGTGCGGGGCTCCCTCCCACCCGCGCCGCGCCGCCCCGGCTCTCCGGGCGCCCCGCTAACCTGACCGCGCCGCGCCACTCGGGTGGCCGCCGTGCGCCCCGCGCCATGGCCAGCTGGAGCGGCCGCCGCCCGCGCCCCGCGCCCGAGCAGCCTCCGCCGGCGCCTCGCAGCGTTGCGGGCTGCGCCGCGGGCGGCCGGGAGTGCGGCGCTGCCGCCCACAGCAGCCGGAGCCGGCCGGGCCGAGCATGCCCAGTGAGGCGCGCGGGCGGCGCGGGGACGCGGGGCGCGGGCCGGGCGGGTGCCGCCGCCGGGTTTTCGCGGCAGCCGCGGGCGGGGGCGGGCGGTGCCTGCAGTGGGCGGGACGGGGCGGTCCGTGCCGGGTCCCGGTTCTGCCTGCCCGGCCGCGGGCCCGGGTCCGCACCGGCCGTGCGGGTCATTCCCGGAGCGGAGGCGCCGGCGTCACGGCGTCGCGGGCGGCGCGGAGACCACGGTCGGGCTCGGGCGCTCCCGGGGCTCCCGCCGCAACTTTTCTGAGCGTCGCGTCGCCGGAGGTGAAGGCTCCTGGGGTCCCATCCCCGGACACTAAGGGAAGCGACCACCGCGCCCAGGCCCACCCATCTCCGAGGCAGTCACGCCCCACAAACCGTCACCGTCGGTCCCAAACGTCCTTGAACGCGGCCCGCAGGCCGACGGGCGGACTCTGCGGGACGTTCCCGGCGCCGCTGCGTGGCGGGGCTCCAGGGATTTTTTTCATTTCGTTCTTATTTCTCATTATTTTAGCTTCTACGTTTTCTCTAATGAACTATAAGTTGATCTTCTAATAAGAAAAATACATTATTCTAAAATTATTTTTTATATATTTGCAGAAATTTCGCCGCACGACCTTGCAATATAAGTGGGCTCCCCCCCCCACTTTTTTTTTTAAGATGCGAGAGACCCTCGATTTTCGGGGCGAGACCAGGCCCCTCCCCCGGCGCTTTGCCCCGCCCCGGCCCCGCCCCTCCCCACGCCGCCCCGCCCCCGTCCCGGGTGTCGCGAAGACCCGGAGAGGTGGATTCCCGCCCCCCCCCCCCCACGCGCCGGTGGCTCCTGCCGCGAGGCGGGGCGTGTTCCGCCGCCGGGTCGGGACTGCTGTCCCCGGAGGCGGCTTTCGTCTCTCCGCCTCTGCCCTTCCGTCCCCCGCAAGCTGAGCAGAGCAGCGCCCGCGCCGCGCGCCCGAGGCGGGACCGCAGAAGTGGGTCAGGAGCCACTGGGCATGCTCCGGGCGGGCCGGGCCGCATCGGGTCGCCCCGGGTCGGCGCCGCCGCGGTCGCTCGTCACGACGTCCCGGCCGGGGACGCGGGCAGCCGGCTGCGGAGATGCGCGTCGCACGTGGACAGGGCACCCCCGCCGAGGGCCAGGCTCGTGGGTGGCTGCGCGCGGTCTGACTTAACTAGTGAATCAAAGGCAGATTTTTTTCCTAAAAGATTGAAATTAGAAATCATTTTTAACATTAGTTTTATGGCACATTTTAGCTCAATAGCACATTTTAGCTCAAATAATTTTTCAGCCTGTCTTTCAAGAAAAACCTTTAAGTATTTAATAAACATTTTTGACAATTGCACTGCAGCACTAAATTTTACCTCTTTTATTGACTATTAAATCTGCATCCTGCTCTCAAATCAGTCTGCGGTATTTCGCTCCCTTTTCTCCGCAGGCATCTCTGCATTCACTCTGACTGTATTTCCTCCCCTGGGCCCCCTTTGAAATTCTCCGAGAAGCTGCAAAATGCCCTCGCGCTGTATCAGAAACACTTGAGGTGGGTTTGGGGCATTTGCTTTTAATCCTCATTTGCACAAGAGACGACTGAACTGGAGAAAAATTGCAGGGAAGAGATTTCACAGACTTGAGATCAGTAAACTCGGGAACCCAGAGAGCCCTTCCCTGAGTCCAGATGGGCAGGCAGGGCAGCCGCCCGGGGGCCTGGCCTGAAGGTGGGAGACGCCCTCAGTGACACTGCCCAGCCCCACGTCGGCTTCAGCATGGCTGCAGACACCCCCTGTGGAGGAAGGTCCCTCCTGGGAGAATAAGTTTCCTTGGGTGCTTCCCCTGGAATCCTAACTCGTGCTGGGTGCCCCGCACCCACGTGCTGAGCTTTGAGGAGCCACCGTGGCTCGCATGCCCTGCGCCCTGCTCTGCAACTTGCCCGGCCCGTAGACCTCCACACCACCAGGGTCTAGTCTGGGAAAGGACAGATGTCTTTCGACAGTCTGTGCTGCCGCTTCTGTCGCCGACGCTCTCTGCTCCCGTCTATCACGGCGTGGACCTTTCGTGGTTCTCCCACCCGTCTGTTCCTTCCCGCGCCTCTTCACCAGGTTGTCGCCTTTGCACCACCCGCGGGTGTTCCGTCGGTCCTCCCTCCTGCCGTCCCTGCGGGCTGTGGTCCCGGTGACTCGGTGCCGCGGCTGTGCTGCCGTGTGTGCGCACGTGGCCGTGCAGCCGTTCATTGCTGAATCCTCTGGGGTGGATCAGGCACGTGGTCTCACTACTCAGTGTCTACCGTTAGTCCATGTTGGTTGTTAATATTTGAATATCATCTTTGCCCCAAGCCATATCTTCTTCTCCACGCTTCCCTGAGTTACATTAGTCTGGGGCCAGTGTCCCCTCATGTCCCATATCCTAGCCAATCCAAATTACCTGCCACGTGGGTTCACACCTCCACACACCTGTTAGTCCTTCTGTCTCTCCTTCCCCCTTGATCACCTGGCAAACTGGTTAAGCCTTCAGGACCAGTTCAGGCAGGATGTCTGTGATCTTCCCAAGGTGGCTGCCTCTTGAATACTTGACCTGTCTCCATGTGACCCCTAACCTTGACTGAGCTTCCTTCTCTCCTGCACTGCACTGTAGGCAACTTGATGGCGAGGGCTGTGTCTCAACCATCTTTGTGTCTGTGTTCTTAGTCCTCAACAAAACTTTACTTAATAAATGAGTGATGAACATGTGGGCCCATATGATATTTAAAGTTCATGAATTTTTAAACATTCTTCTTGAGAATTGTAAATAGATCGCAAAAAATACTGGAACAAAGTCACATACAACCTGCCGAACGGTTATGCTCCTTTGAGTAACTCGAGGTCTCAGAGTTGACCTCAAGCCCAGTGCGTTTTCTTTGGCTTCAGAAATCAGGAAGTGTTTTGTGAGCCGGCCTCGTGTGCTTGTTTTATTGGTCTGTGACTGCGTGAAGCCCAGCTCTGCGTGGCTAATTAATCCACAAATTCCATTGTTCTTTCTCACGGTGTTTCTGCCCACAGTGTAGTTATAACCTTCTAATTATGTGGGTACTCCTTAGAATAGCTTTTGTTCATTTTTTTCTGTTGAAAGCAGGGCACCCCCAGAGGGCAGATTAGCCATTTAGGAATTAACATCATTTTTGTAGGTTTATCGGCTCATATTTTCTACTAAGAGCACCCGAGACTAACTATGGGGTTGGGGGGTGGGGTGGGGGGGACTGGTCACCTGCTTCAGAGTCACCTGAGGGATGAGCCCATTCCAGACCCCTGGATGGAGGGCTCCAGGGGGCAGTGACTTTTAACCAGCCCCCCGGAGATGCCACACACTGTATTTGAGAAACAACCGTAAGTGACATGGATAAAGGGAAAAACAGTAACTGTCGGCCCACAGCTTCACGCGGCCCCTCCGCTGGGTTTGTTTGGTAGAGAGGCATGCGGGGTGGGAGGGCTCCGTCCAGTCTGGAGAAGCGTTACCCGTGTTTGCGCTTCCCCAGGAGCCCGGGCTTCTGCGGAGTCTGGAGAACACAGAACAGTGACCTGGTAGAGCAGCTGCTCGTTTTCCCACTGAAGCCGCAGGCTCCTACCTGGTAACTGATGCCGGCCAGATGCGACTCGCCAAATGCCAGCCTCCTCTCTGAACTCTGCAGTTAAGGGGCCTTGGACGCTTTGACATTACGCCTTTCCTGGAAGAGGATGACGAGAGGCTCTCCGCCCTACGTTAGGCTTTCCTGGTTCCCGGGAGTTTGCAAGAGCACAGTTGGAAAGGGGCTGGGGGAAGAAGGAAAGGAAGCACACGCTTCTCCCGACTCTGTGACTTGCTGGCCGAAGAGAGCAGAGAAGGCCGAGTCAGTGCTGTACGAGGGAGACATTCCCCTGCCTCTTTCTGGGTTTGGTCTCAGCATTGATGCGGGTCCTTCGGAGGTGTGCGTGCACGTGTGTGGTTTACCCCGTTACCCCGCTGGAAGAATTGGGGGATCAAATGATAGGCCTGCACTGCCGCAGGGGCAGAAGACGCAGCATGAAGGGTCACACCCTCCTGGGCCCACCAAAGCCCCTTGCCCTGGGCAGATTGCCAGCCGGGGACACACTAGCGGCCATCACAGCCGAGCCTCCCGCCCCGCAGGGCTTCAAGCCAGACAACGACTCGGATTTAGGGACATGGATTATTGGCGGGAGACAGATGCATCCCTTCTGTGTGAAGGGGTGGGATTTCTTGACAGGTGGGCGGGTACCTGCATGGGAAGGTTAGAAGAAGGAACCGCTTGGCGAGAGAGGAATGAAGTAGCCCTGGAGACCCTGACTAGGGAGATGGCTGAGCTCTAGAGGGGCCCTTTGTGAAGAACTCGACCTTGCAGGTGCTTTGGAAGAGTCGTGTCTTGCGTGTAGCTTGCAGTTTTGTTCTGGTTCGTGACTTCCCCAGGAAGGAGGGAGGGCCAAGCACCCATTCTCCCACACAGGGCGGAGGGGCTGGGCTGGGGTGAGCCACGTAATCAAACATCACTAGTTGACTTGTGGGAAAATAAACATCCAAAGAAGCCAGCGTATCCTCCAGGAGTGCAGCCCACCGGGAGAATCCCTGTCCCCAGGCCTGACGGGGAGGCCACCTACCTACCTCAGAGTGCCCAGAACAGAGGGGTTCGCAAGCGCAGGGGAGGTTCCGGCAGCTCCATCAAGGTCTCAGCAGGGACAACCGTGACTCCGCTTGCCCGTGACGACAGGTCCGAAGTAAACTCATCAGGTTGATTGTAGTTTCCTGGTCTGGTGATTTTCATGCCTCTCTCTTTTCTGAGTAGTAGTTTACTAGAATTAAGAGGGAAGGAAAGGAAATTCTATATTTTATCTTTTTGTCTTTTGGATAAATGTGACACCAGACGTCCCGGTGTGGCTGCAAAGGCTGCTGTGACGGCGAAGCCTGAGGAGCCCCAGGTGTGGCCAAGGAAGGGGGGGAGGCTGCGGTGGGCGGAGGGAACTTACAGAGGCAAAAATGGGGACAAGGAGTGGCTGGCTTGGCCGCAGGTGGAGAGAGCTGGCGTTCATCTGGTAGGTGCTGAAGGACACTGGTAGGCTAAGGCAGCTTGCTTTGGGAGGGTGTCTTTTCTCAAGACGCCCCCCTACCAGGCGAGGCTTTGGTGGTGCAGGGAACCAGCTGCCAAAGCCCGGGCCCCACCCTGAGGGGCGCCGCAGTGGGAGCCCGAAGGCCCAGGACATCTGCGAGTGGCTGGTCACAATGGGAAAGTGGGTCTGATGCTGGAAGTTACTCTGGATGATGTCACAATTTTGGCTTGATCCAACCCTAGAAAGGAAGTTTCCTAACAAACTGAAACAACTTCTCCATCACAGAAGACACTGTCGGCAGGCCCTCTCTGCCCACACAATAAATCCAATTTCCACCTGTAGTTACAGGAATGATTGATTGGTTGGTTGGTTTGGTTCTTCATCATGGGTAAGCATGCTTACGAATAGTTTTTCTTTATTTGTGGATCATGTGGAAGTTGTGCTGTAACTGCAATTATCTGCCTGAGGAAATAGGGTTTTTTATTTGGACCACACTTAAAATGCTGATTTTCGGGCATATATAAGTGCTGCAGCTTCTCTTTAGGGGTCTTTTATTATCTAATCTAGTGTGGTTTCTGGCACATGATAGATGCCCATAAATTTTGTTGAGTTATATGCTGGAAATTGGTGTTAGAGCTACACACTGGTATACAGTGGAGGCAGCATTTCAAAGTAAAATCAGATGCCCTCAGTCCACTTGGTTGGTCTAAAATGCCATTCACCCTTTGGCCTCAAGTCTGTATGGAATTGATCCTGCTCTTCTTTCTGTTAACATGTTTCTCCCTGACTTGAATCAGCCAGCAAAAAGACAAAATGTTCATCCTTGTGAGGTCGGAGAAACAACAAAAAAAGAAAAAATAACTTAAACAAATCAAAACAAAAAGACAAAACTGCTAGTAAATCCAGATGAATGTATGGCCAAAGGGAGGAACAGCTTTGAACCACTGGCAATTTTTTTCAGGCTCATGTTTATGGGCTCTCCATTGTAGTAGGTGAGCACATCCGCTATTAATTTCAATGAGTCTTCCTTGTCGCTCTTATACAAATTTTAAAAGCATCTTGAAATTAACCATCCCTAAAACCTGAGGAATGTTGTGTTTGGATTTATGAACTAAATGGGGCAGTTTCCTTAAACTGAGCAGAAGTTACAACTGGTTGCTCGCAAGTATGGGCTGTACCAGGGTAAGAGTGCAGCTAAGAATTGCTGATGAGCACAATGACATGGGTGAGCAACGACAGAGAGAAGCGGAGTGTGGTATAGAGGGACTCCGCAGATCTCTCGCCATGACTGATCTCAGTGATTTATACTGCTGGTGTGCTTGGCCTGCAGTCCCAATTGCCGAAAAGGGACTGAGCTTGAAAGGACACTACCCAGCCGTCTCCAGGGGTCTTTGGCTGTTACATGAACGTTACGTGTGAGTACATTAAAAGTCCAGCATTGCTGACTGCCCATGGAGACATGGTAGGCGGTGAGTTCACTCTAAGCAAAGCCACCCGTCATCCCGTAGCCTAGAGTTCACCTGGCGCTGGGCACCAGTCGAGGGCACCAGGAAGCAGGAGAACCGAAGACAGCTCTGCAGGCGACAGTGTTACAAAGCGCGCCAGGGCATCGACAGCCACCCGCAGGAAACTCGTGTTCCTCCACCCGCCTCGGCACGTGGCAGCTCCGTTGGCATTCGGACGACATGCTGTTTGGCACTTGGTGCTTTGGGTTCTAAAGGTCTGAATCTGGTTTTCTGTCCTGGTCTGTTGATTTTGCTCGTATTTACTCCAGCTCTGCCTATTCTTCCTGAGAGCGTTATTTGCTTTCCTTTCATAATGTCACGGGAAGACTTATGAGAAAACTAAAGGGGAAACGAGGAACCCACATCATCACGACTTCTCGGATTCGAGCCCGGCTGCGGCCTCCAGCGGCTCCTGTTCCTGGCTTCCAGGACGCTTTTCAAAGGCCGCGGGTGTAGAACGGTTGATCGTTTCGTGTAAGATACCTGCTCAGACGTTAAGTTTCCTGGGATCAGCAGTTGTTGACTAACCTAAGGTATTAAAAATGTGTTATGACAGGCAAATCGGGAACATAGAGGTAGATCATTCAAGGATCTCTGGCTTTTTGAGTCACACTGAATACACCTTTTTCGTATCTGTGAGATCTGCCTGCAGGATGCATTTCACTGTTGCGAAACCAGGTGGAGAGAGCAGTACTGCCAGCTTCAAAGAGGCCGCGGTATCATCAGCTCTCCTTTCGGGCTTCCCTCCCTCAAGCCCCCAGCCTCCCCTAAAGTGCCTGCGCCCCTGGACCCACCAGGGTCTCACGTCCTCGGGGAGAAGGCCGTGGTCTGAATGTCCCTTCCTGCAGGCAGGGCCAGGGGCCAGGAGGCTGAAAGGTGGACAAACAGGGATGGGGACCCTCTGGGTGCTCAAGGTCACCTTCAGGCAGGAGTGTCCTGTCCTGCTTCATGCTCCAGCCGCTTCCCGGCCCGTCCTCTGTCACCAGGGGTGAGGGTGATGGAAGAATGTGCTGGTCCTTTGCCACTGCCCTTAATTATCGTACGACCTCCTGGCCCCTCACGGTGGCAGCAGAGGTTGAAGCCTGGCGTTGGGGCTGAGCGGACTCTCCCACTGTCCTCTTATCGTCCCTGTGTCCCCAAGCATGGGCTGCTGACCTGCTAGTTTCTGGTGCCCAGGCTGTTACACCTGATCTGGTCCTACTCAAGATACCTCAGGTTCCGTGGATGACCCCTGGGGTTTCCGCAGAGTCCCTCAAAATCCATTCTACCTCTCTGACTTGCAGCTCTGCCTGGAGTTAAGGTAGAGCAATAAGTTCCTTGAGAGAGGCCTGGGGTGGACCATGCAATGGCAGGAAACAGGAATTTAAGAAGGGGGTACATATGTCTTCATTTCATATGCTTGTCAGCTGAGTGCAACTTTTTAATAGAATCAATATCTTTAATATAAATAAAAGCATATTGAGAGTTTGGTGGAAAGAATATTTTTCATTTGTTGCATTAACTGTCAGACTGTATGACTGTAAACATTAAGGTGACTATAGATCACCACCACATCCATGAAGTAAATTGGGAAATGTTGTATGAGCTTCAGTAAGATTTGCTCTTAATGTCACAAGTAATTAGCCATATAATTTGTGCATTTTAGAAGGGATTAGATGCAGTATTTTGGATATTGTAAGTGGGAAAATCAAGTCTAATGCATACATTTTAATTTATTATAAAATAAATATGCCAGATTTGTCTAACAATTTAGGAACATTGCATAATTTATAGTGACAGTTCATTTATGAAAGAACTAGGATGTCTTTTTTTTAAGCCATAAAACAAATTGGAGAGTGACTCTCATCCCATGATTTATTCGTGGTGGAAGATTAATAAAAACATTAACCATGATGAATGCATTTTCAATGACAGGATTCCAGCAAGAAAAATACCAGCAACAATAAAAATAAAATGAATTTTACATTTTTAATCAGTCTGGAGAATTTTTCTGCACAAGAAAATAAGTGATTTTATTTATCCGGTACAACATTAAAATTGTTTTTATGATGCAAACTACATTTAATGTATATTGCCTATCTTTTCAAACGAGGGTTAAAACTCCTTGAGGACAGAGGACACATCTCATGTTCTTATAGCCTCTACATCCAGGTATTATCCTACACAGAAAGGTACTTGCTAAATGTCTGTTAATGAAAATATAAACTCAGTGATTTATATAGTTTTCAAATAAACTGCTCAATATTAGGAAGGGAGGTATATGAAAGAAAGGCATGACTTCATTTTGAATAATTGTTCACCTAAAAAAAGAGGAATGATTCTTTTTTGGTTAGAACCAAGTTGGTATTCAGGGAGGTGACTTCTCATGTAGGGTTAGGATATAGTACAAATTAATCTAGAAAATCCCTTACATTGACTGTAAAATTTAACACACCTGTTTGAGTATATAATCGATACAGTAATTCTTATGCACACAGGTTTCCAAAGGGAGAGATGAAAGGAAAGTCCCTGTGCAGATGTCTGGGCATCTGTCACACCCATCCGTCTTGAAGGGCTCTGTCAAATTCCCAGGTCGGGGAGGCGAGGGAGAGACTTCGCAGGGACTCCTTGCTTGCCTCAGGGATATGCTACATTCTGTCTTAAATCTTTACAGCTTTAATCCTGTTACTGTGAGGATTCACTCTGCTAAGGAGTCACCTTTTCTGTAACTCAGGCAGGGAAGAGTCAGACACCGACACACGGGTGGCGGTACGCAACGTAGCCCATGCTGTGGCAGGAGGAGCACACCTGCTTATATACCTGGAAACCCCTCCGGATGCTGGTGTGGTCCAAGGAAGAAAGGAGGCCACGGTGAGACCACTGCCTATGAATATGGTTTTGTCTGATGTCAAGGCAAACGCGACAATTTTCTGACTCAGTCACACGGTTTCAGAGCTGCTGCAGTGCCATGCTTTAGCCATCCTGGAGGCAGGTTTGCAGAGAGGCTTCCATCCAGGGAAGGAACGCGTGATGGAATCCTGCTCAGATGGTTACTGTTCCTGGATTTCCACGCACGGCAGCATGACTGTACAACCAAAATATCATTTGTTTGAAATTTGACTCCACTTTGTTCTGTGTCTTAGGAAGACTCTGTCCAACCATCTCAAGATGGTCACAAGGGAGACTGTGTAAGTCACAGTATTTTAGTGCAATGTGTCACCATAATTGGAAAAAACGTGCGACATCTGCTGGGCAGTCTAACGTTGACTACGTGTCTGAAGTGCATCACTAATAATGTTCTCAAAGGTGTAGCATTTCTGTTCCACTTGACTGAGTGCACTGTCCATTTCAGAGCCTTTATTTTAATGGTATCCTTACTAATTTAAGTGCTGTCCAGGGCCCTGTTTGTAACCTGCATAACGAACACAGATGGTTAAAGCTGGTGTAAGATTTATCCTGAAACAACTTGATGGTTTAGATGCCAGGAATTCTGACTTAAGTGTAGACTGTAAATATTGGTGGCCATGACCGCCTAAGTTAGTGATGAGATTTAATCCTCAAAATTCTCTGGAGACCTCCAGCTTCAGAAGGGCTATCTGGGGAGTCACAAGAGCAATGTTACTGCCATGTTGTTGAGCAAAAACCAAATGACGGGAAGCACGATTCTACGGACTCCATGAATTTTTGTGCTGTTTTATTGAACACTTAATATTTCCAACCAGGAGCGCAATATAACGAACCCCTCTCCAACAGGCCTGGCATTAAACGGTGGCAGAGTAGCTGGCCCTCCACAGGCTGGACTACCCGGGAGTGAGAGTCCTCTGCACACCACCCTCCCTGGCATCCTCGGCCAGCCTGTCCTGGCTGCTTGGCTCCTCCCGCCATTTGAGCTGCCACTTCATTTCCACCATGTGGAAAACGGTCCCTCCTCAAGTGCTGGTGCTCTCGTATGGAAGTGTGCTGTGCACTGTGTTTGAACGCCAAGTTCCATACAGAAGCGTCCATGACCTTGGCAGTAGCAAGTGCAGCACCATCTTGGCCTGAGGTGCCGACCAGCGCCCACTGGGTTGGGTTCTGCAGGTCTGTGTGCCAGCTGCGCACGCATGTGTGGCAGGGGACGCTCGTGTCATCCTTGGTCAGTCTTACCTGCCTCCTGTCTCCCAGTACGAGGAATCAGCTTAGACCAGGACAGCTGACTGACAGATTAAGGAGGGGTCAGCGTTAGTGTCATGTAACTGGAATGTGCTGCTCGGACGACAGACTGAGAAGTTTTTCTTTTGTAGGGATGTGACTGATGAGGCTTTCAGAGCGGAGCGTGCTGTGTTGCCATGGAGTGGTTTGTAGGTGGCGTGTGTGGCACTGTACTTCGAATGCAAACGTACCGTATGTATGTTTTTTGAAGAAATGCTTCTGGTTTTGTTTCCCTGAGGACACGTTAGGATAATTTAGGAGACCTCTTAGAGAAAAGGCCTATGATCATTTTGCTCTTACTAAAATAAATTACTGGGCTCTGATTTCTTTTTTTAAAATTAAGCAATTAATATGTCAAAAATTTTAAATTATATAAATCATTCCCCACCCCTACTTCTTTTCTTGAATTGCATTTCTCCATGTAAAAAACTTGTAAGGAATTGTGATGCTTGGAGAGTTATTTTTCTAGGAAAAAAATTATTTATTCACTCATTTAATTCATTTTTATTTCTCTTGTGTTTTGCATCCCTTTTTTTCCTATTATATATTTTATTCTGATCATAATTTTTTCTGTCTCTTCTGTGTTTTAGAGGTTCCGTCACCTTAAGAGTATACACGAGAACAAGTTAACACACACATATTTCCCACAAAGTGAGTTTTCCTGTGCAAGGAGCGATACTGTGTTACGGAGCCTGCTATAGGGAAATGTGGTCAGCAGAGAGTAAGAATGAGAAGTGAGACCTTTCCCCCCCTTTTCTCTGCCATTTGTGCTGATCGATTCATCCTTGACTGGCCGCGCTGTGTAGAGAGTGAAGTCATGGCACATGCAACTCGCTCAGGCTGCGGAAGCACATGCTGTAGAGCACAGGCCAGGCGTGCATTTCCCCCCCGTGGAGCAGGCCTTGCAATTCCACGGAAGCAGGCTTGGCAGAGTGCGTAAACACCTGTCCGTTTCTGACCACACGGTTTACAATGTACATGTTGGCCAGGTGTTTTTAACGTAAGTCACCTCGAGTCCTTTTTGGAAGTAGGGATGTCAGATAAGTATGCCAACTAAACAAAGACATACGGACAGTGTTTTCAGAATCACACGGCACTGACGCTGACAGTGGAGAGTCCCGGGTTTGAGGACCAGGAGCACCTGCACCACGGTTGCCGTGGCAGTCAGAGTGGCCAGTTCCAGCACGTAAGGTATGCATAGCCACCCATGCGCCGTTTGACCAAGCACTGAAACAATGAGTTAAGGAAAGCCAGCGTGACCACCTGACGCCGGGACGATGTTCTAAACAGACTTGCAGAGCTGGTGCCAGGGTCCCGTCTGATGCAGAGCCAGGGAGCAGCCTCGCCTGCTGGTCGCTGTTTTAGCCCTGGCCTCCACGCAGCCACGTCTCATTTTAAATTGGCAAAAGAGGATTGACCCAGAGTCTCTGCAGTTATACAGCCTCTGTATGAAACAGTTTTCCCCTCTGATCTGCACTTCTATCGGGCTGACTACATCTAACGTTGGATTTCGCTGCACGTTTACGCATAGCACATACTGAGATGAAGGTAGTGCACTTTTGCTGACGTGTGCTGTTAGCTCGCTAAGGTGCTGAGACAAAGCACCACAAACGGAGTGGCTCACACAGAAACCGGGGTCAGCAGGGCCGAGCTTCCTCTGAAGGTGCCGGGAGACTCCTGCTCCAGGCCTCTCTCCTGGGCTCCTGAAGGTTCATGGCTTGTGGCAGCGTAACTCCGGTCTTGACATGGCATTCTCCCTGTGTGTGTCTGTGTCCAAATTTCCCCTTTTTACAAGGACCCAGGCACACCGGATTAGGATTAGGGTCCCACCCTACTCCAGCATGACCTCATCTTAGCTAGTTACGTCTGCAACAAGCTTTTATCCAAACAAGGTTACTTTCTGAGGCACTTGGGGTTAGGACCTCAACATACGAATTTTGGGAGGGACAATTCACCCCATCACAGTGGGACTGGCATGAAGATAACCAACTCATGGAGGGCTGGCACCAATAGGGTCCTGGAAGATCACTGGGTGCAACCTTATTTTGCACAGGTGATCTCTGGACAATAAAGAACATATTATTTTAAAGATTAAATTAAGTAAAGGCTCCTCCAGATGTTCCATAATAATTAAGTTTCCCTTATGTTTTCTCATGCCTTTCTCCCAACCCAGATGGGCCCTCTCCTCTCCTCTCTGAGTCTGCCCATCCTCCCGGCCCCAGCTGACCTCCATCAGCAGGCAATCTCCGCTACCACCAGCAGAGACCTTGCCCAGCTCTGCACTTGTTTTCTCTTTTTTCAATAGATTTAGAGGGCACAAGTGTTTTTCGTTACATGTATGAATTTTATAATGCTGAAGTCAGGGCTTTTAGTGGACCCGTCACCAGAGTCGTGTACATTGTACCCGATACGTAGATTTTTATTCCTCACCCCCAACTCTGCACTTGCAATCTGCACCACCAACCTTCAGCACCTTGGTCCAGTCTGTCTCTTGATTATTTTATCTTTTTTTTTTTTTTTTTTTTTTGAGACAGAGTCTCATTCTGTTGCCCAGGCTAGAGTGCCATGGCGTCAGGCTAGCTCACAGCAACCTCAAACTCCTGGGCTCAAGCAATCCTTCCACCTCAGTCTCCCGAGTAGCTGGGACTACAGGCATGCGCCTCCATGCCCGGCTAATTTTTTCTATATATTTTCAGTTGTCCAGCTAATTTCTTTCTATTTTTTTAGTAGAGATGGCGGGGTCTTGCTCTTGCTCGGGCTGGTCTCGAACTCCTGAGCTCAAACGATCTGCCCACCTCGGCCTCCCAGAGTGCTAGGATTACAGGTGTGAGCCACTGCGCCCGGCCTGTCTCTTGATTATTTTAAACTAACGTTTGAAACATATACACCAGTTTGTGTTATTTATCATGCCATGCATTTACTAGGCTCCTGGCATTTATAGATTGAACATTTTCTGGTTCTATTATTAAAACTTTCATGTGAAAATTGGGCACATGAAAGTCTCCTGAGATACATGTTTCAATCTGCAATCTTGAAGAGTAGCTGTGTGAACGTGTAGGGCTGGGCTTGGAGTGAGGTTGCAATGAGTAACTGAATTAATGAGTACCCAGTTGATGATTCATTATCTAAAAATCAAACCAGCTGTCATTTGCCACTTTGATAATGTAAGCATTTTGTTGAGAATGTATATATAATGCAATCATGTATTTAGGAATTTTAGAAGGTTTCCAGGGATCTAAGGCTCTATTGGGCCTGTCTCTGAGACAAGGCTACATACTCCTTGGAGGCAAGAGCCTGTTCTTTTACTTCTTAGGGCCCAACAGAATGCTGGGGCACAGGCGTGCGCAGGGAAGCTTACTAACTTATTATATTAGTTGGTGAATCCAGAGATTTTCCTAAGGTAAATAAGGTCACTAAAGAAAAATATGTTTTTACTGTAATAGAGTCAGTAAATATTTCTTGAGTAAATATAAATTTATCCCAATTACCAAGTGGAGTTTGCAATTTTAATTTCGAATAGTGTGTGCTACAGTTTGAACGTCTCCTCCAAAACTCATCCTTAATTGCTATCCTGACGGTGTTAAGAGGTGATTAGGCAGCGAGGGCTCTGCCCTCACGAATGGATTGATGTTGTTCTCATGGGAGTGAGTTTGTTGAAAAAGCAAGTTTGGCCTCTCTTGCTCCCTTGCTCTCACCCTCTTGCCCTTCTGTCTTCTGCCGTAGCAGGACACAGGACACAGACCCTCAGATGCCATGCCATGGTCTTGGCCCTCCCAGCCTCCAGAACATGAGCCAAATAAATTTCTTTTCTTTACAAATTACCTAGCCTGTGGTACTCTGTTATAGCAACACAAAACAGACTAAGACAGCATGTGAAATATGCTTTTAAGTACGTAAAAATTGCAGCCACGTATTAACCTTTCTAAAAACTTGAAAATAAAGTTTAACATTTCTCTAGAGTGAATGAAAACTTAAACATTTAAAAAAATTAAAAACTTCAGGAGTATGTACTATAAAATTATACAAGTCTCACATAGGAAGGCAAAATATATTAAATGTCTTAATTGCAAAATCAGCATTTAAATATATTCCCCACCATGACTTAGAATGGTCCAGACACTATACTTTTTATCTAGTGTGCCAAAATACGTCCTGATGATGAATTGACTTAGTACCTACATGTATTGTCTTCTATTCTTGCAGGTAATTGAATGAACAGGTTTAGTTAACATTAGTCATGAAACTCCAGGTCATAGTATTGTATTTATAGTTCCTTCTAAATGTGAGTTATCTTCGTATTTCTGTAATGACGTCACAGAGTCAAACATCTACTATATTCCTTTGTGCAAGCCTTTAGAGAAATCATCATGAGGTAGGGCTGCCACCTGCTGGTCACCGTTTGTTACTTTGCTTTATGTTTCTAATAAACCTGTTTTTCACTACAGCATAGGATGTAACACAACTGAAGCAATCCAAGATACACACTCTTGAGATTTCCTAGGTTGTCACAAATTATTAAAACTTGAACATCCTAACAATTTTCATTCCCACAAGCCTTTCATGTTTGTTCTTCCCTTTTGATGCATGTTGATAGATCCACAGCCACATATTCCTGAGTCTTGGATACAGGGGCTAGGCTGTATCAGGCTCATTTTCTTGAGCAACTGAGTCAAGCCCCCACCTGTAGGTGAGAGGTCCCTATGTGCTGCTGAACCGGTGGCACAACTGTACCCTCTGCCTCTTCTTTTTCTGACCACTGTGTACAAGCATGGTGGTAACACTGCTTTGCCCCCTTCTGGGCCCAGGGCCTGAGGCTGCCTTCTCTTTCTCTGGTTGGCACTGAGACCTGCGCTGGGGTCAGCCACCACTCGGGCTGTCCTTAGCTCATCCCTAAAGTGACACAATCTTGTACTGCAACTCTAGGGGACAGACAACCTGAGTTTGAAGTCTGCTCTACCCCCGACTACCTGTGTTGCAACCTCCTAGAACTTGAAGTTTCTCCATTTGTGAAATGGGACAATTCTGCTTCCAGCTGTGTCGTGCATTAACTCGGCTAATGCATGCGAAGTGCTTAGCTTCATTGTTATCTGTGAGCCTTATAAGATTCTACTATACGTGTGTATCATCAGTAGTTAGAAGATCCGCCAATAAAAAAGAGTGAAATAATATCTTTTGCAGCAGCTTGGATGGAAATGGAGGCCATTATTCTAAGTGAAGTATCCCAGGAATGGAAACACAAATACTGCACCTACTCAACTTACAAGTGGGAGCTAAGTGACGGGTTTGCAGACCACGCAGAGTTGTGTAACGGACACTGGAGGCTCAGGAAGGGGAGGGGAGAGGGAGCCAAAAGTACCTATCGGGTACAACGTACACTGTTCGGGTGAGGGGTACACTAAAAGCCCTGACTTCACCACTGTACAAATCATCCATGAAACAGAAAACCACCTGTACCCCCTACAGCTACTAAAATTAAAAAAAAAAAAAAAAAAGATTCACCAAGACATGATAGTAGGACTTTCTTCCTCGTCAACATTGCCAAAGCCATTTTTTACCTTCTTTCTTACCTCTTGTACCTTGAAGACCTCGTTTACTGGCAAGGCAGGCTTTGCAGTCCCAGGGCTGGGAACCCAGCGCACCGCCGTTAGCGTCACCGCTGGCACGGAGCAGTCACAGGAGTCTGGAGGGAAACGTCCCCGGGGGCCTGTGAGCACTGGAAGCTTCTCCAGCTGCACTGGTCTGTTGGTTAGTCTGCGCCCACTGAACCTAACTTCGTATCTGCTAGGAAGAGGGGGCAATGATTATGCCTGTTTCAGAGAGCAAGAGCCAGTGAGGCGATTGGTTTAATAAACGTTAGTTAAGTGTAACTATCTGCAGCTGCTGAGAGCACACGATCAGGAAAAGAGCCCCTGTCCAGAGGTAGTTCACAAAAATCTCTGATTATTTTAATCCCCAAAACAAAATCTGAGTAACTTTCCTGGCTACTACTACCTAATGTCACTTTTGGACTTCCCAAGATTTATTTTTTACCTTTCTTGGTCTTACAAGCTTCAAGTTACTGAAATTTCTCATGTTTGTTTTCTTTCCTCAGTGAGTTGACAGGCACATCTGCTGGAGGGGTCTCTGGTGATCCTCAATAGATGGTGTCACGGTGTAAATTAAGCATTTGGGAAGCACATTCATCTTTTTAAATGCAGTATTAAATGGAAGTTCTTGCTACATGGGAAGTGTCCATAAACATCTGTTTTCATTATGAAGGGGATTTTCAAGTTGTCAGGGTACCATTTAATTCCAACATGCTAGGTAACCTGAGCTTGGGAAGAGCAGAGAGGATGTGCATGATTAGGTATTCTTGGGAAGAAGGTGAACAATGTCGGGGAACTGAGACTGACACCCAGAACTTGCACGTGCACTGTTTCATAGACCTGAGCTCCTTGGAACTCAGCACCAGCCTCAGGTCAGTCGGGGAAGGCTGGTAGTTGAAGCATTTAGGGAGGGATATTTATAATAACTTATTTTTATTTATAGAAGAACTGCATGCTCCTGTCCATTATTCAGTAAAGTATATAGGGGACAAAAACCTCATCTACAGTCTCATGGCCCAGAGATGTTGCTTGTTCACATGTTCATATACAGCACCAGGCTTCTCACAATGAACACGGTTGTGTGCAATTCTTTTCCTCCCATTCTAAAACCCACTCTAAACTCACAGAATGGCTGTTTTCCAATCACCAGAGACCCCTGCCTTGTATAGTCCAGTGGGCCAATCCTCAGTCCTTGGCACAGTTGGTCACTCCCTCCCGCCCGCTACCCCCGCTCTCCTGGCGTCCAGAGCTCCACCCTCCCCCGGGTCTTTCTACCTCACTGGGTCCTCCTCAACCGATGTGTCTCCTTTCCCACAGCCTGTCCCTGTTGGCTGGCTCCAGGCTCCATTCTTGGAGTGTTCTCTCCCTGCATTACATTTGGTGAGCACCCCAGCTCCAGATTTCAATGCTGTCATTTGCTGATGACCTTCAACTCTCATCTCCAGCCCTGACCTCTCTCCCAAACTCCAGATTCACATTTCCAGCTGCCTAGTCCCCATCTCCACTTGGATGTTTCGATAGTCAGGAAAACAGAAGACACCACGCAATCTCAGTATGAAGGGTTCTGAGAACAGAAAATAGCTCTGAGCAGTTGGAGCTACGTGGTGAAGCATGCAGGCCCAGAGAGAGTGTGGACTTCATTCGTCCTGCCCTGTGCCTGGGGGCAGTTGCTTGAAGTCATTTTGTTCCTGACTAGCTGCCTCATCTTCAGATTCCTAAAACTGTAATACAAACAATATATAGCCAATCAATAGCTTATGTATTTTAATGTAAATTCTTGGTAACAACTCAGGAACTGCCTCATCTTTTCCTTTAAAAATCCACTAGTGATGCTGCTGATCCGTATATATTCTGGGCAACTGGAATCTGTGTGTCCAGGCTGCAAGCTTCCAGCTTGGCCCCGATAAACTCTCCACTTACATTAATCTTGGCTTGGCTTCTTCCTTTTCGGTTGGCAGTTTGAATAAAGGAAACTGGAAGTTTAGACAACGGTTAGAAGGCTTGGAGGAGGGACAGGCCAGCTGCCACTTCCAGGTCAGCCTGCAGCAAGCATGTGTCTGGAAGCCATCCCTGATTTTAGGAACTTCCGGCACAAGCCTGGCAACTTTCTCCGGCTACAGCAGGAAAGTCCTGCAGCTGCTCTGAAGGACAAGCACCCACAACCTAGCCTGATGTCGGCCGTTCTCAGAAAGCTCTCAGGAGCCACTGTGACTTCACTGTGGCCACAATCACGTCCAGAGAATAACGGCCTCTTCGCTGTTGTCTTTCCCATCTCGGGCTCCTCACTGGCTGACTCTCAGGAGAGGGGCTCTGGGGGTGAGTCCCAGGCCTCTCCTCAGCAGACACCTTAGGAGAGGCACCACTGACAGCAAGTTGAAACAGTTGAGACCAGACGTCTGATGATGTCTCAAAAATCACACATCCAAAGCTAAACTCCAATTCTTTCTTTCCAAACTAATTCCATCCTGCACCTTAATCTATTGACGCTCCATTCCCTAGTTGCTTAGCTAAAACTCTTTTGATTGATTATTTGACAGGCTCTTGCTCTTGCTCAGGCTGGTGTCAAACCCTCCTGCCTCGGCCTCCCAGAATCCGGGGGTTACAGGTGTGAGCCACCGCGCCCAGCCAAACTCTTGGTTTTTGCTTTCTTTCTTTCTTTCATACTTCACATTCATTCCATTAGGACAACTCTGTTGGCTCTATTTTTAAACATTTGGACACTGAACTCTCCTTTTCCTTGGGTCTGAGCCAGCATCGTCCCTGCCTGGATAACTGGAACACCCTTTGTAAGGGAGGAAAGATAATTTTTTTCTCAACTTTCATAACTTCTTACTTGGAATGGATCCCTGTGTAACAAGGCAGACAAACAGAAGAAAAACAAGTGGATGTTTATTTCGTATCTACATGAGAGACAACCAGGGAATGAGTAGTTCTCAAAAAGGTGGCTTTGAATTCCACATTATATAGCAAAGAACAGTAAATATTTAGAGAAGTGAAAAGCACTTTGAGTCTTGACGAGTGTCAACTTACAGAAAGGCAAATAAATGGCAGATAAAGGCTGGTTAGTACATCTTGTTAATGTAGATTCCTTGGTACCATCTCCAGGCTGATGAGGGTCTAAAGTCGTCTTCAGTGGTTAACCTTTGTCCCCCTTGGCAGAGAGGAGAGGTGGGATATCTTTTGTCTTTCTACATTTGTGTCCTGCTTTTAGGCAAACAGAGGGAGGGCAGAGAGCTTTCCTGCACCTCTTTTAAATTGCCTTCAGCTCAACAATCCTTATGCCAAAGCAGCATAATTTGGGGTGGCATATTCTAGTCTCCCACACCTTTAAATAGACCTCTCTGCTTCTCCCAGCATTCCCATCAACTCATCAGGAAGAGCCATCCTCACAAACAGCAGATCATCGCTCTCTTGTGGTCAACATGATGACATCCTCCCCATTCCCCCACCCCACAGAGGGAACGCCAAGGTCCTTACGCTGGTGCCAGACGTTATCCCCAATCCCCACCCCACATTCTCACGCAGGTTCAGTGGCTCATGCCTGTAATCCTGGCACTCGGGGATGCAGAGGCAGGAGGATCCTTTGAGGTCAGGAGTTCCAGACTAGCCTGAGCAAGAGCGAGACCCCGTCTCTATTAAAAATAGAAAGCTGGGTGTTGTGGCAGGCACCTGTAGTCCCAGCTACATGGGAGACTGAGGCAGGAGTACTGCTTGAGCTCAGGAGTTAGAGGTAGCAGTGAGCTATGATGACATCACTGCACTCTAGCCAGGGCAACAGAGGGAGTTGGCCTCAAAAAAAAATAATAATGATAATGAATTAATTAAATAAAGTGACAGTCTCCTAGTTCTCTGGGTTCCAGAGAAAAACTGTTGTGGTTTTGGACTTCAGAGAACTTAAAATCCTAATAAATACACACTGCTTGTAAAAATTAAATGTTTAGTCCGTATTTGAATTTCATCCAGATTTTGGATTCTCTAAAAATGTTTAATTAAACCTACTTTTGAAAAAGTTACTACCTCCCACCGAGTATTTCAGTAGCTAGTACTGGAAAAGGAATCTGAAGATACGCTGCACTGTGCAGTCATTATGGGAAAAGCATGAAAGACTTTCTCACTTGGAGGGGAGGAAGTTCCTAAAGTGGACAAATAAATGTGCAAATTTAAATCAAAACTATGCCAAGTGGCACCTGTTCCACTTTAGGCCAACCTGAAATTACTGTGCTGAACACCATGAGGACCAGGTGCTCCAGTGCTGCAAGTCCCCACAGACCGCGGCTGGGGACAGCACGGCTTCCACACACAAGCCACACAGGCCAACAGCAGGAAACCAACCCGTGTAATTTTTGTCCAGATCACACGGCCTGTGACTTTCAATCTGATGTCCCATCACATGGTGGTTGTCCCTTGCTGTCCCTAGATGTATGTTTTACCACTGCCCGCAGGAACCTCTGCTCATCCAACTGAAAACGGTATTCTGTCATTAGTTTGCTTAAGGTGTTAAAAGATTTATTTTTAAATTATAAACGCAAAGAGTCATCCTACAGAACATTATGAAAACAAAGAAAAAAATTATTTAATTTTCATTTTGGTAGATATTTTCTCAGTTTTCACATAGTTGTAATTAGACTATGTCTATATTTTCTATATCCTGATTTTTTATTCCATATTATATTGTAATCATTTAACCACAATGCTTTATTAAATGAATACCTGCTTTCTAATGGTGTTGCAGTGGTTGCCTACAATTCAGTTAAGTGGATGAACCATAATTGACAATCATTTTCCTGTTGTGAGACCTTTACTCACAAGACCTCTACCCCAACCCCAGCTTTCTGCTATTTTAAACTACAGTTACTATCTCCACCTTGATTCAGTGTCCTCCATATGTTGCATCATTCTTTACTATAAATGTTCAGGAGTGGGCAGCGAGGAGGACAGGGTTCACTGGACGGATCTGGGTCGCTTAAACAATGCATATTCCTAGGAAAGGCCTGTTTTCCTCACCGGCCCTGGGCTGGCTCCTAGGAACTGAGCCCTTGGAATGTTTTGACTGATCAGAGTGTTCTGCACGTCTGGGGCCTTGAGCCAAACTGTACCAGTTTCCCAGCTAGTTTACACTAACAACCTGACTTACGGCACACGCCTGCTTTCCCTCCGAGGCTGGGGCTTCAGTAAGCGAGGTGAGTCAAGCAGGTACTCTGCACGACCTGTACCTGAGGGTGCCCAACAGAAACCCTGGAAACCAGGCTCAGGTGAGCTCTGGTTGACAACACTCTGCATGTGTTGTCCTGCATCGTGGCTGGAGGAATTAAGCACATGTGTGACTCCACTACAGGGGACTCCTGGAAGCCTGTGCCTGGTTTCCTCCAGACTCTGCTCTATGCACAAATACATCTGAGTCCACAGAGCGACTCATCAAGCCTGAGGCTGGTCATGGAGACCCCTGACACACCTCATGACCCTGACTGCCATTCAGTTCCAGACAATGAAAACTACTCTAGCTGGTGAAAAAAAAGGTATTATCATGTATTCCGTAGTTTCCAGAATTGCTGGAATGGCTGAAAAATTAGATGGCGCTTCCAGGAAGTATTTCTAGCCCCAGCATTTCACTACTTCTGCCAGAATCAGAAAGCCAGCAAAGCAAGCAGCTGCTTGCTGTAACAACCACACCGCCTTAGCTACGACCCGTGCCAGCCAAACGCGTGCCTTGCTGCCCTCCGAACTCAGTTCTGAACCTGAATCCTATCTGGACTTGGAGCTGCAGAGGCATCTGTGAATGTGGTGTGTAGCTTTTACAGTGCTAGAAGACACACGCAGGAAAGTAGAGTTCACGCTGAGTGAGCCCATCATAGCGTATAACACACTGTGTTAAAGGATATAAACATTTTAGTGTTTCTTGATACACACTGCCAAAAAACATTTCCAAAAGATTGGAAAAATTCACAGTGGCAATAGCAATGAATGAGGGTCCACTTTTCCAACACTGTAAAGTTTTCTAATGAGGGAAAGGCAATCTCACTGGACAGAAATGAACACTGAGTAGTCAGGGGCAGCTAATTATCCGTGTGTTCTCTCTCTTTTCTCTGAAAAAATAGATTCCTATGGATTGTGGTTAGGGGTAATCCCCTGCTTGAAAGCTGGAGATTGTAAACCAACTAGTCTATGATCGTGACTTTAAGGAAAGAAAAGCAAAGCAAGGCACTCATTTATATAGTGCTGGGCTAGGCAATTTTGGTTATTATTGAAAACTATTGAATAAAGTAAGTGGAAGGCTTATTTTACAAGTCTCTTAACTTACACTTCCCCCTTCTCACCATCAACGGAAATGTCAGGTTCCTCAGCTCGGCCCCTCCAGGCCTGCGTCTCCTCCGTCTCTCCTAAATAACTGCCAGCAGCTGCCTCAGAAAGAGGGATTTGGGCCTGGAGCCAGGTGTTTTGACCTGTGAGGTCCAGACTGTCGCTGGAGACCTTTAGCTGTTGGAGGATGGAACATCCCATCCAGCTGTGCGGGGAAAATAATACAACTGTGATGGAGATGTTTACACAAACAAGGGATGGCATAAATAACAATGGCATAAACTTCCTAACTCCTCACAAGAACTGATAACTGTGCAATTACTGAACCTTGGAACCCTGTGGTAATTTGTCAACCACTGACAGAAACGAGTACAGGGTGTGTACGATACACTTGCAACGAGGTCCTGCTCTTGCAGTGTTCCGTCTGCACACACAGCAAGCCGCCACAGGGCAGAACGACAAATGCTGACAGCAGTCCTTGCTGGGGGATAAGGTAGTGAGTGGCTTTTACTTTATCCTCTTGCTTTCTGGATTGTTTGAAAATTCTAAAATGAGCATATATTATTTTAGTAATCAGATGGGAAAAATCAGATTTTAAAAAGCAAGAAAGAAAATCATTCAAAAAATATACTGTATCCAACCCAGAGGAGCAAGAATATAAAAGACTTAAAAAAAAAAAAAAAAAAGAAAGAAAGAAACAAAAAATATACTGTAATACCCCAAAGGTTGTTGTAGATTTAAGTTACATAACTGATAAGATTGTGTTTTTAAAAATTTTATAGTATTAGGAGAATATAAGGTAGTCAATTTTCCTAAACCCATAATCTTTCCTTCCTACTTAGAATTAATAGGTCTGATGCCTTTAGGTATGTTTAGCTTCAGAATTTTATTTTAAAGGGATTTCTATGGCATAACATAATGCCTATGGTACTCTTAATAAAAATCATTTATAATGGTCAAATTATAACAATTTTGGTCTCATTAAATTTTTCTGAAAATAAAAAAGTACCCATTACATACCATTTTGAACTTAATTATTTCTTTAAATTTTCAAAATAATTTAGTATAAAATATTAGTATCAAAGAAAATTTAAGGGAAATTATAAAGCAACTACAGAGTTCTTTACAACAAAATCCAAGATAAAAAGTTTTGTGCAGATTGAAAATTAATCAAACTTCATATTTATAAATACATCATGGCAATCTCACAGATTTAGAGGCACTTTAACTGGTGTCTAGTTGAACTACTACAGACAGGACATGTTTGAGGAAATCCAATCTGTAAGTCTAACTCCAATGACCATTTCTTCCTGCTAAAACATGGAAATAATTTGTTGGAAAAATCCATGAGCAGTGTGACAAGTTTGATTTTTTCTATAAAGATTCTTTTATAAGTTGGGCTAATATCTTCAAGGCCTAAAATAGAAAAAGAGAAAAGAATTACTTAAATTAGGCAGTTACTTTGGAGAAGTCTGTCATAATTTTAAAAATCCAAACAAAGTACCCACTTGAGATAAGGCAATGAAAAGTCAAGTTTAACATCAGCTTTATGTGGGCAGGATGCCATCAATGCCTGCTAAAATATGTACATAGATGTACATCAGACTTCCAGGTTTTTCCTTTTGTTTTTATAGACCTCAAGATTATCATTTTCTGTTTTACTCATAACAAACTATTCTATATTTTTATATAATCTCTCACCTGCATATACATTCTCCATAGCTTCAATTGCCCAACTCTATTTACATAAAAGCAGAGCAAACTTATGAAAAGCACATTTAATGACAAGAGACAGCAAGTGAATGAGGAACCCACCCAAAATGGCCAACTGCAGGAATGAGTAGGCACTCTCCTCAAGTTTAACAGCCCCGTTCAATTTATAGCGCTTCTGTTCGGATTTCCAGATACACAGTCCTTAGGATGTTGTTCCTTTGCTTCTTGTTATTTTGGTTAAAGCTGGATCGTGATTAATTTAAGATTACTCTACTTGATCCTGCAGATACTTTTTTCCTCAAGAAGGAGACTGATGACCGTCATGAATTTGTACTTTTGCCTCATGGTAATTCAATGAAGGAAGGAAAGAGATTTTCCTCCTAACATGTTGGTAATTTCCCAGCACTGTTCAGCAGGTTCTGAGAAATTATTCACGAAGACAACAAACTTTAACTCCATCTCAGTCTCATTTGTTTATAAAAGTCTAGCCACAAAGTACGAGTCTTTTAATGGTGATTCCTGACTGGTCGACTAATCTCTGGTTTTTAGAAACCTAAAAAGACACTAAGGAATGTTCACAGGGTAAACATACGCACTAAGTTACTCTGCAGAGACTACTGTACTCACCACACCCATCTGCTCTGGAGATGCTGAAGAGTAGGACAGTCTCATGTAAGCTCTAGGAACGGAGCTATCGACGTAGAAAGCATTTCCAGGAAGCATTAACACCTAAGAGAGTTTGTGGAAAACGAGTAATGTGTCATTAAAGAAAAACTACAAGAAAGCACAGGTAAATCTAATCTCAGAGTGGGAAGGATGTTTTAAGTTTGAATGCAGTTGAAGAAATCATAAGAAAAAAACCCAATTTATATAAATATTGTGTATGTCATACAATAAACAAAATGATAAGCACAGAAACAGGAAAAATGTTTACAATGGTAAATGCCATCTCCTATTGATGTATAAGGAATCCACAGAAACAAAGGAGAAAAACACTCAAATTCTAGATTTAATGTGCAAAGGAGAGCTTACTAAAGAAATAGAAATAGTAATAATCACAAACGTTTAACTTAACTAGAAAAGTAATATAAATTCGAGTAATGAGATACCATTTTTAAGTAATTAAGTTTGAAAGTGAGTTTTAGGCTGGGACCTGAAAGGTGAGTGTTGGCCAGGCAAAACGTGGGGAACAGTCCTTCAGGGAGAAGATACAGAGTCTAAAGGCCCTGAGATGGGAAGAAAATTGGCACAAAGAACTGAAAGGAGGTAAATAACTTATTCCAGAAAGTGAAGGAATAACAATATTCAGTGAGTGCGTGAGACGTGGTCGTGGGAACAGCGGCTGTTCTTGGTGACCACTGTGGCAGACACAGCTCACTGACTGCAAACTCCAGTTCCTCTGCTTCCTGGCACACACACGCTCATTCCCTGGCCTCTTTCTAGTGACGTGTGGCCGCCTGAGAGACTTCCATCCAGTGGATGTGAGCTGAAGTCGTGTGTGCGACTTCTAGGCCTGGCTCACAGAGATCTTCCCGTGTGAGATCCACACGGGCTCTTTCCACTTTGTAGCCATCCTGGAGTCCGTGTGTCCAAGACTGAACAGCAACGAGATGGAAGGACCCAGGTCTCTGGATCACTGGCGGAGCAGAGTTGCCTGTAGGTCTCATCTTTGAATTTTATGGGAGTCAGAAATAAACTTGCACTGTGTTAAGTCTTTGACACTTTACAGTTTATCGTTTATGACAGCATCAGCCAGCACAATGATGACCTTCCAAGGCATGAAGTAGCTGCCTGCTGTGACACAGTATAAATGTGGGCACTGGCAGT
>CM052440.1:148984417-149013615 GCA_028533085.1 Varecia variegata | reverse complement strand
TGGTTCGGATGGCAGAAGGCTTCCTGGCCGCGCTCGCTGCCGTGACGAACCGCGCGTAATTCATGTCTCCGACAGCCACGCACGCGCCTTCCTCAGCGGTCGGGGCTGGAAAGACCAAACAGCGCAGTCACGTTCCGCTCAGTCCGCGCCCGGTCTCCGGGTCCTGAGGGGCCAGGGCGGGTGGCCGGACCGCAACGTGCCCGCCCAAAGGGAGGGTCCGCGCCTCGGCCCATGACGCCGGCCGCGCGCGCCGCCCCGTCCCGGGTCATCGCCCTTGGTGTGCCGGGACAGGCACTATCGCGAGGGACTTGCAGCCCTAGACCGGCGTCTGAATCAACTTAAAGCTGCTTGGCTTGTTGACCTCGCAGCTGCGCGCTCCTCCACTACGCGGGCTCGGTCGCCCAGGCTCTAGCCAGGATCGGGACTACGCTTCCGGTGGTGACCGGAAGTTGCTCGCTATCCTGGTCCTCACACTCCCCCTGGCGGCCGCTGGGGCCGTTGCAGCGCCTTCCTGGGCGGGCAGTGTGCGTGTAGGCTCTCCTGCCCTTGTGGTGTGGAGTTTCTGTCTTTCATTTATAAAACCAGGCCGGGCGGGGTGGCTCACGCCTGTAATCCTAGCACTCTGGGAGGCCGAGGCGGGAGGATTGTTTGAGCTAAGGAGTTGGAGACCAGCCTGAGCAAGAGCGAGACCCCGTCTCTACTAAAAATAGAAAGAAATTAGCTGGGCATGGTGGCACATGCCTGTAGTCCCAGCTACTCGGGAGGCTGAGGCAGAAGGATCGCTTGAGCCCAGGAGTTTGAGGTTGCTGTGAGCTATCATGACACCACTGCACTCCAGCCTGGGTGACAGAGACTCTGTCTCAAAAAAAAAAAAAAAAAAAAAAAAAAAAAACATAGGCAGTACCCTGGGAAGTCACCCAGGAGACCCAGCTGAAGTGTAACATCACTGTGTCCCAGATCTGAGCAGTTCAGAGTGTCGGTGGAGCGCCCATAACGAATTTTTGAATCCTCTGAAGGTCGCCCTGGCATTGGATTTTCTGAATTTTCGTTATGAAAAATTGAGGTGAAAGTGTATATCCAAATCTTTTTGGATCTGACACCTTGCCCTCTTTTCTTACCAAATAATCTCCCCTCTCTAAGTTTTCTGTCATTTCTTCTTCCTGAATCACCAAATGGAACGTGCAGGGTTCTGTGTGAGCACTGAATGAGAGCAGAGTTTGAGACAATCAAAATCTCTTTCTCTCTCTTCTTAAAAAAGTTTTTAATGGGTATAAAGAGTCATATATTATAAGAAATTCCTAACTGGATTATTCATTCAGTAAAAATTTACCGAATGTGGAAGTGGGTGAGTATTGACACGCTGCCAAATGGCGCCCTTTCAAACGTAAAGATTGGTTGGTCAAGGAGACACTTTGCTGTATCTAGGTCCTGGGAATGAAAAGGATGAGATAACCTAGTCAAATCTTTATGCCGGCAACTGAATAACAAAAGGGAATATTATAGCAAAGCTGCTGGAAATCCAGGAGGCAATACAGCTCTGCATTCAGAGGTTTCAAGTGGTTGAAATCCCACTTGACACATAGAGTGGCTGAATGGATTAAAAAAACAAGAGCCAACCATATGTTGTCTGTAAGAAACACACTTCACCTGTAAAGACATGTAGACTGCAAATAAAGGGATGGAAAAAGGTATTCTATGTACATGGAAATCAAAAAGGAGCAGGAGTAGCTATATGTCTATCAGATAAAATGGATTTCAAGACAAAATCCAAAAAATATAGAAAGAAGGTCATTATATAATGATAAAGATGTCACTTCAGCAAGAGGATGTAATAACTCTAAATATTACATAGAGTTACACCCGATAATGGAACACTCAGGTATATAAAGCAAATATTATCAGAGCCAAAGAGAGAGAGACAGACCCCAATACAATAATCACTGGAGACCTCAACACTCCACTTGCAGCACTGGACAGATCATCCAGTCAGAAAATCAATGAATAAACATTGGACTTAATCTGCACTATAGACCAAATGGACCTAATAGATATTTATAGAAGGTTTCATCCAACAGCTGCAGAATGTTCTGCACAGCTCATGGATCATTCTCAAGGATAGACTATATGCTGGGCCACCAAACAAGTTTCCAAAAACTCAAAAAAATTGAAATCATACCAAACATTTTCTCTGACCACAATAGAATAAAACTAGAAATCAGTAACAAGAGGAATATTGGAAATTATACAAAATCATGGAAATTAAACAATACACTCCTGAATGATCAGAGGGTCAAGGAAGAGATTAAGAAAGAAATTAAAAAATTTCTCAAAACAAATGAAAATGAAAACACAACATATCAAAACCTATGGGATACAGAAAAAGCAGTAATAAGAGGAAAGTTTATAGTAATATGTGCATATATCAAAAAAGTAGAAAAGCTTTAAATAAACAACCTAATGATGCATCTCAAAGAACTAGAAATACAAGAGCAAACCAAAGCCAATATCAGTAGAAGAAAAGAAATAAAAAATATCAGAGGAGAAATATATGAATTTGAAGCCAGAAAAAAATTACAAAAGGTCAATGAGACAGCAAGTTCGATTTTTTGAAAAGTTAAACAAAATAGACACACCTTTTGCCTGACTATGAAAAAAAGAGAAAAGACCCAAATAAATAAAATTGGAGATGAAAAAGTAGACAATAAATCCCACTTGATGACTTACAAGTTGGGTGTATTTGGACAAGTTAACCTTTCTGCGCATCAGTTTTCTCAGAGGCCCATTGGCAGGATTAAAGGAGATAATGTATACTAATCTCATCAGTACAGTGGTCTGCACATTGTAAAAATACTCAGTAAATGTTAGTTCCTTTTATGAGTAGCAAGAGTGATTTTAGCAAATCTCAAGGACTCAGCCTCCAAATGTTTTTGGTTAGAGAACCTATTTGGCAACTTGTAAGGCAAATTGTGTCCTTAGTTAATTCACTTACACAATTAAGGATCTGTTTGAGATTGTCCATTCTAAAAGGAGTTACTTCTGAATGTTTCTGTAAATTAACTCAGGAAGATGTAAATACATCTTAATAATGTGCAGATCAAGATTAATTATGAAATGTAACTAGAAATATTGATGTTACTGGAGACTTCAGGCTTTTTTTTTTGCTCTAACTAGTATGGTTCCCTTAGGTACTTAACACGAAATTCACCTTCTTCTCTTTGGTAGTAGGAACTTGTTTCCTGAAAGGATTTTAGAGTTCTGAACCAAGGAAAGCACTAAAGGTTTTTGCAAGTACATTGATAAATTTATAGTATTTATTACACACAGGTATATTTAAAAATGCAGAAATAATTGAGTATTTTCTTTTTCAATGAGTAGTAACACAATTTAAGGAACCTAAACTGAATAGATTTAAGGCCACCTAATTACAAGATTCAACAGATTGCTGAATTTTCTATGTGGCTTCCCTGGAGTTGGCTGGTGAGATGGTTGGGGGAGCTGATTGATTATAAGCTGGGTGATGTTTCAGGCCAGGGAGAGAAGCAGGGAGGTGGCTCATCAGGGCAGGCTAATGGAATGCAGAGCCCTGGGGGCGGGGTGGGGGGGATTACACAATGCAAGACAGAATATATATATCCAAGGTGGTGGAAAAGGGACAGGCAAGGGTTAAGTTGGGAAGAGCTTACCAGTCAATTAGAAGCTGAAAATGGCTGGTAAAATTGATGACCAGAGAAACCAGACTTTGGATTTTTCAGGTGCAAGAGCAGGAGGAGTTCTCTTGAGAGACTAAGATGAATGAGCAAAGTTCACAGCTCAGTGTCACCTTTTTAAAGACTTGGTTTAGCATTGCCTGAGGATAGAATTAAAGGTGCCAGATTCTTTCTCTAAACATTTACTGAGTTCTTACTCTGTCCTAGGAACTGAATGAATTTAAAAAGATTATGGAGACAAGTCACTGCTCTTCAAGAGCAAGTGTTTGTACATTGAGAGGTCAATGGATACAGTAAATATTTGAGAGATTGATGTGGAGAGGGAGGAGTCAAGGATGAGTGGGGGTATTAATAGTCTAGGCCTGCCATAATGAATCACCGCAACCGAGTACTTAAAACAACAGAAATGGATTCTCTCGTGGTTCCAGAGGCCAGAGGTCTGAAATCAAGATGTCATCAGAGCCAAGCTTTCTCTAAAGTCTTTAGAGAGAATCCCTTCTTGCTCTTCCTAGCTTGTGGTGGGTGCTCACAAACCTTGGCATTCCTTGTAGGTGTAGCATTGCGATTTCTGTCCGTGGCTTTCCACGGCCTTCTCTCTTCTGTGTGTCTCTGTGTCTCCCTCTCCTCATGAGGGCACCAGTTATTGGGTTGAGAGTCCACCCTAATGCAGTGTGACTTCATCTTAACTTGATTACATCTGCAATGATAATAACTTGATTACTGAAAGGGTGAATGAATGATCCAAAGGACACATTTCACACACAGGCTATGTGGGAGCAACACGGCTGGTTTATTCACCCGGGTGCGGGTGGGCTGAGTCTGAAAAGAGAGTCAGCACAGAAGGGGGTTTAGTGAGGGTTTTTATAAACAGGGATAGCTGACCCCCTCCCACCTGCCCTGTTCAGTTCTTTGTTTGTGGGCCAAACTGGCAGGTGAAGAATTGCTTCCTGCTACTTGCAGCAGAGGACGGTGGGCAGAACAGCTGTTTGTAGCAAATTCTTCTTCAAATAACCAACTCCTACGACCCCTTTGCCCCAGTTGCATCCATCCTTCTGCTCTGGAGTCATCCTTATCAGGAGAGCTAGGGAGGGACAGCCTTGGTCTCCATCAGGGAGGGAGGGGAAGGGACGCTGGCTGCAGCTGCCAGATCTACAAATCCAGGGACTCCCCAGACTCCTGCGGCCATTGTTTTATAAGCCTAAGTTTTGCATTAACCACTTTCTGTCCTATACATACTTTTCAGGTTCCCACCTGGAATAAACCTAACAATTACCTGTTTACAGATTGAGTGTTCCTTATCCAAAATGCTTGGGACCAGAAGTGTTTTGTAGTTCAGATTTTTTTTGGATTTTGGAATGTTTGCATATACATAACGAGATATCTTGGGTATGTGACCAAAGTCTAAACACAAAATTCATTTATGTTTTATATATTTCTTATGTACATAGCCTGAAGGTAATTTAAACAATGTTTTTAGTAATTTTGTGAATGAAATAAAGTTTGTGTTCATTGGACCATTAGATAGCAGAGGTGTCACTGTCTCAGCCATCCATGTGGACAATCTGTCATTGTTTGGCATCACCATTATTCCTGGCTCTGAATTTGTATGCTACTGATAAGTAATCATTTTCTTTTCTTTGCCTTTTTTTTTTTTTTTTTTGATAGAGTCTTCCTCTGTTGCCCAGACTAGAGTACAGTGACAGCATTATCATTCACTGCAACCTCAAACTCCTGAGTTCAAGCGATCCTCCTGGCTCAGCCTCAGGTGCCTGCTACCATGCTCAGCTAATTTTTGTATACTTTGTAGAGATGAGGTCTCGCTGATCCATGTATAATGCAGTTCTGAGTACTCCTGCAGGGCAGGTCTTGCCTTGACAAATTCCCTCAGTGTTTGCTTTTCTGAGAAAGACTTTATTTTCCCCTCATATATGAAATTAATTTTGCAGGATACAAAATTCTAGGCTGGCCATTATTCTGCTTGAGAAGACTGAGAATGGGGCCTCCATCCCTTCTGGCTTATAGGGTCTCAGTTGAGAAGTCTGCAGTCAGTCTGATGGGTTTTCCTTCATAAGTTACCTGCTGATTTCACCTTATGGCTCATAGGAGCACCTCTTTCATTTTGGCCAGTCTGATGACTATGTGTCGTGGTGTAGTCATCTTTGTGATGAACCTCCCAGGAGTCCTATGAGATTCTTGTACCTGGATATCTAGATTTCTAGTAAGGCCAGGGAAATTTTCCTCAATTATTCCCCCAAATAAATTATCCAACCCTTATGTATTTTCTTCTTCACCCTCAGGGATGCCTATCATTCTTATGCTAGGCCTCTTTACATAATCTGATATTTCTTGTAGGCTTTGCTCTTTCATTTCTCTGCTCTATCCTGTGACTGACTTGTTTAATTTAATGGTATTGTCATCAAGCTCTGAGATTCTTTCTTCTGCCTGACCTAACCTGATTTTAAGGCTTTCTACTTTGTTTTGTAATTCCTTGAATCAATTTTTCATTTCCAGAATTTCTGTTTGATTTTTCTTTAATAATTCAATTTCTTTAGTGAATTTTTCACTCATTTCCTGCATTATTTTTGTGGTTTCTTTGTGTTGGGTTTCTATTTTGTCTTGTATTTCATTAAGCTTCCTTATAATCCATGTTCAAAATTCTTCATCTGTCATTTCAGTGTTCTGCTTCTGGTTGGTATGCATTGCTAGGGAGCTGGTGTCCCCTTTTGGGAGTGACCTTTTGCTTTGACTCTTCATTCTGTCAGAGTTATTTTGCTGGTTCCATCTCATCTGGAACAGATGTTGCTTCTTTCTTTTGGATTTTCTTTTGTTTAGATAATGACACACCCAGTTTAATCTCTGAGTCAGCAAGTGGTGCTTGTGGGTGAGAATCAACCACACCCTGTATGACTGAGAATCAGTAAATGCTGTAACAGGCATGCAAATTGACCTCCCTGTCAGTAGGTGGTGTTTGCAGGAGGGAACAAGCTGCATGGTTGTTTTTGGATCCTGTGACCAGCTCTAGCTCCTCTGGAGAAGCCCTCTTATGTCTCTGGTGGTGGGTGGGGGACCAGCAGCATTTGGTTGCCATGGGAACCAGTTCTTATACAAACTGAGTTTCCCAGGCTCTGTAAACTCCAATATGGTGGCTCTCCAGGGGAGGGGTGCATTTACAGACCTCTGTTCTCCTGTGCTCCTTCACACCCTCCCCAAGGGCATGGACTCTCACTCGATGCCTGACCCAGAAACCAGGACCTCTCCCCCGCCATCACCTGCGCTGTCAGCAGACGCACCAAACACCTGGGAGCGGGAAGGTCACAAACTGAGGCTGCTGTGCTGGCTGGGGGTGCAAGTGCGCCCCCAGCACTGAAAGAATTTCTGTTTGGTTCTTTTTTATAATTTTAATGTCTTTCTAAAATTTCAATTTCTCAATTTTCATGCCTTAAACTTATTTTGTTTGTGTATTATATTTCTGATATTATTGAATTATCTCTCTGTGTTCTCTTATAGTTCACTGAGCTTCTTTAAAACAGTTATTTTTGAATTATTTGTCAGGAAATTCATAGATCTCTATTTTTGAGAGGTTGATTGCTGGAAAACTGTTGTGTTCCTTAGGTGGTGTTGCATTTCCTAATTTTTCATGTTTCTTGTTGCTTCATGTTGATATTTGCACATTTTTCAGGAGCAGTTGCCTCTTCCAGATTTTGCAGACTTGTCCAGTGGGGAAAGACCTCTGCCTATGGGGGAGTGCAAGGGCACCAGCTGAGAGATGTGCAGTGGTTTTTATTTTGCTGAAGGTACAGTGATATAGTCTCCTTGAGGCTCTGTCGGCTGAGGTCAGCATTAGTGAATATTGTAGGAGCCCTTCGCAGGTAAGATTATGGGTGTCCACAGCAGTGAGTGGTGAGGGCTTATTGGGGTTTTGAGTGGTAAATGCTATTGAAGTTCTCTTGATCTTTTTTTCTTCCATCTGGGAAGTCATGGCTAAGGCAATCTTTCTTGGTGCCGAGTCTGGTTTGTGGATGCCTTTGCAATGGCAATGGCACTGATATCTGCTGCACAGCAACAGTGGGGTGACTATGGAGCTGGGGCCCGAGCTTGGGCACATACAGAGCAACAGTGACTCCAGGAGCCAGGGCATGGGCTAGCTCACTGTGGTGGCATAGCACTTGTCTGGAGCACTGACTTGTGCAGAAAGACACCAGGTGTGGACTCCAGGCCCCGAGGTATGGACTAGCCCACAGTAGCAGTACCTCTACTACCTGAGTTGCAGGCAGGGCAAGTGGAGCTGTGGCGCTGGGGTCTGGAGTGTGAACATGCACGCAGTGCCAGCAGACCTTGGGACTTGGGAGCAGGCTAGCTCCCTGTGGCAGTGGCTCAGGGGTTCAAGGCATAGGTACTTGTGGAGTGGAGACTACAGAGGCCCAAGGAGTCAGAATTATAAGCTGATGAATCAAGAAAGGATAAAAATGATTTTTACATACATATCTAATTTTTCTAAGTGGTTTTGAATGTAATATGGACATATTATAGTGAGCTGAGGCTCTGTAATATAGGGAAGATCTGATTCAATTGTACAAGGATAGAGCGTGAAGTTTTTAACACCTATCAAGAGAGGCGTTTTGAAGTTCATACTCTTCCTGAAGCTGCTTTCTTGAGTTTAGATTTCTAAAAAAATTCATCTGAGTTCACATGTTCAAAAACCAAGAAATCATTTGAGACAAGGATGTTTTCACTCACTTTAAATTCATCCTTGAGGATGAATCCAGCAATTTAGAACATATTCAGATTTTCTTAGAGTTAATGTCAACGCAAGCATGCATCTGGACCAGTTTTTCATGATGCCCTCTCTGGTAACATGACAATCATATTTGCCCAGTGAACCAGCTCTTGACGAGGAACTTCTATTTGGCATTTTGTGAATATAAATGAAGTGGAGGACAAATATTTTGGACCAAATAATTTTAAACTAATGCAAAATTCACATTTTTAGCAATTACTAAGTTTTATAACTATTTTTTTTTTTTAGTGCAGGTCATATTGTTTTTCTGTTTTACTTCCAGACTCTGACAAATAGTACCACTTAGCATTATGCATAATGTATACTATGTCTCCATTTTTCAGGACTTTGCTCAGGCATTTATTTCTTTTTACAATTCTTCTTTTAGTAATCACTCTACTGTCTACATCTTTTCATGTGTGCAAAGCATGTGGCTTGGGATGTTTGATGAGGCCAGTAAAAGGTAGGTCTCACTTAGCCTCTGGGCCTCTGACTCCAGGACCAGCAGGGCATGGGGCCAGCAGGTGAGTATTTGGAGCCAGTCAGTCAGGTAGATAATAGGCCTCTGTCTCGGTCTCTCCGCAACAAGGACTGTAACAGTTAAACTGTGACCCCAAAGAACAGCGTCTGGAGAGTCTTTAATCCCTTAATAGAGTCAGGTTTATTTTTACTCTTTAGAGTCCTTAATAACATTAATTTTTGCTGAATAGAGAAATAGTTTACTCTCATGAAATATTCAAAAATGTAAAAAAATTTAAAAATCACCTATGACTGCATAAAGACAACCATTGTTAATATTTTGATATGCTTCTTTCTAATGTTTATATATGAGAAAATGCTCTTCCCCAAATTAGATTATATTATACATGGTTTAGAATTTATACCAACCTTTTCACACTTACTGTTGGATCATGAAAATTTTTGTAATATCATTAACTAGCCCTTGAAAACATAGATTCTTACTGGCTGCATAATATTTGGATATATAGATATACTATAATCTATATGATGATTTTTCCATGGTTTAGTATTCTAGTTACTATCAATACTGACTATTTCACATAGCACTGAAAAGCCCAGCCCTGCCTGCATATCTTCATCTACATCTCTGGTGAGATTTTAACATTTTGTCATGAAAGATGTCAATTAGATACAAAAGAGAGGAGAATTAGTAATATGAATCCTCATCTGCACATTGCATGCCTCAAGTTGTTTACAAGTCAGTCCCACATATTATTCATATGCCAGTATGTATCTCTACAAAATAAAGATTCTTTAAAAATTATAGCAACTCTATCATTATCACACCTAAAATAATTAACTATAATTCTTCAATGTCATACTCATTTTAGAAGTGATGTTCACCTTTTGAATTACATGGCTCTTTATAAATATTACTCTCTAAAGAAGTTTTAAAATTTGTACTCCCATAGCAGTATATGAGAATTTCTTATGCCTGGCCTGTGGCTCTCATTGAGCTATAATGTTTTTAAAAATTGATCAGTTTGGAGGGCCAATAATGGGGAGGCATTCAGGGGAAGTGGTTAAGATTCAGTCTGTGGAGCAGGCTGTACGCGCATGTGTCTGGGTTCTGCCACTTACCATTATTACATCTTTGATTATAGACTTTCAACTTCAGCAATAGCAGTTACCATAAGGTTGACATGCATTTTGTACACTAATCTCACACCTATTTTTGGTTTATTTTTTCTTTGCTCTGATTTCGTTCTCTTTAATTTCACAGAGGTATTAAGTTAGAGTTGCATTAGTTACTAAGAAATGAAAAACACAAGGTGCTATATCATAAAAAGGTAAGTCAACCAATCATTAAAGTTGCTCCTAGTTTTTGCCTATTATGTTTGAATGAACACAGTCTGTGCATAGAGCTTTTTCCCTCCATTTTGATTACTTATGGAGGCAATTTGATTACTTCTACAGGTGGGATTACAAGGTTAAAGAGCAAAAGTTTTTAGGGGGGAGGGAGTTCCCCATAGCTATTTCTGACCTGTTTTCTAAAATTTTTGTATCAATTACCTTCAGCAAGTCTGAGTTTACCAGCTTCCCTTCAGCTTTGGAAGTGTTTTTCTCATTTGGAAAATAGTTATCCTTTGCTGAACAAGTAACTACTGATACCACAAATTGTTTGATTACTAGTAGAATAGAATATTTTCTTCATATGTTTATTAATTTCATCTTGCCTTCCGGGAAATAATAAATGAAAAGTAAAGGGAAATCGAGCATGCAAATGTAACATGAGTAGTTATCAAATGGAAATTCTCAGGGTGCTGAATTGTGCTTTGAGTGATATTAATGAAATCTAAAGATGATAAAGTATTTGTAAGCTATTAAGAAAAATTATGAGGTCTGTGATAGGAAACATGTGACTTCCACCATGCTAGAATTCATTCACAGAATACCAGAGACTAAAATGCTTTGTAGGGGAGGAGGCATTGAGTGTAGCGAAAGTACTGTTTGGAATGGCACAAGAGAGGAGACGTTTTGGACATCTTGGTCCTCACTTCCATTGCTTCAGATTAATTACACATGTATCTCACCTGGGCCCGTGTAGTAGCTTCCACTGCTTTTGTTGTTTTCATCTCTCCACATACAATTCATTTTCTCTACACTGCTTCCGGAATGATATTTCTAAAACACAAATATTTACATTGTCAGATATGTCTGCCTACTTAGGGTTTTAGAATCTTGTGGACTACATTTGATGAGGAAATTCATGAACCAACATGACTTCTGAAATTTATGTGGAAATATATCTACAGATTGATGGTCAGCTATAAATCATCTTCTCCCTAGAATTTACAGTTCACATGAGATCTTGGAGCCAAGACCACCTACTTATTTCTTGGAATGGCAGTTTATTGCCTTGACAGAGGTTTGAACAACTATTTTGTACCATAAATCCTTTGATAAGAGTGGTCCCATTTGTTTTACTACTTGAACATGGTTCAGAAATCATAGAGTGTAAAAAAGATAATATTTGTCAATAAATTTAATGTCCCACTTTCAACCACCTACATATGTATTGGCAATACACTCTGTGTTCAGTACAATGTTAAGAGTTTTGGGAATTTTGGGAAAACCAGATATAATATATTTCCTTCATCTTTGTTGGAAAGGCAAAGAATATAGTTAAATTAAATAAAATATCATAGTTTAATAAGGTAATAATGATAAAAATTAAAGAATAATCATAACAGCTAACGCTGAGTTCTTATTATATGCCCCAAATTGTGCTAAACACATTGTATTAATTTTGTTAACTATCAAGTATAATTTTTACAACTACCCTATAATATACACAATTAAAGGTCACATGCAAACTACAGATTCAGATGTGCTCAATCACTAATTTGTTTAAGTCCATAGGAGGGAGAAATCATTTCCAGAATTGTCATAGTAGATTTCCAAAAGAAATAGAATTTGAACTATATTTGCGGGTTGGGTAAGAATTGGGTAGACAGGTAAGTGGGGGATTCCTAGGAAAATGGCTGACTGGAGATATCAGTTGCCAGATCATCTCAGAAATAAGGATAAGTTTTAGATGAAACCTATCCTGGATAGAACTGGAGCCCATTCTACTGAGTGAAGTGTCACAAGAATGGAAAAACAAGCACCACATGTACTCACTATCAAATTGGTTTCACTGATCAACACTTACGTGCACATATAGCAGTGACATTCCTCGGGTGTCGGGCAGGTGGGAGCAGGGAAGAGGGGATGGGTCTATTCACACCTAATGGGTGTGGTGCGCACCATCTGGGGGATGGACACCCTTGAAAAATTAAAATGAAATACTAAGATGGCAGATGAGAAAAACCGCCAGCTGGAGTGTCTCTGCAAAAAAGATAGATTTTAGGAGAAAGCGAAAAAAATAAACAGGCAGACAAACACAGATCGGATGAGGGTCGGAAGGAAGGGTGCCTGAAACTACAGGAGACACCAGGGGAAGAAGCTGCAAAGGAGAACTGGAAGGAGAAAGGCCTTCCAAAGGCTTGGAGACCGGCGACAAGGGTCGATGGAGTGGTTAAATTTCCCTCCCTTGCATCTCGGACTGCGGGTGGGCTCCCGAGCTGCTGGAGAGACCTGCCAACTCCAGCCCAGAGATGGCCGCTGCCAGTGAGCGGCGAGCCTCTTGCGGACAGGGCACCCGGCTCCCAGCTCCCTTGGGCACCTCCCAACACAGAGCCGAGCCGGCGGGCGCCATATTGCTTCATTCTCCCCTCCCCCTTTCCTACCCGAGGCTGCCGAGAGAGACAATTAAGCCACCACCCAGAGGCATCTGCGGGGAATGGGACCTTTCTTTTTGGGACCCTACAGTGGACTGAGGGGTACTCAGACTGTGAGCTCCCTGCCCGCCAGCCCTCCCAGGCGCTGCTTGCCTGGTGACTCCAGGAGAGTGGGGCAGATCCCCAGGCAGGGGATCCAGCTTGGGCACCCCGTGGGTGACTTGAGACCAGCACTCCTCTTCCTGGAAGGGTCAGGGACTGATCTCTGCAGCCCAGAGGACAGGCCTGCAGACCAGCTCCTGCACACCCAGGTCTCAGGGGCAGATCAGCGTGCTTGAGGGGCAACCCTCCTCCCACGGGAGGGCCCCGTGCCCAGCTCCGGCTGTGATCCTGGGCAGGGACCCTCCCGGCCTGCATCACAGCCAGGGGAGATCTGCTGGCTTGAGGTCCCGCCTGCCAGCAGGGGCCGGGAAGAAATCTCAAAATAGGGGAGGTGGAAAGGAGCAAGACCTGCTCCAGACTGCAGGTCTCAGACAGCCCTGCCCCCACACACAGACTTTCCTGGTGGGGGGGCCATTCCAGCCCCTCCCTGGCAGCTTTGCCCAGAAGCAAGAACAGACCTTTGACCCCTGCTAACAGCATTTGTGGAGCTTGAGGGCGGGCTCACCCAACCCAGCTCTGCCCAGACTCACTCCCCCACCTGCCCCCACTGATGTGGAGAATAAGGACTCACCTGGAAGTCCTAGAGCCCCACCCACCACCTGAGGCACTAGAGTCCTCTCCAGAGGAACTAGAGCTGGTTACAGGACCCAAACACAACACTGCAGCCTGCCCCTCCCAGCAAGCGCCCCCTACTGACAGGGAGGTCACTCTGCACACCCTTTTACTGCATCTACTGACTCATCATACAGGGTGTGGTCGTATCTCACCCACAAACACCACCTACTGGCTCAGAGACTAAACAGGGCGTGTCGTTATAATGAAAATCTAAAAGTAAGAAGCAACAGCTGATCCAGATGGGAGGGAATCAGCAAAGGAACTCTGAAAGTATGAAGAATCAAACAGAAAGCACACCCCCAAAGCGGAGCACCAGCCCTCTAGCAATGGACATCAACCAAATTCAGAACACTAAAATGACAGAAGAAGAATTTCAAACATGGATTCTAAGAAAACTCAATGATATACTGTAGAAAATGGGTAACCAACACAAACCACAAAAAAAATCCAGGACTTGGAAGAAAAATTCACTATAGAAATTGAAATATTAAAGAAAAGTCAAACAGAACTTCTGGAAATGAAGAATTTATTCAAGGAATTACAAAACGCTGTGGAAAGCCTCAAGAACAGGGTAGATCAAACAGAAGAAAGACTCTCAGGGATTGAATATAACACCTTTTAATTAAATAAATCAGTTGCAGAGATAGAGCAGAGAAATAAGAGAAAAGAGAAAAGCCTACAAGAAATGTGGGATTGTGTGAAGAGGCCTAAGATGAGATTTATAGGCATCCCTGAGGGTGAAGAAGAAAACACACAAGGGTTGGATAAATTATTTGAGGATATAATGGAGGAAAATTTCCCAGGCCTTGCTAGAAATCTAGATATCCAGGTACAAGAAGCTCAAAGGACGCCTGGGAGATTCATTGCAAACAGGAAGACACCATGACACATGGTCATCAGACTGACCAAAATAACCACCAAACAGGCCCTCCTATGTGCTGTAAGGAGAAAGAAGCAGGTAACATACAAAGGAAAACCCATCAGAATAATGCCAGACTTCTCAACTGAGACCTTACAAGCAAGAAGAGACTGGGACCCCATTCTCACTCTTCTCAAACTGAATAATGCCCAGTCTAGGATCTTGTACCCTGCAAAACTAAGTTTTGTATATGAAGGAGAAATAAAGACCTTCTCAGACAAGCAAAGACTGAGAGAATTCACCAAGACCTGCTGTCCAGGAAGTACTCAGGACAGTGTTACACACGGCTCAGCACAATAAACACTCACCAGTGTAAAACCACCCAAAAGCTAAGGGTCAAAGGCCAGATACCACAATGGCTCAAGAGAGAAAACAAAGCAACAAAGTTCAACTCAACAGGATGAACAGAAATCTGCCCCACTTATCAATTCTCTCAATAAATGTGAATGGCTTGAACTGCCCACTAAAGAGACATAGGCTGGTTGAATAGATAAATAGACATAAGACACTTATCTGCCACCTTCAGGAAACACATCTAACCCACAAGGATGCATTTAGACTCAAGGTGAAGGGATGGAAAACAATATTTCCCATCTGTCATTTTTCTATTTGAGTTTAGAAGAACAAAGGATTAGCCTCCTGAGTTTTTCTAATTCTAATTTTAGTCTTTTAATAGGCTACCATTTACTAGAATTGGTCTTCAGCAAGAGGTCTTAATGGGAGGTTGCCTTGCCGTGTAGTCTCTGTTGGAGTCTGAGTAGATATCTACAACCTTGAGGTAGAGCTCAGACATTCTTAAGGGATGTTATTTGAAAAGCCTTCAGATTTTTGTAATCAGGATCTTTGGTTTGAACATCTTTCTCAAGCCATGGCAATTCATCACATAAAGTCATGGTTTTTCTACTTTGTGTTCCCACCCCCATATAAGCACTATGTGGTAGAACATGCATGGAGTATAGGTTGTAGTAACCACTCTGAACAGTGAAAAGCGTATGGATTTGTGACACTATTCTTGAAATATTTTCTCTTTGAACTATGAGTTTTCTGAAATGATGCTTATATTGACATCCTTTGTTACTTAGTAGTTCCTGTATGTCTCTACTGCTTAGTATAGTAGTTAGGATTGCAGACCCTGGAGCTGAATTGACTGAGTACTGAGTACAAATCTTAGCTGCTCCACTGAGTCCATTTTTTTTTTTTTACCATTGGCATGAGCCTTTCCCTCTCCGATAATTAGTTTTCTTGCCTGTAAAGTGGTGATAAGATTGTATCTAAATTATAGGGTTATTGAGATTAAATGAAATACAAAATATTCTTCCCATTTTCTTTCAGGGATGTAAAGGTGATTTGGTCATTTTATAGATGAACAATGATGTACTTTCATCTTATAGACTTATGGTCTCTGGGCAAATAAACTCTTTCTATCTCTGTGAGATGTACCCTGTCTTTTAAGGGAATGTGTTATTGTTTTACAAACCAAAGCTCAGGAAGCCAAATTGTTTTCTTTTAACATCATGCATGTGGACCACTACTCCCCTCTCATCATGTTTCTTGTCTCCCACAGACATAGTCATCGAGTGACAGAGCTGACAAAACCACCACCTGTGCTTGTTCTTTCTGTCCTGCTCTGAGCTTCGTGTGTAGAGACGCTTTCCGGTTTCCCTGATTCCATTTGTCTCCACGTCGTAGGTGTGGGTAGGCAGCGATCATTGAGTCTGACGAGCTGTGGCCAGGGCTGGGGCAGTCCGTCCCTGTGCAAGCCTGGGGGCCGTCATCCTGGGGTGTGCAGCACAGCAGCTTTGGCTGTGGCAGGTCAGCTCCTCACATCCCCCCTCTAGCGGGGACAGCACGCCTCCTAGTTTCCTCCAGTATTCTGCTTGGAGCACCGGGAAGTAACCAACTCACACAAAGTCTTTCTCTCCCTGAATATCCTTAGAGGTCTGTAGAAATGAGATGGGTTTCTCTTAGGGAGCCTGAAGCTCTCTTCTGTAATGCAGTTTCTCTTTCTTTACCGTGTCATGTTCCTGCACTTGCCTACCAGGTTGATTGTGATCTTTGCTCACTTTTTGGATTATCCTTGTAGCTTCTTTCAATGTTTTTGTTTCTGATTTTAAAAGAATGTTCACTGTCTTCATCCATTTGGGCTACCACAACAAAATACCATAGACTGGGTGGCTTAAACAACAGAAATTTATTTTCTCACAGTTCTGGAGGTTGGAAGTTAAAGATCAAGGTGCCACATGGTCAGTGTCTGGGGAGGGCTCTCTTCTGATGGCTGGCTTTTCACTGTGCCCTTACAACATGGGAGGAGGCGGGAGGAGAGAGAGAAAGAGAGGAGGGGAGAGGGAGGAAGAGACAGAACTCTCTGGTGTCTTTTCTTACAAGGGCACTAATCCCATCATGAGGGCCCCACCCTCATGGCCTCATCTAAACCTAATTATCTCCCAGAGGCCCCATCTCCAAATACCATCACATTGGGGTTAGGGCTTCAGTTTTGAGGGGGCACAAGCATTCAGTCCATAGCACTCATTTACCTTTGAAGAGGAAGCATTAAGAAACATTCCTCACCAGCTGGGAGAACAGTTGAACTTGCTCCTGTGGCCATGGCAGAACATGCCTTTCTGTCATATTGCAGCCCTCTGCTCATTGAATTTGGTTTTTGCCTCTGCCCTCCTCTGAGACTGTGAACTCCTTGAGGAGAGAGAGCTTGCCTTATTTACAGTTTCCAGCATGGTAACAGAGTAATCCATAAATATCGCTAAAGGAGAGAATAAATCAGTGATTTCAGTCTTAAACATAAACGCTCCTTAGGTGTTGTCATCATGGCTTAACAGTGCCCATTTTCTTGGCTGAGCCTCTCAGTTCCTCTGGACTTTCTCACCCCTATTTCCATGTTGCTGTTTAATTTTCCTGTTGTTTACGTAACAGGCAGTGGAGGAAAACAGGACTTTCAGATGGCTTAGCACAGCTCTTCCCCTAGCTGCTCTGGTGTATTAGCAGTCACAGGTTATCGGCACTTTCATTCTTCTGCTTCCTTTCTTACCATCTATTTTTGTATGTCCATATGTCACAAAAAGGGATGGATAAAGGGCCACATTCACTCTTGTCCTATGTACTCACCAAAGCAAATTTCTCCTATTTCAGAAATAATAAGATCTGTGATTGTTAATCTGAGTTTTTTCTTTTTTTTTAAGTATAATTACATAAAATTCATTTACTTGAAAACCCGACAAATTTCAAAATTGTCAAAACAACACCCACCAAAATTCAAATTTGAACCAATCCAAAACATAATACAACACACATATACACAGACACACGTTAAAGTTGGCATTAATTTTACACTTTGATACATTGGCAATTTTCATAGTGGGGAAGTTTTTGAGGTTAAAAAGGTAGAAATCCTGGCCTCTGAATCAACACCACAGGAAATAAAATATAAAGCAAAGTAATGAACCATGTTAAAAATGAAAGGGTTGTGAATCCAGACATTAAATATAGCAAAATGTGAGCTATTTCATTTCCTTGAGTGTTGCAGATGTGTAAAACATCTCTGATTTCTCAAGATTCAATATGAAAAATCAGTCAAGTAGCTGCAGTTCTATTGCTTTGGTGGGAAATGAGGGGAGGCTGGAGAGCACAGCAGATCAGTTTTTGCATACGTTGGAGGTAACGATGTAAAGGGCATGTCTCTCCTTAGCATTAGACACGAACAGCTCAACCAGCCTGGAATATGACATGAGATGGGGTCTTGCAGCAGACTTAGTACTCTGGCATGACAGCACCTTGAGTTTCAAGGCACAAAGGCAGTTCCAGAGACACAGACCTCCCCTTCCTGCAGCCCGGAAGCCATGCTGTTCGTTTTGTTTGGCTGTGTTTTGTGCAGTGCCATCTGCCCTTACCTGGGTAGCCTCGTCTTCTTGCACCTAATGTGCTGCTGTATTTGGCATTTCTGTACCGATGTCTCAGCTGACTTCCCAATCTCCTTTTTGACTTGTCTGGGGCATGATTCAAAATCTTCCATCAAAGACAGCCTCAGTCAAGTCCATTTTTATGATCCTGTTTTGTGAAGCACACTTGATTCTTTTTCACAGTTCAACAGATTTAAAACAGGATAAAGAGTTCGAAGGGCAGTGATAATCTATGGACTCGTGCAGATCTGTCCAGGTGTCCAGAGGAAGCAATTGCTTCTTTGGTGAGAATGATGACATTGACTGTACCCCAAAGTCTATGAACAGCATTCTAATGTCAACTTGACATTTATCAAAAGATTTCAGCTTTGCACCTGGCTTTACTTGTGCTCAGCCAACTTAAAAGTTAGGCACTGACAGCAGAATTCAATAGCAGCCCTTCCAATGAATGTAATATTAACCGTTTAATCTGGCAAACTCATGACTGCTCATTGTATGATGTCCTGGTAGCACCTTGAACTTTTTAGCAATTATTCCTCTTAGATGCAAAACACAAAATACTCAGAATTCTTACAGGAATAGACAGGAGAAATCAAGAGGTTATGATTTCAGAATTACCAGCTGGGTCTATACCATGTCAAAATATGCAGATTAAAAGGGAAAAAAATCAGTTTTTTGTCAGTCCATAGCATTGGATGCTTCCTCATGTTGCCTAATTTTTTTTCCCCCTTTTTCTGGACCTAGGAAAGAATTTCCCGTGAAAAGTCAGAAATTTATTTATGCTTTGCTGCTGATGTCAACATATTCCTGCATAACTGTAAATCATAACAATGCACTTTGGGGAGGGGCTGGGGGATTATCTCAGGGAATCGGCTACATGTTGAGGAATAAGAACGAATGAGATAAGAGCACAGTCTTGGAGGAACTCAGATTCCAGTGAGGCAGACACACACCAGAAAATGCGTGTGAAATACATATGGGAGATGGAGGGATAACTACCTGATAGAGGAAGCAGAGGAAGCTTTGACAGAGGAGGTGACATCTGGCATGAACTTCAAAGACACATAAGCGTCTCTCAGGCACACAGAGGTCCTGACATGTTGGAAAAGGCAGCCCAAGTGCCCAGCCTCTTGGGACTGTGCAGTAAAGGACACCTCTTTATGGTGGAAATAGCTTAAAACTTTAGCTTTTTCTTTAGTTACTTTTGAGGATTATAAGATAAATAATACACACAGAAAATTATTTTTAACCACAGAACCTATTAAGAGCATTTTTGTAAGAAAGATTAGGGAGACATTACTCGCTATAAAGGCAAACGGGCATGGATGAGAGCCGAAAAGGGCTTCTAGACGATGGAAAGCTGTTGCACAACTTGCTGCAGGACTGTGTTTTGTGTGTGCGTGTACGTGTGTGTGTGTGAGAGAGAGGGAGAGATTTGGAGAGAAATCTAAGTGGCAATGTGAAGGACACTTTTGAACTTGGGCAGGAAGGGTCTGGAAGCAGAGACAGCCATTGGGAATCTGCAGCAGTGTAGATAAAGAGGCTAAGGGTGCCAACAACAGCACTGCCCAAGGAAACAGGGAATCAAATATTAAGCAGAGGTATTTCACGGGTGGAACTGACCAAATATTTATTAATTCATTGGCCAAACATTCAATCATTCATTTAATATTTATTCAACACACTCTATTTTTAAAACCACTTCATTGACTTATGATTGACATACAAAAAAACTATATATATTTAATTTACACAGCTTGATGAATTTCAGAAAATATACAACCATTAAATTGTAACACAACGTATGCTGTAAATGTATCTATCACCTTCAAAGTTTCCTTCTGCCCTCTTTATTATTATTGTTATTTGTAATAAGAACACTTAACATAAGATCCATGCTCGTGCTAGATTCTCAAGTATGTGATGCAGTATTGTTAACTGCAGGTACTACGTGGTGCAGTAGCTCTCTTGGACGTACTCATCTTGCATAGGGAAAATATTTGCCCTTTTACTAACACCTCCCATTTCCCTCTCCTGGCAGCCGAGATTCTACTCTCTGCTTCTACAACTATTTTATATTCCTCATATAAGTGGGCTCATGCATTATTTTTCCTTTTCTGTCTGGCTTATTTCAATCAGCATAATGTCCTTTAGGTTCATTCGTGTTGTCACAAATGCCAGTTTTCTTCTTTTTGTTAGACTGAATAGTATTGTACTGTGTATACATATCCTATTTTCCTTATCCATTTCTCTAATGATGGACATTTAGGTAGCTTCCATGTTGTGGCTATGGTAAATAATGCTTCAATGAACACAGGGATGCATATATCTCTTCAAGATAATGATTTTATTTTTTTAGGATATATGCTCAAAAGTGGAAGGCTGGATCATATTTTCAATTTTTTGAGAAACCTGCATACTGTTTTCCACAATGGGTGCACCAATTTACGTTCCCACCAATAATGTATAAAGATTGCCTTTTCACTACGTCCTTGTCAACACTTGTTATCTATTGTCTTTTTGATAATAGCGATTCTAACATGTGTGAGGGGATATCTCATTGCTGTTTTAATTTGCATTTCCCTGATGATCATTGTTGTTGAGAATTTTTGTCATGTATCTGTTGGCCATTTGTATATCTTCTTTGAAGAAATGTCAATTTGAGTCCTCTGTCCTTTTCTAAATTAGGTTGTTTTATTTTTTTGCTATTGAGTTATATGAGTTTCTGATATATTTTAGATATTAATCCCTTATTGAATACGTGGCTTGAAAGTATTTTCTCCCATTCTAGGGGTTCCCTTTTCGTTTTGTTGATTGTTTTCTTTGCTGCACCAAAGCTTTTTAGTTTGATGTAGTCTCACTTGTTTATTTTTGCTTTTCTTTCCTGTGCTTTTGGTGTCATATACGAGAAATCATTGCCAAGGCCAATACCAATAAGATTTTCCCCTATGTTTTCTTCTAGAAGTTTTCTTCTAGCAGTTTCAGGCCTTAACATTTAAGTCTTTAATCCATTTCCAGTTGGTTTTTGTGGATGGTGAAAGATAAGGGTCCACGTTCACCCTTTTGCATACAGACGTCCAGTTTTCCCAGTACCGTTTGTTGAAGCGACTATCCCTTTCCCATTGTGAAGTCCTGAAACACTGTCAAAGATGAGTTGATTGTGCATGTGTAGGTTTCTTTCTGGACTCTTCATTCTATTTCATTGGTTTATATGTCTGTTTTTATGCCAGAACATACTGTTTTAATTACTGCAGTTTTGTAATCAGGAATTGTGATGCCTCCAGCTTTAGTCTTGTACAAAACTGCTTTGGTTCTTTGAGATTATTGGTTCTATATGAACTTTAGCATTGTTTTTTCTGTTTCCTTAAAAATGTCATTGGGATGTTGATGGGAATTGCCTTGAATTTCTAGATCACTTTGGGCAGTGTGGTCATTTTATCAATATTAATTCTTTTAATTCTTGATCATGAAGTATCTTTCCATTTATTGGTGACTGCTTCAATTTCTTTCATCAATGTTTAATAATTTTCAGTGTACAAGTGTTTTACCCCTTGGTTAAGTTTATCCCTACATTTTTTTTTTTGATGCTATTATAAATGGGATTTTTCCCTTAATTTTCTTTTCAGGATAATCCATTGTTAGCGTATAGAAATGCAAACTGATTTTTGTAAGCTAATTTTGTGTCCTTCAACCTTATGGAATTTTGTTAGTTCTGACTTTTTTTTTTTCCTTTGGTGCAGTCTTTCAGGTTGTTTACATACAGGATCATGTCATTGCCAAACAGAGACAATTTTACATCTTCCTTTTCAATTTAAATACCTTTTACTTCTTTTTTTCTTGCCTAATTGCTCTATCTAGGACTTCCTGTTTCAGTTTAGTTGTTTATCTGTGTTCTCTTGTAGTTCACTGAGATCTTGAAGATGATTATTTGATTTTTTTGTGAGAAGTTTGTAGCTCTCCATTTCTTTAGGGTTCATTACTGAAGCTTTGTTTTGTTCCCTTGATGGTGTCATGTTGCCCTGATTGTTCATGATCGTTGTTACTTTGAGTTGGTGTATGTGCACTTGAAGAAGCATTTCTTCCTGCAGTTGTTATAGCCTCGCTTTGGCAGGAAAAATCAGTCAGGCTGGTCAGAGAATCTGAGTGGGCTAGTTGGGGGGGGTCTGCAGGGAGTGGTCCTGGTGCCAAGGACTGTGGGCAAGTGGATCTGGTCTTGGGGCCTTAGGCTAAATGTTGAGATTCATGTGCTTGTTGTGGAGAACCCCTGTCCCCTCTTTTTTTTACCTCCACCCAAAGTTCTAGATGTGCAAATTCCCTCAGCGTTCTCGGTGAGGCATGACAGAAGCAGGCATCTTGGATAGTGCCTCCAAACTCTGGAGATGTTCAATGTTCATTTTGATTTCTCTGTCCTCCGCAGGAGACCTTGTGAGCTGAGGAGATTTCTCTCAGCACTATGCTGTGCTGACTTGAAGGAGAGGTGATGCAGGTAAGGTAAAATGGTTCTATTACCTTTTTCAGTGTTTTTCCCCCTCATTTCTGTGTTCACCCAGGGTAATGTGACCTCTCACTTGGATGCTAAAGCTCTTATACAGATACTTTAATCTGTACATGGTTGTTAAATTGGTGTCTCAGTGGAGGGAAAGGGCTGGGCCCTTTTTTCCTACCATCTTGCTGACATTACTTCAGACACAATCTATCCTTAAAGCATTGTTCTTTGAGGTATAGAAAGATGATAGCTTTTGAGGGACTCACAGATCAGTAGAAAAATTATGTGTGTATATATAGAGAGAGGAGGGAGGAGTTTAAGGAATTAGTTCATAAAATTTGGGAGGCTGGAGGTCTGAAATCTGCAGGGCAGTTCACCAAGTTCACCATGCTGGAGGACTAGGGAAGAGTTGTAACTGAAGTCTTGAGTCTGAAGGCAATCTGGAGACAGAATTTTTTTCTCCCTCCAGAGACCCCATTTTCTCTTAAGACCTTCAACTGACTGAATGAGACCCACTCCCATTATGGAAAGTAATCTGCTTTCCTGAAAATCTACTGTTTTAAATATTAATCCCATATAAAAATGTTATATGATTTATAAAGTCAACCGTCACACAAATGGATGAGGGAAATATGTCCAACGAAATGAGGGACACAGTATGAAAATAAGGTTGGGAATGAGAAAAATCAGAACATGTATAAAAATTATCGAATTTTCTTTGATTGGCATTAAAAAAAAAAACAAAACAAAGACAGTGATGGAAATTAAACCTGAAAGAGGAATCATGGTCTTCCATAAAGACTGTAATAAGCAGTTTGACTTCATTCTGAAGGCAGTGGGAATCCAGTGGAGTTTTTTTGCTCAGGGAACTGATATGCTTTTATCTACTAATGAGTTTAATCTGGCAGCAAACACAATCAGGGCCATCACGAGTTGGTTGGCTTCTTTGGGGAAGTTTTTCTTTCTTACTACTATAAAACAACTCAGAATGATTCACTTGGAAGATATCTGTGAAAAAAGTGGAAACAATAATTTAGAGATTCAAGATTATTATTGGTGGATAGTTGTTTGCAATTGTTTTATGAAAAGATATTGCCTGTTATAAGAAGCATAAATGAAAAAGGAAACCTTGAGTAAAATGTAGCTCTTCAAAAATGATAAAGTTTGAAAATAAATTCCGTCATCATGCCTGAGTTCTTTCTTTAAACTCTTGGTGAAGTTGGATAAAATTTAAGTAACACTGGTTAAATGCTCGTGTGGAGAAAAGGTAGATCATTCACCATTATTAACTCTTTCCTATAAATAATTGTTTTTTTTTTAAATTTTGCAATTGCTGATTAACCAATTTGAGTTAAGGCCAATGGTTAACTAACTCTCTCAGTTCAAATGTTTCTTGAGGTGCTTAGGCAATAATTAGAGTTTCTCTCTGTTTATGTTTATGGTCTATTTTTAAGTTTTCAGGATACCAGTTTGTAGGTAATTTTCTATTCCGCTGAATTATGAATGAAGTTTAAAAAACACAGAATTTTTACTGTGCTATTTAGGGCAAATTATTCATAGGCCTTAAATTTGTGTTTATTTTATTAGGGTTTTAACGGTAGAGACTTTTCACTTGCTCATCCACCCATAGTTATTTTTTTTACAGTTACACATTTGAAGGGTATTCCATCTAGTTAGCTTTCTATTATTTAAGAGATTTTTAAAAAAAGACAATGAGTAACTTATACTAAACTGGATTTTAAAAATCTCAGCTATTAGATACCCCTAGAAACCTGACTAGAAACATTGTGTTAAGACTGAACTTCAGAGCCAGATTGCCTAGGTTAGAATCTGGCTCTGTTACTCGTTTTGTGTGCTTAGGTAAGTTACTTAGCCATTTTTGCCTCGGTTTCTACATCTGAAAAATTAGGATAGTAATAATAGCCTATTTAATGAGGTCATTTTGAGGATTGAATGATCACTGACATGCAGAATGTTCGAAACAGTGCCTGACATGCACTATACACTCCATAAATATTAAGTCTTATTATTTTAGATGAAAACTGATAAGGACATATCAGAGTTATTCTGAAGAATCTAGTACTATTAACAAATATTGAATAACTGTATTCTAAATATATAGAATTTTACCTCTCTAGAAAAACCACTATTCCTAGGCAAAGTTGGCAGCAGATAAATCTGTAATTTGATCTTTCCTAGGTCTTCTATTCCTTTTAGGTGTTCAATTATTGCCCAATATGGGAGAGATTCACTCCAGAAGCAATGTCTAGTTGCTTTTAAAATGATGGAAGAGGGTATAACTTCAGAGAGTCATTTAGCTGTAACCTGTATAATGCCTTACAGGTAGGTAGGGAGATGTGTAAACAGGATTTTTTCAAGTGGAGATTATGGGTTTTTTGTTTTTTTTTTTTGAGACAGAGTCTTGCTCTGTTGCCTGGGCTACAGTGAGTGCTGTGGCATCAGCCTAGCTCACAGCAACCTCAAACTCCTGGGCTTAAGTGATCCTACTGCCTCAGCCTCCCGAGTAGCTGGGACTACAGGCATGTGCCACCATGCCCGGCTAATTTTTCTATATATATATTTTTAGCTGTCCATATAATTTCTTTCTATTTTTTTAGTAGAGACGGGGGTCTCACTCTTGCTGAGGCTGGTCTCGAACTCCTGAGCTCAAACAATCCGCCCGCCTCGGCCTCCCAGAGTGCTAGGATTACAGGCGTGAGCCACCGCGCCCGGCCGAGATTATGGGTTTTTAAAAAATGTTTCTACGTATTTTTTTCTAGGAAAATATTGATCTTTAAAAACTGATCTAATGATATTTAATTATTGATAAGTAAAACTACTTTGGTAAAAATCTGAATTTTATGATCAGACTGAATATTTATCAGGGACGACACAGGATCTGCAAGTGGACTAAAATATTCTGAACACTTGGGCGACATTTGCTTTATTGTCATGCCGATATTCTATAAAAGCATACTATGATAGCCATAATAGACAGTAGTTATGTTTTATGAGAAAAATTCAAGTTTTAAAAGTAATAGAATTTTAATTTTGAGTCAGCGTAACAACTTTTCCTGTCTCTAAATGCATTATAGAACAGAAATGCAAAGAAAAGGAAAGAAATTTGTAGTTCCTATCCTTTAAAGCAAGACTAGACATAGAAAAACAAAGAATTTTTTGTTTAATTGGTTTCTTTTTATCTAACCTTTGATAGAAAAAAATCCCACTATATTTTTATTGACATCTTTCATTTTCTGCTCATGTGCCCCACAGCTAGTGATTTCTAAATTCTGGCTCTATTTCTTTCTTCTTGCCCTTAAATACCTTCTGGGACCTATTCTCTTTACACTTTTATCACTTACAGATGACTCTTCTTTTTATCAAAACGCCCTTGTCTGAATGAGTCTGAATTAGTGACATCTAATTGTGATGATTCCTGAATGAAATTTCCACAAACTTTTCAGCGTGCAGCACTCTGTATGGTTAAAAATTGAAATGTGAAGCAAGTTTTGACAGGAAAGGTAAACATAAAAATTCTTTCTTGAGCAATGGTAGGCAGCATATAAATATGACTGATGAGTCATGACAAGAATTGAAGAAGTCAACACTAGGTGGTAGCACCTTATGATAAAGTACTTTGTTATTCCACAGTTTTTATAATATTGTAGGTCCAATCAGATCCCTCAAAAGCACAGTAAAATTCAGGAATCTATCCCCTTAACGCAGCCCATACACTTAAGTGCCATCACTTTTCACCAAATATTTGAGGGCCTACTCTACGTATGGCATGCCAATATTATGAGTGGTTTCCTTTGTTTTTGAATTTATGAAACATATTTTCTTTTCCAGACCCAAAGAATAGCTTTTGGTGCCTCCTCATAGCAATTTAATATGGTAAGATCCCCAATAACAAGGAAAATAGGAGAACACACTGCTCATTCAAGAAGCATTTGTGAAACACCTACTCTGTCTAGGCTAGTGATAGACACTGTGGGGAGGTAGGATATTAATAAATCAGTTCCTAACTTCACAGCCTATATCTTAAAGAGGGAACTGGGGGAGAGAGAAGACATAAACTAACATTTATTGAGTGGTGTGCAAGATCTCTGACAAATGTTCTCATTTAATCTTAACAATCATTTTGTGATGTACTTAGTATTTTCTTTGATAGAGAAAAGACAGTCTCTGAGCACTTACGTAGGACCCCTATGGTCACAAGACTAATAAAAACAGGGGCAAGGATTCCACCTCAGCTCCGTCATGTTGATGGTCTGTCGTCCTTCTGTGCACCACACCAGCCTCTGAACCGCAGAAAGAAAAAGGACCATGGAGATACACGGTTGCAGAAATTTAGTGCTGTGCCTTCGTGGAATAGGAAGCAATTATTAAAAGCATACACAAACAAATAAAGACAAAACTGGTAATTTATTAAACAGGAAATCAGGCTTTCTCTTACCATTCTTGACACAGTAAAACAGACTGGAAAACAGCGCGTGAAAACCCTGACAGACATTCACGCGGGACTAGAGCAGCGCTTCTCAGGTTCGGCCGCCTTCCGTGTCGCTGCAGACTCCTCGCACGTGCTCGTGCCAAGCATCAGCTGGGCAAGGCTGGAACGTGATGGGATGGAACTTCCAGCGCAGCGCAGTTACTTTACTGTTTAGGTTGTTACGGGAAAGTTTCTTTCCTGTGGTCCTTTTTATAGGCAGGACTTACAGGAGAGTAACAGTTGTAAAGCAGAAGCTAAACTTTAAAATGAAAATGCACCTGATAACTCATGCAGAATCCAGTCATAGGACAATCACGGTAATCTGAAACAGACTTGGAGACACACATAAAATACATAAAAAACTCCCCGCCCCACTGACTCCTCTTTCACCTACTGCCGCCATTACTACTGAGAAGAGTGTGTGCGTGAGAGTTTGTGTGTAATTCTTCAATATATGAGAAAATATATGAGAAAAAGGTCCTTTTTCTGAGAGTATAAGTTTGGTAATGTTAAAAAATATACTAGATGCATTAAAAAAGGGAATAGTTTACAATGAATTGGAGTATTTATGTCAATTGCTCTTAGTTTCTTACATTAAGTTTTGATTCCTTGGGTACTTGACTAATTGATAATATTTAGGGTTCATATTCTGACAATCATTTGTCATTTAAATTGGGTAAGATAAAAGTTCTTTTTCCCCCTCCCCAACCTTACAAAGGTAGAATTGACTAATAAAAATTGTATATATTTATAGTATACAACATAATGTTTATATATATATAGTGACATTATTAAAACAAGCTAATTAACATATCCATCACCTCACACACTTTATTTTTGTGGTGAGAACATATAAGAACTACTCTGTCAGCAATTTTAAAGTACACAATATAGTATTATTAACTGTAGTCACCATGCTGTACAATGGAGCTCCAGAATTTATTCATCCTGTGTGATTGAAACTTTGGAAACTTTGACCAACATCTCTTCATTTCCCCTACTCCAAGCAGCTCCTAGCAACCACCATTCTTCTCTCTGCTTCGATGAATTTAACTTTTTAGATTCCACATATAAGATCATATTCCACATATCAGGTCGTGCAGCATTTTCCTTTCTGTGCCTTGCTTACTTCACTTACATAAAGACCTCCAGGTTCATTCATACTGTCACAAATGACAGAATTTCCTTCTTTTGAAAGACTGAATACTATTCCATTGTCTGTCTATCTACCTACCTATCTGTCACATTTTCTTTATTCATTTATCATGTTGAGGTCTTGATTTTATTTTCCTTATCCTTGATTTTTTGACAGTTTTATTGTAACGTGTCTAAGTGAAGTCTTCTTCTCCTTGAATCTAATTGGAGCCTTTTGAAATTCCTGTTCCTAGGTAATCACATCTTTCCCCAGATCTGGGAGGTTTTCAGGCATTATTTTTTAAAATGAGCTTTTGTTCTTTTCTCATTCTCTTCTCCTCTGAAACTCCTATAATTCAAATATTATCTCTCTTGATGGTGTTCTGTAGATCACTTAGGCTTTTTTCATTCATTTTCATTTTTCTCCTTTGGATGATTTCAAATGATCTGTTTTCAATTTTGCTTATTCTTTTTTTTGCTTGATCAAGTCTGCTGTTGAAGCTCTCTGTTGCTGTTTTAGTTCAGTATTGTATTCTTTAGCGCCAGAATTTCTATTCAGTTCTTTTTTTGTTATTTCTATCTCCTTGTCAAGCTTCTAATTTTGTTCTTATATTGTCTTCCTGATTTTATTAAATTATCTGTGTTCTCACTGATCTTCATTAGAAACATTATTTTAATTCTTTGTTAGGCAAATTATGGTTCTTCAATTCTTTGGGGCTCTTTATTGGAAGTTTATTGTGTTCCTTTAATGGTG
>CM052440.1:148908765-148983917 GCA_028533085.1 Varecia variegata | reverse complement strand
TTTCAAAGCTAACGTTGCTTTAATAACATTATCTTTATAATTGTATTTTTAAAAAGTTAAAATCTTTTGGACAAGGAAACTAGGAATGGAATATTCACAGTTTATTGGTTTCTTTTTGCCACAAATTTGCTTCCACTTGCTTTTAAATACCCCTTCTCCTTCACATTTGCTTATCTGGCCTCAGTTTTTAAACCTGACATCTTCAAAGAGGAGGTAGCGCACGAGAAGATGACACCCAGCAACATGGGATGGGATGAACATGTGGTCTGTGGGTTTCTGCTGCTGTTCTGTGTGCGTCCTTGTCCCACTGTCAAGTCTTAAGATGTTAATTACTCTCTGTGTTCTCCTGTTATACTTCAGTTTTGCCAGTTTTCTCGATTTAACCCTCTCATCACCATTATTTGAAAACTGGGACAAACAACAATCCCGTTGTAGAAATGGTTGGGAATTTTAATAAGCTCGTTTTGACTCATTGGCACTTGAGTAACAGGTAACTCCGAGGGCAATGGAAAAGACAATGACGTTTACCAATTCTTTTAGATTTCTTGGTAGTAGAGGACAGCACCAAAGCAACATATCTGATGCATATAAACGGAGAAAATTTTAGGGTGATTTTCTGAAAGAAACTATGTATCACATTTCTTGTGTCTTCGGGTTTTTCTTAAGCCACTGCATGGTATAATTGCTATATGATGCAAAGCTGGAGAAACTTCCTGTCTAGTAATATCAGTATTAATATTACAAGAATAGTGTAGAGAGGTTCAGACATCTGTTTTAAGATGAAAACTCAAATACTGGGAGGAAATAAACCACAAACAATCTGGATAATTTAATGGGAACAACTACTCAATTTTAATTACAACTTTGCAAATATTCAGAACTAATAACTCTATTACCTTGATGTATATTTTCATGAGGAATCCATAAAATAAATTCAAAGGCAAGCAGATTGCTGTCACTAATGATATCATTTCTCTTTAGAAACAGAATACGATTGCTGCTTTTTGAAAAACATATTAATGGCGTCATCTGAAGACAACAGACAACATTGAACTATTTTCTACATTTCCTGTTTAAAATGCCTTTCCTTATGGCTTTTGTCAAACAGTTAAGGGAAGAATAACTCCATGAAGATGCCTGATTGCCTGGCTAATTTCAGTATCTTGGGTCTTCTCTAGATGGCAGTCAACACACAGGGATTTAAAATTGTTTTGTTGAAAGCCACGCTAAGAATGCTCCGGTGTTTCCACATCAGGATTTTCTGTTTGTTATAGTCCTCAAATAATGGTGATGGGAGTGTTAAACTCAGGAAGGTGACATAGTGCGATAGAATAGGATGCATACAGGGAATTATGCGCATCTTAAGGCTGTGCATTGGGACAAGAAAGCCAGGGACGTGAAGAGTCTACAGAGAATGGAGGGAAATAAAACCCACAGACTAAAATTTGATCTCATTCTCTGTTGGCAGCAATCACGTTTTTATGCGTTGTGTCATCTTTGATGACTACATGTTTAAAAACTGAGGCCAGTAGAGCTTATGTGAAGGGAAATGAGTATTTGGAATTGTATGGATGTAAATTTGGGACAAGAAAACAGCCAGATATATTTCATGTCTTTTATATTCCACTCCTAGTCTTCTAGATGCAAAGGACTTCCACTCTTTTTAACAATAGGATTAAAAGCAAAGTGTCATTAATGCAACGTTGCTTTTGGAAAGCTCTAGTGCACTGTTATTTGGAAAGCTCTAGCACAATGCTTGGATTGAGTCCTGGTAAACTTAAAGGAAGTTTGTATTTGGTGCCCCTTGAAAGCAGAAGTAATCGATCAGTGTTTTAGGACAATAATCTTTAACTTGCCCATTTAAAATGAATTTTTGATGGTGAATCCTGAGGAAAATTGATCATACAGCACATATTCAACATGTAAAAAATATTTTTTGACTGCTTACTATGTACTAAACCCTGTGCAAGGGATTTAGTTAGGTGTCGGCCTCTGTTCCAATGGCCTCATGAATGTACACTCTGCCAGGACAGATAAACTCAGAGTCCAATGAGGACCCCTGTTTGTCGTTTCATGGTTGGAAAGGAATTGCACTGTATTATTATCTAATTAGGTGTCCAAATTGTCATGGTCAGATAAAAGAAGAAATTAGGCTATATATAAAGAAGGCTGGCAATATGGAGTTTTTAAAAAAATTTCTGTCCCTGTCTGTCTATGCTCGTGAGAGGTGCAGCGTGGAGTGGTCCTAGATCTCATTTTAATGAGAACTCTGGAGGGGACACGGGACCCCAACAGAAGGAGCCAGAGTAGACTCATGGATTTTTAGGGGGCTTTCAAAACACGAACCAGAGGAACGTGCATGATCCCCATCAAGGGAAGTGTAGAAATAAAGGAATTTCTTAAGAATATGCGCATGTATTCATGAAAGAAAGAGTGAGCTGTAAAAATCCACCAGATCTAGAAGGCAAGAAGAAAACTTTCAACAGTGCTGGTGAAGTGAGAACTCGACTTCACTACCTCTCCCTCTTCCATCACCCTTTCTCTAAAATAATTGCAGACTGTAGGAACCAAGGTTCGCAGGCTAAAACACAAAATTGGTGGGAAGAAAAAAAAATGCCAGAAAGATGTCTACAGGTTTCTTGCTCACAGCAGACTCTTAATACATGGAGTATTAATATAAAATAAGTATGGAGTTTTGATTGCTATATGAATCAGATAATATATTAAATAATTTTTAATTGAAATTATAATTGAAGTTTAAATTGCCTGTAGGACTTGTAATTACTTAGGATTGATCCAAAAGTTATGGGACTTCCAAAGTTTTCATTTCAGGTAATTGGGAGGATAGGAAATTGTAGGGAAATGTATTCACTTTAATCAGGTTAAGACTTACATTAACATTTCCTTTTGTCTCAAAGTGATGAGAAAGGAAAATGTCATATGAAATAATAGAAAAGTAATAGGATGTAAACTTGAACAAGTAAAACAAAATCAGGATTTTAGATTCCCTTGTATTGACAAATTACTGACACCAATATTTAGCAAAAATAAAATGAGAACTGTCTCATAAGCAGTAAAGCATCTACAGGTTACTCAAGAAAAAATCTGATCTGAGTCATTTGACAACAGAAACATTTTACGACAGGTATGAACTAATTAACATAAGAAGGTATCCACAGGCAAGAACAAAAACAACAGTGAGCAGAACAACAGTGAGCAGAAGTTAGACAGAAGACTAGAAAGAAATTAGCCATGCTATAAATGTAAAACATCATTTTTCAGTGAAGAAAGGTTGTTTGAAGATGATGAGGTCTGGTTTTATTTATTTATATTTTTCTTTTGGTAAGATTTTTTCCCCCAAAGAGTTGTTAAGTGCTTCGTTAGTAAACAACCGAATGGGTGGAAATTGTATAGGAACACATTATTAAAAATTTTGGCTTAGAATTGTGTGTTAGTTTATAATTTCATAGACTATCTAAAAACTTTGAGTTGTATACAAAATTCTTGATTGCTAAAAACAAAAAACCCAGTGTGTTAGGATTAACTCTTGACCTAAAGCAACTGACACCTGAATTTCAGGATTTCATGCAACCATTCTGTTTTAATTCGTGATATTGTGGGTCTGGATTCTGGAAGGGCCACGCAGGGTGATTCATCTCTGATCGATTTGGCAGCGACAGGGGCTATAGGATATCGGGTGCACCTTGGCCTCTCTTTGTTTCCATACAGCATCTCACACCTAGTGGTTTCAGCAAAGTGGCTCTGGCCTCCAGATCAAGGTGGAGACACCTGTGTCCCTGCAGGCTGAGCCGGGAACTGCAGCCGCCCCTCCCGGAAGCTCCCTCTTGTCTGAGCTGCCACAGCCCAGTGTGGCTTCAAGGGAAGGAAACAGACCCCAGCACACCTGGAAGGAGAGTCAAAGCTCTGCCGCTTTCTCCAACCCTCCACGCTGCGGTTCTGGACCTTTCAGGTTTATGGAAGATCTGAGGAGGACACGGGAACATGAACTTTCCCCACATTTTGTATGCACTTTTGGTGGAAATGCTTAGCCTGAAGACTAAAATGTCTAAAATAAAGCTGCTTGATGAATGAAATTATAGAAATAGTATAATTGTTCTCTTGACGTCAGATCCATTGGTCCTTTCACGAAATCCCTCTCTCCCTGGTCCTCTTCTTCCCTCCTTAAGCGCACTTGGTCTTCCTCTTTCTCAACCTCAACCTTCTCCTCCTTCCCCTTGAGGTCTGTCTTCGAAAGGATCTTGGTTGTAGTTCAGCAGTTATAATTTCACAAGGTTCATTTCTCTCAGGGTGGTAATAAACCTATGAAGTATGACTGGGTCAATATTTCTCCAAATGAGTTCTTTTGTCCATAATTTATGCCCAGCAGCAGGCACTCTGTGAACAGAAAGACTGAAAGGAAATAATCTTCTGGGACAACATTTTAATAGCCCAATGTCATCGCCACTAACCAACTCCCAGGCTGTGCACAGGTGTAACCTTGCCAGCCGACGTCCTGTTCCTATCCAACCACCTAGCTGGATTTGGTTTCTTATCAGCCACCGCAAATACAGGTTACTTCTCAATTTTGTTCTGTAAACATATGATTGCTGCATCCTGCAGGAATTGAAATTCGGCATCCCAGCCTTGGGAATTGTTTTCAGAATCAACAAAAGGCTTCTTTGGCTTTGTCTTTTTATGTGGATGCTTTGCATCCTGCTCACATGCCCTGCAATGTAATCTCAAGACACAGCTGCTGTTTCAGAGAGTTCATTCATGTCAGCAGCAATTAAAAAGCCCTTTGTTTTCCAAACATGCTTCCCAGCTTGCCTTGAAGAGGTTTTCAAACAATGACTCCCGCAGCTTGAGAAAAGGAATCTTTATTGTGTATGGCAAAAAGGGTGTGTCGTGTTCACTTTCAGTCTTGTTCCACGATTTATGGAAGGTACACCTGTGCATCTTCTTGACAGTAACGTTTTAAATACACAAAATCCCCAGTCCTCACTTTGCCTCTTAGAGATATGACCTCCTGCAGCAATGACGTAGAGCGTAACCAGTAGATGGAATGAAAACCCCAAACACTCCATTGGTGTCACTGTTAGCCTTGTTTTGTTTTCATTTACATATCAAATGGATACGTCCTTGGGACTTGCGCCTCAACAGCCTGGTTTGGCTCTCTGTCAGGGGAGATATGAACCACGGGACAGTATCTCAGGGCTCCCACTGTATGTCTCAGGCTACGGGCACCTGGGGAATGAAGAATCCAAGGAGACACATGTGATATGATTCTAGAGCATCATTCAAATAAGTTCTTTCTGTTTTTGTCTGCTTCTAAACTTCTTCTTGCTTTGGTAGAAGAGGATGGGGTGAGTGTGGGAACAAGGAGCTGAGGAAACTGCCAATTTATAATAAGCTAAAAGGCTAAGTTGTTGCACAACCGGGGGAAATGTTTTCTTCTCATCTTTTAAATAATCAAAAGGAGCAACTGACATCTCAAATGAAATATTAGTTTACCTGCTTGACAATGAGTTTTATATTTTAGCAAATGTATAAAAAAGGATAGATTCTACAATCTAGGGAATACTAAATGTAGAGCAGGACAAAATATTTCCAACTCAAGTTCCACAACTCTATAGATTCTATAAAATCAGATGATATTAAGACAAGGAGTTGTCAGGTCCATATTAGAGGAGATTTCTAAAAAGTGAAGCTTTTGACTATCTTGCAAGCTAGTTGATAAACACACATCTGGACTCTGTTTGAGCCATGTGATGAATGTGAGCTCAAGCTTTTCTTAGTTGGAAAGCTGCCCTTAGCAAAACCATACCCTCCTCTCACAAAGTCTGAGACAGTCAGAGCAACGTAAGGTGTGACATCCTGATCTGTCTATATTACGAAGCGTTTTTCTTATTCTGCCCTTGTGAAAGTAAAGATCAAAATAACCCTAGTTCATAGAATTGGACTTGATTTTAAATCAGCTAGTGGAAACCTCGCTTTGCATGAAAGGAGGAAGCCGCAGCAGCAGAGGGGCTGAGTGATTGCCCACGCACTGCTTAGGGACAAAGCTGAGATCTGAACCCAGGTCTTTTGACAAAGTCAATCCTGAATACCAAATTAGGAAACCGGACAGAAATGTACTAGGCACTTTTTTTTACAGCTTTATTGTGTATCGTACAATTCACCCGTTTCATATGTACAGGTCAGTGATTTTTCGGTTCCTTCACAGAGTTGTGTGACCACCACATTGTAGAACATGGCGGCGCTGCTCAAAGAAATCCCGCCCACGGTAGCAGTCACCACCTGTTCCCCAGCTGCCTGCCTCCACCTCGGCCCAAGGCAAGCTCTGATCTACTGTCTGCCTTCATGCATTTGCTCATTCTGGACATTTCATATAAATGGAGTAACTCAATACGTGGTCTTTTGAGACTGGCTTCTTTCACTTGGCATAATGTTTTAAGGTCCACCTATGTTGTAGCATTTATCAGTACTTCATTCTTTTTGTTGCCAAATAATATTCCATTGCACAGGCACATCACATTTTGTTTATCTAGTCATCAGTTGATGCCCACTTAGGTTGTTTCCATTTTTTGGCTATTATGAATAATGCTGCTATGAACAACATGTGCGAGTTTTTGTGTGCACATACATTTTAATTTCTCTTGGGTGTATTCCTGGTCATATGGTAATTCCATGTTTAATACATTGAGGGATCACCAAACTGTTTTCTACTAGTTCGTTTTTAAAACAAATCAGAATATTATACAAACAACTCCCATGAACCAGGGCAACTTTTAGCTGATTTTTAAGATATATAACCATAGATATGCACACATTGGAGTATATTAATACATAGTTAAAAATTATAAAGAGGCACAAGAAATTTCTCATCGTTCAAATAAGCAAAACCATGCTTTCTACATTGTGAATAATTTGCATGGTTTACTTTTAAACCAGCTAGTATATAACAGGCTTTTGATTGGCAATGGTACCAATTTGGCCAAGTTAATGTTAATGGATGCTTTCATTTTGCATTTCTAGACATAGAAAATGGCAACAGGTTTTTGATAAAGGTGTTAAGATATTGACAAAATAAAAGACAATCAACAGGAGAGAAGAACAGTGCCATTAAAGGAATGGATTCATCTTGATGCTGGAATTCTCTGAATACCTATTGCAGCAGGGGCTTTGGCAAGAAAGCTTTTTTTTACTGCTTTTTGAGGCAGCACTTTGTACATCTATGTGTACACAAACCAGAATGAAGCTATCAGATTTTTTGTGTGTATTTATTTCTATTAAGGCATTTTGACAGCCATTTTTTCTAACCTTATACCATGTAAAGTATCTGGAATGCCAACATTAGGTCCAACACCCACATCTTCCAGGCTCCACCACAATCCATGGGCTATGACTCTGAATCTCAGAACTCTGCCTTCATTTGTAAAGTAGGAGTAATTATCCACCTACTCACTTTAAGAGGATGGGGTTATGAGAGAACAAGTGAGATTTGTAGCATGCAGTACCTTGTATTCTATCAAGCTCTAAAAGGTAAGGCATTTCTATAGGCTCAGTAGAACTGTGCTCATGACAGATGTTCAAAGGGATATTTTAAATGTTCAGAGCATTGATATTTATTTTTGTTTCCACACTTACCTATGAGTAATGATCAGCACCATAGAAAGCACTAAAAAACACATTTCTAAACTAATCGGCTCAAATAAAAATTGGGAAGAATTGACAAAATATTCTTAGTTATTATATCAAATGTGAAAATCTCAGCCCAAAAGGATTTTTGGAATTTATTGGAAAAAGCATGGAGCACAGACATTACAGAAAAATTGAATTTATATTTTGCATAATATCAGATTGCAGATTGCTTCGTTCTTTCTTGTCTCACAAAAAATTGAAGCCCATTGCATTCCTAACTGTACCTGTTGGAGCTGTTTTTGTATTTTTGTGGGCAAAAATAAGAGGTAAAGGGACAGGTCAACTGTGTGGCTATTTTAAATAAAATATGTTTTCTCTGCTAGCCTCTTGTTCCACCAATACCGAAACACACTGCGTTCTTAAAAACTTTTTTCAAGTTCCACTTTTAAAAAGGTTGGGGGGTGGTGAGATAAAAATCTATTACTAAAAATCACATGGGTTAGCAAGTTAAAAGCCATGGTGGGAATATGGCCTCACAGTGACATTTCTTTTTCACTTCTACTTATCAATATAACTGTAGTTTCATTAAATGCATTTTGGATGATTAAAAGTGTTCTTAAAGTAAACATTTACTCTAAAACAACGTATTGAAAACTTAGAAAGATAGGTATAGACTTTTCCACGATGGAAGATTGGAAACATAAGATAAGGCAAAGAATAGGAACTTTTAGTAAAAATATATCCACAGAAAAAATAATTAGCAGCTTGTTTAGAACGTTAAATTTTGCTGCTGTCTAATTTTATGAGAGTAGCAGCTGCTCTGCCACTGAGTACCGAAGCATCAATATCTTAAGACAACACACAGCTTTGCTCTTTTATAAATTTTTCCCCTACTTGAAAAAAAAAAAAAAGGAGAGGGAATTCAGCAGGTGCTATTTCTGAAGAAAAATGACTAGCATTATGAACATCTTCAATTATTTGCCTCGCTTCATATAACTTCCTCTTTCTTCCCTCCAAGTTCTCATTATTCAAAAATCATTTACCACTAAATTATAGAAAAATAGTTTCTCCTAAAGCAGAAGTGAAGCAAGGCTGGGCATGAGTCAATAAACAATTATGAGGCTCTCAAATCATCACAAAGATGCCACCTGTGACATATGACCTGTGCTGGTCTCAGCACCGGTTTGTGGAGAGATGAGAAGGGATAATATTTTCTCTTCTCCAGAACTGATGGTCCCTGTCATCTCAACCTCAGGGAGAGTTTTTCTTGGAACCCAAACATACTCATTTTTGGAGAATACACTGAAGAGACACAGTATCTTTTCCCAAGAAAATGTTGAAACTCTGATCGTATCTCGGCAAGCGGAGCCTGGCGCCAGTGGCTTGCTGGCCCCGGTGGCCCGGCTCACGGTTTCTCCCGGTGTTGTCGTGTCGGTGACCGCGGGGCTCGGGTGGAGGCTTTGGACCAAGCAGGCCTCAGTCGGACCTGCTGCTCGTGAACAGCGTGACTTGGCAGGTCTCTGTCACTTGGCAAATCACTGGATTTCTCACAGCCTCAGTTTCTTCATTGACTCATTGTTACTTGTACACACTATTTTTTAAAGGATTTTTAAAATGTGTATATAACAAATGGCCAACAAACATACGAAAAAATGCTCAATGTCACTAATCATCAGGGAAATGCAAATTAAAATCACAATGAGATACCACCTTACCCCAGTCAGAATGGCCGTTATTAAAATGCCAAAAAAACCCCACAAAATCCCAATAGATGTTGGCGCAGATGGAAAGAGAATGCTTATAAAGTGTTGGAGGGAAAGTAAGTTAGTACAACCTCTGCAGAAAGCTGTACAGAGATTTCTCGAAGAACTAAAAATAAATCTACCGTTCAATCCTGCAGTCCCACTAGTGGGTATATACTCAGAGGGATAGAAACCATTGTATCAAACAGCACCTGCACTTAAATGTTTATCGCAGCACAATTCAAACAGCAAAGATATGGAATCAGCCTAAGTGCCCTGAGTGGAGGGAGACTGTTGGATCTCCTTACTCTTTCCTTGCCAGTGGAATCCCGAAGTGATCCGAGTGACAGTGTGCCCAGGCCTGGGGGACCAGTCCTGATTGCTTCAGTGCCACCCTGGCCATCTCACTTCCTATCGCCATGACTAATTTTGGAACATGAAATCCAGTTCTGACCAGTGACATGCAAGGGGAGGAGCTCTGGGGCCTCTGGGAGACATTGTCCACCCTACAAAGACAAAGGGGTGGCAGAGAAGTTCTCCTTGGTGTTGCACCGTCACTCGAGGACTGAGGCTGGCGCCGCGCCCACTGGCTGTGGCAAACCCGAACGTGAAAACCAAGCCTGAGGTCCAGCCGGGTCCTCATGGCATCATGGAGCAACCGTGAGGCTCACCTAGCCTTTCATTAATAAACAATAAATACCCTGTGTTTAGAGCGCTCTGGGTCATAAGCTTCTATTATTCATAACCAAAAGCATCCAACCTCAAAAGTAAACTGTTAGTAATACGGATTAATCAGTATAGTTTGAAAGGAGTAAGTTGATACTTAATAAAACCCATTTCATAGAATTAATAGAAAATAATCCCCAACTTAATTCTAACTATAATTCTATAATACTTTTTATTTTTAGAAATTTAAAAATTTTTAAAAATTATTTTTTTTCTATTTTCAGGGAGGATCTAATAATAAAATATAGCTGATGGTAATCAGCTATATTTTATTTTAAGAGCAAAGTAGAATGCCATAGAATCATACACTGGAAGGAAATTTAATAATTATTTTTAGAGTATAAAATTTAAATCATCTTCCTACCTCTAGTTTAAGAGCACTTTAAAGCTCCCTCAAGAGATAGACCTGACATTTTAGAATTATCGAGAATAGAAAGCTATAAAATAGCCAAATTTCTAGATAATCCTAGGTTAGGTTCACATAGTACATGAAGTGTCAGGGTCAATAATTATGGATGTGGAAGGACAGATTTAACCTGGATTGTGCAGGAAAAATGATCCTTTATGTTCATAATTTACATAAAAGAAGGTGGTTCTTATTCCTTCTCTTAATTACACAGGTAACATTCACAATAGAGGAGAATCTTCATTTCTGTTACATTCTTATTCATCTACTGGAGATCTTTCTCTTCCTTTTTCTTTCTGCTTGTATCTTATAGACAACAAAGCTAAGGAAATTAAAAATTTCTGAACAAATCAATCTGAAATAATTTTGGATTATATTAGGCCCTGTGATATTAACCAGAAATGTGAACCTTCTTTTGTCTTAAAAAGTGCAGACTGGGGCTTTCTGTCATGTTCTTTAAAAAAATTAGTGAGAAATTTAACAAGGCTCAGGTAATGAGATATATACATATATGTAAGTATGTGTGATTTTTTAAGAACCAGCAACTGGTTGTTGGGTCAGTTTGATAGAGGGCACAGATTTTTGTGCATTACAGTAAAATCTATGAATCTCTCTATACTGTAAAAGGCTATACATTCATCATTCATCATTCAGGAAGTAATTACTGCATCTCTACGATGTTCCAGGCTGTTTTACCTTCAAACCTGAGATACCCTTAGAGGTGCTTGGTCCTAGCCAATAATAAAGATGTTCCAGAAGCTCCCGTAGTTCCCGTGGCCGCACGATTGCTAGTCCACATTGCATTACTATGTGAGCATAAACGCGTGGTTAGGAGACAGCAGTGGAGAACGCTGGCCCGGGGGCAGGCGGGAGTGTGTCTCATACTAACCCAGGGCAGGTGTGCTGCCTTGTGGATTGTAAGAGCTTGCTGGGGGCTGCGGACTGGAGCTATCTGTGGTCTGGCCTTGTTAGGAGGCACCAGACAACGTAATGTCCCCCTCACTGTGGCCAGCAGGGCACACTCTGTGCTAATTCTCCATTCATGTAAATCCTCTGATGAATTCTCTTACCTCTGGCAAGACTATGTGACACAAAACTGAGAGCGACAGTGTAAAGTAATTTGAAATGGGTTTCCTGATTACTAAAAAAGTAAAAAAAAAATCATTGTGAACCGTTCCTTTGTGCAAGGACCACCAAGGGTAGTGTAGATTGAACTGCCGTCCAGTGTAATTGATTTCCTCTGTAATCATGCAGTTTTTGCTAATGATTTTAAAAACACCATTTCTAAGAAGGGCCCCTGGACTTCCCCACACGGCCTGAAAGGATGACGAGCCCAGAGAGAGGCAGAGCTGCCGAAGGAAACACAAGCATTGTGTGCAGCAGTGGTGAAGGGAATACAGTAAGGACACAGCGGAAACGGCAGGATCACTGGTAGTTGCATTTAGGATGCTGTCCCTTGCTGGTCTTTGTCATTTCTCTTCATCCCCCGGCTGCCTCCAAGGAGGGCATAAAACCTCCCAGACTACGTCTAATTGCGAAAACCCAAGTGGACAAACTGCTCCCTCTCTCCATCTGATGATCAGTTTGTGGTCTAAGGAAGAAGGATTGATAGTCTTGGTTATTTTTACTCTTGCCGGTGCCAGGACAGATGCTGTTTTCATTGTGGGAGGTGTCTAGGGAGGTCCCTCCCTAAGGTACACCAGGGGAACAGACTTGGATTACTTTCCGAGTACCAACATGGGGACCTTTTCTTTCTTCTCCAGGCCTTAGGGTGTGGCACCAAGATAGTCTATTGGATCTTCTCAAAGAGAAATACCCTCTTTTGAAGAGTGTACAGTCTGTTTCCCCGTCCTGCAGACTAATTCTCCTCCCGTGCCTTCTTCCCCTGTGGGCTGTGTCCCGCCCTGCCCCGTCCCCGGCCTGGCTCAGGCCTCAGAATGCCACCCCGACCTCCAGCATGGACCCCTGGCTTATTTCTCATGAAAATGAATTGGATTTGGCTGCTGAATCCCTGAATTCCCATCAGTCATGTGACTGTAGCTCAGCCACTCCCCACAGGTCCCTAAAAGAGATCAAGTGCTCTGGCAAAGGGCTCCTCTTTGTGACAAGTGGGGCTCGGGTTCCACACCTCTGTCGCCCTGGTGAGTGAGCCTGGCCCGAGCCGGGAGGGCCCCTCTTGCCTCCTTGGCTCAGCCTCAACTTCCAGCAGTCCCAGGGCCCCCGGCCCTGCCCTGCAGAGTCGCATCGCTCTGAGGATGGAAAAGGCAGGGACAGGTGAACCACGGAGAGCCCTGTTGGGCGCTGCGGGCCAGGGCTGCTCCCCTGGGCCTAGACCCTGCCCGGCGGGAGACGCCCCCCGAGGACGTGGGGAATGCCACCCCGCTCAGAGCTTCCCGTGTTCTTTCCATTCCAGATGTCCTGCCGCGCATTACGCTGCCCTAAGTGTGCGCTCAGACCCCTTTTCTTGTTCACCTGGACTACTGTGGGGACTTCTCTTCCCGCTTGGGGGTGGACGAGGGGAGCAGGGAGGGACGCAAGCGTCGCCCTCCTCCTGGCAGGCAGAGCGTCCAGCCAAGTCCGCGCGTTGCGGTGGTTTCCCGCTGCGCTGCGCACGCCCCGCCCGGCCACCTCCTCCTGCGGGGTCCCGCGACTCCGGCTGGCCGACCGCAGGCCGGTTCCTGGGCTCGGCCCGGGGGCGTCTCCGCATCCCCCCAGGGCAGCCGAGGGCTCCTGCGAACACCTGCCCTCTGCTCCCACCTCCCGGCCGCGGAGGGGACCTGCCCTGAAGCTGGGTGGGGGCTCAGAGCACCGGCTCCACAGCAGGGGACTCTGCTGTTCAAAAGCTGTCTTATTTAGAGGAAAAGGTGTTACGATGACCCGCAGGCGCTAAACGACCTAGTAGCCATTATTTCTCTGACCTCGTCCCCGACCACTCTCTGTCCTGCGCCCCATTCACGGTGCTCCGGAGCCACTGGCCGCCGGGGGGTTCTGTTAAGGAACTGAATTATATCCCGCAAAATTTATATGCTGAAGTTCTAGCCTCCGGGACCTCAGAATGTGACTTATTTGGAAATAGTATCATTGCAAATGTAATAAAGTTAAAATGAGGTCACACTGGGTATAGAGTGGGTCCCTAATCCAATATTACTGGTGTCATAGTGAAGATTTGGACACACACACACTAACAGGGAGAATGCCAGGTACCACAAAGGCAGAGGTTGGGGTGATATGTAGAGCCCCCAAGATTTCCACAAACCCCCAGAAGCCAGGAGAGAGGCATGAACAGATTCTCCCTAACAGCCTCAGACAGAACCGACTTCTAGGCTCCGGAACCGTGAGACGATACATTTCTGTTGTACAAGCCACTCACTCTGTGGTACTTCGTTATGCAGCCCTACAGACTAATACATATTTTTGTTTCTTTTTATTTCCACAGATTTAGGGTGCACAAGTTGAATTCCACTACATGTGTATATTGTATAGTGGTGAAATCTGGGTACCCAGATTTTTGTGTACCCATCACCCAAATAGTGTACATTATATGCAATAGGTAATTTTCTCAGTCTGGGCACACTGTGAGCTGTAGGGTTACTGCCTGGATGGTTTTTTCCGTCCAGACTCTCCTGGGAGGCTAGCAGTGTATAAAGCACTCCTGAGGACCCGAGGCCAGATGTTCTTGCATCCACTGGAATCTTTGTTCATGCAGGTGTGCTCACGGCTGGCCCCAGTGTCCCGTGGCTGTGTGGAGCCAGCAAACCCCGTCGCCCAGGTGGAGGCTCCACACGGCCTCCTGTGTACCTAAATGTCTTGGTCAGCTTTGGTGCTCTTGGTCGTGGAAGGAATCTGACGTCCTCAGACTATACTGGCATATCTCTGTCAAATCACTGTCCTGTTACGATGCACTACATCAGTTAAGTCAAAGATGTTCTTCATTTCCTCAGAGTGAACATAAAATTATCATACATTACAGATATGATCAAAATCTGGAAGGAAATAGTTAAAGGCATAATGTCTAAAGACAAGGAGAAAAAACAGAAAAATGAGGAGGAAAATTAGAAATGAGTCAAGTGTGAACATATAAAATGATATTTAGTTGAACTTTGAAATAATGGTATTATTTTATAATCACCTTAATCTTTTAATCATTAAAAGTCTTAAATATATATTAACAATTAAGACTATGTATTTTGGAAAATTGAGTCAGCCTCTATATTTTTTGGGGGTGGATGTGTCTTCTAAGACCTTAATGACAGATAATCTTTGGGATATCTGAAACCTAAACTTTTTAAAACACTCTAATTTTATTTTTTTTAAAGGTTACACTTGAATTGCATGTCACAATTTACAAAGGAATTTCTTACATATTAAAACAGTTAAGTCTATTGTCCAACCACAGGAGGGCCATTTTTTATATAACCTGAATTAAAAATTTCTACATTATATTATTTTAGAAATAAACATAAATTATTTAAAATATTAATGAATATAATATAGATAGGTAACTTCAATATGATATGCTACTTTTAAGAATAAAGTTCTATAATAATCACTTTTATAATTTAAATAATATTGGCTGTTTTAAGTGTGTATATTCATAATCTATTTTTAGTATGATTGATAGAAATTTGGCAGCTAGGAGTATATTTAATTCCTTTAAAACATGATGCTTATTCAATTTAGCCATGAAAAATATTTTCATTTAATATAAATCATGATGTGTTCCTTAACATTGCTTTCAATTACGAGTAGTCATTTGTTTTTTCATTTTTACTCTGCTCTAAACAACAGTGTTGAAATAATAGATTAGATATAACAGGTTGATATTTTCAATAATTTTCCTCATTAACTACCCGAAGTATGGTACCTACATCCTGGGCCAAGGACCATTTCTCTATGTCTCCTCCAGCTTGTTGCTATATCCTGTCCACACTTGGCAGTTTCACAACCTGGGTTTGGGCCGGCATTTTTTCCAGATGCCTGCAAGCTGCCTCATCATCATCTGTGCCTCGTCCATAATGCGGACCTGAGGATTAACGAGTGTGAACAATTCAGCATACAGGGATGTTTATAGTTTGGTTCCCTGCCTCCTCCTGTCAGCAGCTCTTTTTCAAGCCTGGAAACTGTAAGCCTGAGACAGAAGTGAGCAACATGCCTCCTGATGATGGACATGCGTGTAGTGAGAATGTCTACATATCTTATTGATTTCTGTTTCTGGAAGTGATGCAGTTGAAAGTCGTCTGTGCCACTGTGGTGTGCTGGTTTACCTAAGCCTGCCCGGGGCTATCTGTCATGGGTTCTTTCCTACTGGAGGTGTGATAGGTTTTGCAATTATAGATTTTTGTCTATTTGCTTGGTTCACGCATGGTAAGGCACTACGGTGACCTGGAAAGGAAGGCGATGGCATGGTGACAGCCCTCGTTTGTATCCAGACGTGAGTCGTAAACATCCATAAATCACCAAAATACCATAACCACCATGCTTATGAATTTAGCCTTAAAGCAGCAATCTCCCCCCAGCTGACTGTGGATGATTAGTAAGAATATGTCATCTACAAAAAAGAAGAAAAATAGAGACCAAATGGAGACTTACTAGCATGTAGGGAAGAAAATAAGATATGGTAAAGAAAAAGACAAAATCTTAAAGTTCTCTGTTTTCCTAATAATTTAGAAAATATTATTAAAGGCCAAATAATCTTCAGAGTAAACTACTTCTGAAAACTTCTCTTAATGACAGAATGGTCCAAATAAATTGCACCCGACAGCCTACATAGGACTTTTCACATGTTAGATCACTTAGTGATACTTTATAGTACATTAGGCTATTTTATAACAGGAAGGAAAAGTATTATAATAAACGCCAGCAAATTTAGAAGTAAATGAAAAATTATTTCAGTAAAATGTTACTGAGGCTACCATGTAGATGTAACTATTTTTAAAAAATTCTTCTTATTCTTATATAAAGTAATTAGAATTATATTTGTAAATTATTTAACATTTAATATTTAAACATGCAGATGAAAACATAAAAGGGCATCAACATTCTTGGGACAAGGAAAATATGAAGTCAGAAAATATGTAAACGTGCTCAAATTTTAAAGTGCCTACGACCCGCCAGAGACTGTAAAGGACACATACGAGGAAAAGGTGGTTTGTTTGTACTTTCCTGCTGCCAGTAGTATTATCAGGGAGAAACGACTCACAGACAAATATTAAATAAAAGCCCTCATGGGAGTGTTACCTTTCTGACACTACAGAATTTCAGAGGGAGGAAACTGCTAACTACAGTGTTGGTGGAAAGCTTCATAAGCCAGGGTCTGTGGACCACTTTTCTGCACCTAAATTTGGAACAGTAAAGAGACAAGGAAAACGGAGATCAAGACAAGATTTTACTTTTGTTAAGGCTAACGTCTAGACTGCACTGTGGCTTATGTCTGTGTCATCAATCAGCCACCAGTCTTCACACACAGCATTAGGTGGATTTCCCAGCCAGTCACGGGCAGCCCCAAATGACCACAAGCCTGGTTACGTGACGTGGAGAAGCAAACCCGATGTGTGTCCAGTGAGTGGATGTCACCCAAAATTAAGGAAGAGGAGAGGAGCTGAGCTACATGTGCGCAGGTCCTGGTCCCAAAACTACTCATCAGGACATTGAATGTTCCCAGCACAAAGGAATGACGAGTGTTCGAGATGACGGATATATACTCGCCCTCATCTGATCACTATACATTTTGTGTATCGAAACGTCACTGTATATCCCATGAATATGTACAATTATTATAGGTCAATTAAAAAAGAAAAGAAAAGAACATTTTTAAAAGGGAATTTGTCCCTTCGCCTCCAGGTGGGAAGGAGAGGGGAGCAGAGCCCAGGAGAGTTAAACGGATGAATATCCCTCCATTTGGAAAGAAATATCAGAGGTCATTAAAAAAAAAGTTTCCACACACCCAGAAAAGATTTGCATAGGAAAAAAGTGTTGGGGTAGACTCCATAGCTTGAATGTTAGGGCTTAATATGATATAAAAATGAGTAGTCATTATTTTGAGAAAACAGTATGCTAATCTTATAGTAGTTCAAAACTTTGATCATGTATATATGCAGAAATGTACCATACCATGTTTTTGAAGTATCAAGTTGAAAATCTATGGTCCTTGCCCTGCGGGGAGCTCACAGCTTAATGTGGGAAATAGATTAAGAATAATTATACCCTATAAGGAACACCATATTGGTTTTATGTGTGTATACTGTGGTGGTGGAATACGCATAGTATAGAAAATGTGTATAGACCTCATCACGTCAGCAGGGTTCCAGGACAGTAAAGGGTTACGGGAAGCAGCCATCAGATCTGCCTGGGAGATCAGGGAGGCTGCCCCGAGGAGGGGGTGACCAAACAGTTGAGTGTGATCTCACCAGCTGGACCAAAGCAGGGAGATGCATTTCGTAGAAAAAAAATAAGGTCGCTGTAGACACTAACTGGCTGTACTAGACCGACGCAGACAGTGAGAGGAGGAGAAAGATGTGGATGAAGGCATGAACACCAGCAAGGGGCTGAGATAGCTCAGGCATGAATGCAGTAAGAGTTTAAGACGTGGGAGCTCCATTGTGGCAATGAGTGTGAAACATATTGTGAAGACAGGATTAACATTAGGGCAAGACAGCTGACTAGAGGCAGCTGGGGCACGCCTCTTCCTTAGAGAAGGCCCACAATATCAATTAGTATCCACACTTCAACTACATTGTCTGGAAAAGAAAGCTGGAATATAACAGAGAGGAGATAAGGGACACCAGAGGTGCAGCAAGGGGAAGTGGGACTGTCTGCTGGGGTCACTGAAAGCCTTGAGATACGGATCCAGGGAAGGGGCAAGTGAGAGACCCCCAGAGCTGCACACTCCCACCATGAGCGTTTATAATCCTAGCTACAGAGCTGCTCGGGCCTACAGGCTTCCAGATGGACACAGGGTGTAGCCCAGCGGCCACTGCTCAAACCCATGTGGGCTTCCACAGGCTTCTGAACCCCGGGCAGGTGCAGGGCAGAGCCACCGTGGGAGCCCATCCTCCGCTGGCTTGGCAGATGTACAAAGTCATTAATATTTGCCTTAGAGTCATGTACGTTATTTCATGTTAATACAAACCCCAGCCCTGAGAGTAACCTTTTCTTATTGACCCATGATGCTCCATCTGCAGCCTAACTGTTGATGACATTATCTTCTTTTCTTTTTGACCACAGATAATTCTCCTATGACTTCTGGATGGAACTTTTGTCTCTAAAGTCATTGCTCTCCTCCACCCAGCAACCAAGCTGATACCCTAATGCTGTCTTCTAGAAAGGCTCTTTCCTCTGTTATATTTTGTCTTTATCCTGGGTCCTGTCTGGAACAGTCAGTTTTACTCCCTGAGATCCAGACCCATGAAATTGGTTGTGTTCTTGTCTGAGTTCCCTTGCCCTTGGTCACAGGGCCTCCTAAAGACTGTGTCCTTAACCTCAACATTTTGGGTCAGAATATCAAGGATTCTTCTGTTTGGAAGAAAATATCAGAAACTGGAAACAGCAGTTGCCTGCAGGAAGAGAACTGAGAGACAAAGGAAAGAATGGGAAACAGACTTAGCCACTACTGAATATAATTTGTTCTGTTTTTTTCTTTTTACCATGTGCACAAATAAGCTAGTAAAATTATTTAAATCTCGATAAAATCTGTAAAGAATCTTAATAGCTAGTTCTGCCACCACCTGCCATTTTCTTCCCAGAATAAAAAATTTTCTTATTAAAAAAAGTCTTCACATCCACCAATTCTAATTGCAAAACTTCATCTGAGGAAGAAAAACTGACATTTGTTGATCTAGTATGATGTTCCAGACACTTTATCACCTTACTAATCCTAATGGAAATCCAAAATTTGCAATCTTCGAAGGCAAGTATTATTATTTACACTTTATAGTGAAGGGGCCAAGGGTCAGAGAGGTGTAGTCACCCCCTCAAGGTCACACAAATAACAAATATTGGAGGTGGGGCTGGAATCCAGTCGTGTGGCTTCTGAGATCCTATTTTGTTTTGTTTTTCCACACTCAAAACAATATCTATAGGGTTCAGCTTCCCTTAAGATAAGTACCTGTTCATAACATATTTTTTCAAAAAGCTTTTAATATATTCTTACATGTTAACAATTCTCATCTTCCTCAAGCAGCTTAAATACTTAAAACCCTCCAGCCTGGGCAAGAGAGAAAGACCCTATCTCAACAAACAAACTAAAAACCAAAAAAAAAAAAAAAAAAAAAACAAACCCCAAAACAAAACCTTAAAACTCAATATTTACATGTTGCGATGCTCTCTTGTTCCCCACCATAATCTCTTAAAAGGGATCTTTGCCACAGACGTTGATATTTTTCCCATCATGCAGATGTCTCCAAGTGAGAGCATCATTCCATTCCTTGCTCTAAACTGGGCCCCTCAAGTTCAGCACCATTGACATTGGGGCCAGAAAAGTCTTTGTTAGGGGTAGGGAGAGAGTTATCCTGTGTATCACAGGATGTTTAACTGCACCCCTGGCCTCTACCCACTGGTTGCCAGTTCACGGCATTATCCCACCCAGAGTTGTGACAACCCAAAATGTCTCCACGTACCCCCTTTGTACCCTCGGGTGAAGTCATCCCAAATTGAGGACCACTTCCGTAAACAAATACTGATTTTAAATATTACGCCTCCTAGCTGAGGATTCTGCATGAAAAACAAACAAAACTCACGGCCACCAGAATAACTTGCTCAACTCGATCAGATGAAACGTTTCTAGATAGGTATTATCCATATTTATAAGCTGAGGAAAGTGTGCTTTAGAGAAGACAAGTATCTTTCTCAAGCTCCAAAATTAATCTGTGATGGAATGGTTCTAACTTGAACCTGACTGAGTCCAAATCCCATGCTGTCCCTGCTCACTGTGACACGAGACAGTGAGGCTCTGTAACAGAAAGCTACTTACCCCCCATCACAGAGAAAGACCTTTTTAAGAGCAACATGGCTAGACACAATGGTAGAAGAGACTGTCATATGGCAGACATATCAATCAATGTAGAATAAAAATACTCGTACGTGTGAGAAATTTCTCTCCATTCTTTGTTTTCTGAGTTTTTATTTTATAATTTCTGAAATGGGCTTAAGTGATTTGTAGAGTTTTAATATAGAAACTTTATTTTTGAATATGACATTTTCCTTCTGGACTGCATTTATCACCAGAAATCTGAGAGATAATTAATAACATCAGGTCCCTCTGGGAAAACCAGAATCCATGCATATTTCTTGGAAAGAAATTATTAACTCTTTATTCTTAGAACACAAAAAAACAAGAAATAAAATAAAAAACAAGTGTTAGGTTGGCAATTATGGGAGTCATTTTTTCTTTCCACTTTTTCCTTCAAACTACTCAATCTCAACTGGCAGAGGTTGGGAAACACCATTGAAAAATGAATTCCCTCTAAATTGATTCTTAATATGCTTACCCAAGAAGAACATATTGAAGGCAGTGACTCTAGAGGCAGTTCTTAGAGTGGTTTCCCTGGGTGCCTGTTGTTCCCATTAGCAGCTCCTCATGTTGGTAGTAGCCCCAGGTGGCTCTTACCAACTGCTTAAGACAGCTGTCACCGGGTCCCTAGTGCCTTGTGTTGTTCACGAGAGGAAAGTGAGGAGTTTCTCACGCATCCACTAAAAGTCAGTATCTGCAGACCCCTTCTGGGATCTGAAGAGGTCTTTAGGTATCAAGGTCTGCAGAGATCATTGTGGTGTATCAAAGAAAAGTTATTTCCAATGTTTCAAAGCTCTCTAGATTGCTTAAGGCTGCTGGTCTCTGCAATACGTCAGCGAATAACACACATCACTGTCCCCTCAGCTTCCTTCATCCCTGCATGGATGTTATTTGGTCCAGGGAAAGTTCCCTTGCATGCCCTTTACTGCTTAGGGCACGGTGGTCTAGCGCACAGCGGGTCTCCGAGCTTTAGCTCTGTCTAACCTCAGGTACTTGACGGACTTATCGATGACCCCCACATTTTCTTTGTACATCTTCTCATAAGCACAATAGCACGCAGACAAATCAAACTACACGATATCCCAGGATAACCCATACTTTGTCAAGGAATCATCTTCAACTCTTATTTGTACAGGGAAGAATCAAGATATGTGTGGCCTTACATCAATAAACCCATCTTTCCAGCCTGAAATCCTGGCTTGGGTGAAGTTCACTCTCACCACTCGAGGGCAGCTGAGCACAATAGGGAAAGAAGCCCTTGCAATAAAAGTCACACAAAGCCAAATTCTGGCACATAGCCCTAAGACAAGGCAAAACCTACAATTATTATAATCATTTTTGTTTTTTGCAGAGCACTCAGGAGTGAGCTGAAGAAATGCGATTATCTTGAAGACTCAGAGAGGAAACCCAAGTATCAGTATCAAGTTGGCTCAAATCCTTTTTGAAAGTAGATGTAAGATAAATTTAAAAATAAATCGAATCCAGCCACTTGGAAAAATAGTTTGGCAAATTCTTCAAAGTGCTAAACAGGGAGTTACCATATGACCCCAAAATTTCACTCCTAAGTGTATATTCAAGAGAAATGGAACACATGTCCACACAAAAACTAGTGCATGAATGCTCTTAGCGCAAAATTCATAATAGGCAAAAAGTGGAAACAACTCAAATCTCTATCAACTGGAAAATGGATAAACAAGGAGTGGCACAGCCTTGTGATGGGTTATTATTTAGCCGCAAAAAGGAATGCGATGTTGACACGTGTACAACATAGATGCACCTTGAAAACATTATGCTAAGTTTAAGAAGCCTGTCACAAAAAACTATACGTTGTATGATTGCAATTATATGGCATGTCTGGAATCAAATGTATAGATATAGAAAATATAGTAGTGGTTGCCTAGGGCTGGGGGAGTGGGCAAGGGTGGCGTGAGTGAGGAGTGACTGGCGGTAGGTACAAGGTTTCTCTTTAGGGTAATAAAAATGTTATAGAAATTATAAAAATACCTTCATTTGAGCAATCAAATCTATTATTGAAATCATTTTAAACTGGGCCCATTTATAATCAACTTCCTGTACGACTTGCAAATATAAAAAAAGATATGGTCAATGAACATAGTAAATCTCTATAAAGAATCCACTGTTCATACGTGATAGGCATAATTACGAGTTTGTAAATACTCCTTTCTAGAAATCACAAGAGAGTATCTTCACAATCTTACGCAGTATGTTAAACTAAGAGCTATAAAATTAAAAGTTGATAAATTGGACTTTATAGATTATACTCTGAGATTTTTTGTTTGACATGTCAGTATATCAGAGTGTTTTGCAAAAATAAAAACAAAGAAAGAAAGAAAACATAATGATTTTTAAGTGCCCTGCCACCTAGTTTGTGAATTTTACCTACTTTGTGAATTATAAATACAGAAGATCAAAATTGATGTTTTAATGACATGGTAATTTGTGCAAGCCAGTGTTCCCTTTAATTTAACTTGTGCTACATGGGTACCTCTAAAACCAAATGGATGTGATCACAGTTTGTAGTGTAATTAGATGAACTTAACATCTGCATTAAGTTCTAGGTTTAATGATATAGTCACAATTGACCATGAATAAAATTGTTTTGACATAAAAAAAATATTTAAAGGATGCCATTAGTAAATTAAATATGTAAGCCATACACTAGGAGAAAACATTTGGAATACACATATATGACAAAGGACTTGAATCCAGAATATATGAATAATTCTTACAACTGGAAAATAAGAAAACAATCCAATTTTTTACAGTTGAACAAAAGACTGGAACAGACACTTCACAAAAGAAAACAAAGGCCAAAAGGACATAAAATGTTGTTCAACATCATCAGTTGTCAGAGAGATACAAATTAAAATCATCATGAGGTAACAACCCCAACACATCACAATGGCTAAAATCAAAAGGAATGACAATACCAAATGTTACCAAAGATGTGGAACAACTAGAGCTCTTATGCATTGCTGATGAGTTCAACCTTCAGGGAAAATTTTTGATGGTTTCTTACAAACACCTCCGTATTGTATAATCCAGAAATTCTACTCCTAGGTACTTACTCAAAAGAAATGAACACACAGGTCTGTAAGAAAAAACCCCAAAAAGTTCTTACAAAAATGTTAAAAATGTTCAAGGTGACTTTCTGCATAATAACGAAAAACTGAAAACAACGCAAAGGTCCGCCAACAGGAGAATGGATAAACAGGAGTTTCACATCCTTAATCTCTTGTGGTTGATCGAATTGTACAGATTCCTCAGCGCCGTCTTTCAGTTTACGAAGTTCCTCTTTGCTGGAGTCCCACCTTCAGTTTACTCAGTTCCTAAATCTGTTCTACATCAGCGATTCTATTATTTATTTCTAAGATTTCTAACTTGTTCTCTTACAAACTCATCTATTCTTATTTTAGTTCTGCTCCTTGTTTCATACTTTTTTATTCTTTTGTGGATATAACTTCTTTATTTTTCTGTGATCCTGAACTCTTTTAAAAAGTCTATGGAATTTATCTTTTTCATCTCCTTCTTGTTGTTTTTGTTAGCGATCTTCCTTAATGTCAGGTTTTCTGATGTGTTTTAGTAATGGGGTGGAGGTTCACTTCAGAGAGTGTTTGTCTTTACTCTGTTCTCCCGCCCGCAGTTGTCTCCAGCTTGCCTCCTCATACCAAGGTTTTGTGGTTGCCTCAACACGTCCCTCCCGAGCCCCAGTCCAGGATGGTGCCTTATCCATTGAAATGCAGGGTTTCTTCTCATGGGACACGGCAGATACGGCAGAGCTGACTGACAGCTTAGAGTTGGTTGGGAGCCTGTCCCTAATCCCCCCTCTTCTAGGTGTGCAGTTTATATAATCCATAGACCTGGGAAGGCAAAAGATGTCGGAGAATTTTTTTCTTTAGCTTCCTCTTCTTAGGAGGGAAACTCCACCTCAGTCCCCTGTTTTAAGAAGAGATTGGTGTTAATTGTCCTTCTCAAAGGAGTCATTTTCAATCCTGAAGGATAAGCCGTCCTCAGCCCTACTTACAACTTTCATTTATTGTTTCTTTCATGGTTTATGAATACGTAGACCTTGTTTAAACCCACCTATGTCTTTCTAATTTTCTCCCTTTTATTTTATATCTCAATTCTCTTTGTGTGGACCAGGGTCAGTGTCAAAGCATTTAGCCTCAGTGTCATTTTGACTGAAGTGCTTGTCCACTGGGTTTGTGCTTTGGAAGGTCACTGCTGATGTTTGCTCCTACAGTTTAGGCGAGAGAACTCGTCTGGCAATCTGTCGAGACAGGAATCCTTTCTTATTAGGCTTCCTGTCCCTGGTGCGTACTATAGTGCCTGGCTTAAGTGAGATGGTTATTAAATATTTCATGAAAGAATTAATAAATGAGCAATGAACAAACTGTTATAGCAAGAGTGTAGTTATGTGAAGAAGTGGCAGTCCTTTGATCTATTTTAAGAAAAAGTTACCACCATCGAGGAAATTTTGCATGTCATGGACCTACAAAATTAACACAAGGCTTTACTCACTTCCTATATGAAAATCAAACTTACTACAACATGTAAAATCCATGATGATGAAGCTCAGCTTCTGCCCAGCATCACCTCCCACAATGCATCCACGTACTGCAGGTCCAAACTGAAGTCCCTCAATCCTTTGTACCTCTATAAAAGTCCTTTCCTCTGCCTAGAGGATCATTCTCTTGTCCACTTGAAAAGTTCTTCAAGATCCGTCATCAAAAATGTCTCTAAGTCCCCATCCCACACCATCCAGTTCATCCCAGTCTGCGAACACAAGCACCGCTTAAGACACCCCCTCTGCACCCCCACCCACGGCGCTATGCGTGCTCTTCTACCATATCTCACTCTATAATGGTGTCCACGTGTGTTTTTATTACTGGTCGGAGCTTTGAGTTCAGAGATCAGGTGTCACTCTTCACATTTGTAGAACCTGGCAAGCTTGCAAACACGGTAGATGCCTAATAACTGATGACTGCTCAATGAATAAAATAATAGTACTTTGAGATACCCAGTGTTTGGGTAGGTGCTTAAAGCTGTTTAAAACTTTTTTGAAAGTTGAAGCAAGTTTGAAGCAAGAGATACAATTCTTTCTTCCCAATGCATTGAATTGGTGAAACTTGGTTCCTCAGGGAAGCTCGTTTTTCTGCTATTTGACAAATATGTATTGAATGGCAACCACATGCCAAGCCTCGTGGTGATGAGGGAGAGACAATCATGAAAGATCTTCCAAATCATTTTATAATTGCAAATCTTCGATGATGAGCACGGTTGCAATAGTTTCTATAGGTCATTCTAACAGATTTTGTTCCTAGGAACGAGAATCGCAAACAGTGCAGAGGCCAGCACATGTGAAGAAATCTTCAAATTCTGCCTAGTTTTATACAGTGGTGTAGTTTGCATTTATATGGGAATTTGATACTGTAAATTCGATAACACATGATGATGTCATCTCATTAGCCATGGCATTTTCTTGGGCCATGGTAAGTGCCAGTTGGGTTCAATTAAGTGGTTGTGCTAGTGAGCTTCACTGGATAAAATTTAAAAATCTGCCAGAGGCATGCCTGAAGTATAAGCAACAACATGACCATTAATTCCTTTAATTTGCATTATTTTAAATCCTTGATCAATGAATGATGACACTGGAGACAAAAGCACCTTCAAAAATTTTACAAATGCATCAAATGTCTTTGTAGTATATAAAGTAGTAAATCTTACATGACACATTTAAGGTGCCTATAGGCAGTCAAGAACATACCTTGGGGGCTTCAAAATATATTGAAACTTCCTCTCACTGAGAATTGTAGGCATCAACCTAATTGTCATCAAGTTTTTATTGAAACATCCTTAAAGCAGTGTTCAAAAGGAGGCCATATGCAATTGCTTATGAAATGTTCTCGAGAGAGGGTTTCCAGTCTACAGTCATCTGGTTCCTTTTTTTAACAAAATCCAATCTTCATTTTGAAGATGCTTTGTCAGACAGCAGTAAAAAGGGCTCATATGATCAGGTGGTCTTCAGTAAAGGGATCCCTAATTTGCCATTCTCAATTGCCATTGAAGTTTGTATTAAATCTAAATCCAAATTAATCATATTATCCATGAAAACTCAAACCACTGAGCCTTTGATGTTTTTAAAATATTCATGGTTGTTGACTTCAGAAAATATTTTGATTCTCATTCAATGGTTCAAATGAAAACTACAAAATATTTTGAAATGATAATTAGTTTTCATTTTTAAAAGATGCTGGTTTTGTGTATATTGTAATGATACTTCACTGTTTAGATGAAGTAGGTAAACCAAAGATAAATAGGAAGTAGAGAAGGTGTACCAACTAAGTTTGGTTTTCTTAGATTCAGAAAGCATTAATTCAACAAGCATAAATAAAATTTCTGTTTTTATGCTTGTATGATATTAATCCCTCATAAAGCAACATTTTACGGTTCAATAAATTTTATTCCAAATATAGACTTCTGAAGACCATGACCAGTAAAAAGTTATTTCACCTTTTATTTTGAAACAGAAAAGCCCAAATATTAATAAATGTGTTTCAACAAAACCATATCAAGTTATTTCAGCTGTTTGTAATGTATAATAATGGGCATAATAATATAGTAGAAAGTGAACTCTTTCTCAGCGTTTATCAGCATAATAATTTGTACTGAGACACAGTTGTTCTAATACAAAGCTGAGCGCATTGCAAACTAAATGGCCTATTTTTTCAGCATCTTGTGCTAGTATGATGCTTGTTAATTGGATCATCTTTCATTATAAGTTTAAACTTTAACTCAGTGAGACCTACTTTTCCCCTGCAAGGGGTGTGAATTAGGATTGAAACGGCAGTCTATTTCAATGTCCACTGCCATGCAGTCACAAGGAGATCAAACACACACCACTTCTTCAGATTCTTTTAAGCGAAGGAAGTAGACTGGGCTGTCCCCTTGGGAAAACGTATGAGAGATTTAAGTTAAAGAAAAAAAAAGTTCAGAGGGAAAAGAATAAAACACCTCAAAAAGAAAAATTAGAAAAATGTGGATATCCGCCATTCAAGTCTCCTTGCTAAATGGGAGATCAAACTCTGGGTTTTTTTCATTCAGCTGTATCCTGTTTACTTGCATATCATCCAGAGAACAGACGAAGCAATTAAACTCTGGGATGCTACAGCCGCAACGGTTCTGGATGGCCTCATGCTGGAAGCATTAGAAAGAAACAACTTGGGCACAGTGGGTAGATTTTTTCAGGTATTACCTCGCCCGGAAGCTGTTCCTTTCCTGCCAAAAAGTCAGGGCTATCTACGCCAACCTCTTGCTGCCGTTGCAAAGAAGGGGACACCCAAAGCTGAGGGAGATTTTAGGGGGAGCAGAGCCGGAGCTGGCAACTGCCAGTGGGGATGGCATTTTCAGAGCCCACATGAAGAACAAGTCTTCGGTTACAAATTAGGAACCCGGGGCGTTCAAGCTATAACGTGTGATTGATAAAGACTTGTGTAATAATTAACAGCGGGGTATTGCATACAGAGAGAACAAAAGCACTCTTCTGTCAGGATAAACATCCCAAGAGAAAAATGTGGGACACAGAAGGGTAATGCCAGCTCCTGGGGCCGGACGCATCACACCAGGGCCCTGGTCTCAGCAGAGCGCACACGCCCTGCCGGGCACAGCGGCGGCAAAGTTTTCAGCGTCAAGCACCTCTGAGGCCAGCCACGGTGGGGTGATAGCGACAGGCACTCCCTGTTTCCCCAGTAACCCATCACCTCCCCAGAGTATAGAAGGATTCAGACACAACTGTGATGAGAGACAGAATGTGACTCACACTGAATTTCCCACTAATTTGAAGATGGCAAGAAAGGAGAACTTGGATGTTTAGGTTAGAAAAAAATAAACATGTGCATGTGCTTTCTTTTACTCAATTGATTCTGTGAAGTACAATTCAGAGCAAATATGTATGTAGCTAACTGTTTAGTAAACTAGACGATGTGTAATCCTTTCCTGTGAGTATGAGTTTAGCTCTCTTGAACCTATCCTTCTTTGCTGTCTTTAAAAATTTCAGCCGGGCTCGATGGCTCACGCCTGTGATCCCAGCACTCTGGGAGGACGAGGCAGGATCGCTTGAGGTCAGGAGTTTGAGACCAGCCTGAGCAAGAGCGAGACCCCCATCTCTACAAAAAATATTAGTAGGAAAATTAGCCAGACATCGTGGCACATGCCTGTAGTCCCAGCAACTTGGGAGGCTGAGGAGAGGATCAGGAGTGGATCGCTTGAGCCCAGGGGTGTGAGGTTGCAGTGAGTGAGCTATGATGATGCCACGACACTCTAGCCTGTCTGAACTTTCTTTTTTTTTTCAAAAGCCCCTTTGAAAGTTTTAGAGTATTAACTGAACCAAGAGTTCAAGCCAACAGACACCTCCAGAACAGACTAGCGGCACACCCGTAAGAAAGGTGTCCAGAAGCCCCGCCCTGTGTGATTCCTGCCACAGGAAGAGGGACCCAAAATAGATCCTCGCAGAGGCCTCGATGCCTCTGTTTCCAGCTGAACTCAGCTCCGCACACGCCACACGCCAACTGCTAACTCATACCTCTAAGGCCGGGAATATTTTAGACAATTTGTATTTGCTTTATGATTTAAAATCATACACTACCACCAGGATCTTAAAGTTATTTCCTGTTGCTATAAAAAATAATAACATCCATGTAATGTTGGCTACACATCTGACTTAAATTGGGCTTTTTATAACTTCTTTAAGACAACAAGGATGGAGCTCAGCATGAGTTCTCGCTTCCAACAGGGCCAGGCCCAGCCGCCATATCTGTGAATCCCAAGTATCTGCACTCACATCGTAGAAAATAATAAAAACCTGCTGCCTACCTATTTTTGAAACCTCAACTACAAAAATATTATATTGCTGCAGTTAAATGGTCCTTCAGGTTAGAGTTAAATTTCTCTATATATTTCTATCCCTAAGTAAAAGGAATTTAAGAAGACCCAGAGGACTTGAGTGGCTGTTGGTGGAATCACTGTGGGTGTTCTTGCTTTGGTCCTGCCCCTGGAACGACGGTCCTGGGGTGACCCTCCTCCAGCTTACAGACACACACGCTGTGTGCCTTTGGCTCAGATACTTCTCATTAACTGAGTGCCAAGGGTCTAATAAGCATCTGTCATGTCTGCGATGAAGCTGAGATAGGGTGTAGGGTTGGTCATTATGACAAGTAAAGACAAAGTTTCAGTCAAATCCCTCTCCAGTAGTGTTTGAGGATAGGACTGACATCTATTTATGGGCCAACCATTTTATATCAGGAAACTATAAGTAATCACCTGTTTATGTTTTAAGAATCACGGTTTCACTTAAGGTGTATCAAACTTCATTTGTGATGCACCTGTTAGAATGGTGACGTTCCATCAGTCATTGTTGAAGAGCTTGTTAAATAGGCATGGGTTCATTATATTAACGAGGTAACAGACTACAAAATTCCTAATTAACTCAAGTATCTATTTTTTTTTTTTCCTGGTAAAATACCTTTGTAGGGACCAAGGGCCTTGATTCCCTAAAGTTTCACTGAAAAATCATTGGCATGAGACAGATTGATTAATAAGGAAAAGGACATACATGTTTTTTTAATGTGTACACACGGGACCTTCAGGTTGCAGACCCAAGCTCCCAAGCTCCCTGTGAGGTACAGAAGTTTATAAAGAGCTTGGATCGGGGCAAAACAGGTTTTAGCGGCAGGACAGGTTATGGGAGAGGGAAGGGAGAGGCTTGGCCAGCAAGAGCGTCTTGGTAAATGAAACTTTGCTGGCAGCGGCCCTCAGAGAGGATAAACAGTAAATGTTCACTTCTAGACCTGTGAAGGTGTCAGACTGTGACGCAATCTTTCCTGGATCGATAAGGAAAGACCTGGATGCATTAACGGAGACTCTTGACAGAGCAAATTTCCCCCCACCAAAGACAGCTTGGCAGTGTCACCTTTGTCTGCTGGACTCGCGCCAGCCAGTCCAACATGTGCCAGTGGAATGTATTTTGGGGTAAAACATTCTCATTTACTTTACCTTCCTTTTGTCTCCTTTAATGCTTATCCACCATTCCTGTGTCCTAAGCATTTTACACATATTATCTCATTGAATCCTCACAATAACTCTTTAAATTGACTCTATCATTATCCTAAATTTTAGCCATTCAATGAAGAGCAACTCTCAAAAAAAGCTCTTTTTGCTTCATTTTCTATTGTGAAAAAAAATGCTGCTTCTGTGCACAGGAAACTGAAAACCACAGGGGGAACAGGATAAATGTGTTAGCACAAATGACATCCCCAGAGGAAGCTGGCACTGTCAAGAAGTGACTGTGTCTCAGCCGGGCCCACTCAGGGAACACGGCCCGAAGTTTCCGAAGCTGTTTCCCTTCCCCGGCTTTTGTGAGACCAAGACGGATGACAGTGACGTAGAACAGAGATTCTCAACCAGGGGTCGTTTTTGCCCCCCTCCAACACTGGAGCACTTGGCAATATCCGGAAGCCTCTTGATGGTCACAAGTGGGGGCATCTACTAGGGGTGGCAGTGCGCAGGGGAGCGCCACAAAACGGAGAAGTGTCCGGACTGATGTGTCCGCAGTCCCTGTGGAGAAGCTCCGACTCAAGAGCACTCCGTCTCCACAGGTGCTTGCGGCGCCTGGCCTTGGCCTTGTGACGTAACTGTCGCTGGCCCTGTGACGTAACGCGCGGCGCCGACGAAGCGCAGCTCGCGCGGCCTTCTCTTCCCGCCGCTCCACGGGCGTTTACGTGTGTGGCGGGCGACGGGGCTGTGAGGTCTAAACAGCTTTGGCAACTCCTCCAGAAAATAAAAAAGAAAATTTTGCTATAATTGTCACGTAATTACTGAATTATCAAAGAAGGAATCGTTTGTCAAGGGGATGCTGTCAAATTAAGAGAAAAACAAGTTCCATTTACCCGTTGTCACGAAAATGTGCACAGAGATTCAGCAGCCATCAAAGACGTGCGATTGTCACTTTCACCCAATACCTAGGGACATAAAGAGCGACAGGGAAGGTGTCCGACTCACTGTGACGCCGGAACAGTCACTGACAGGGAAGGATAGAAACAAACCACATTCATCAACTCAAGGAAGGCTACAGAGAGAGTTTTGCCTCCACAGAAATAGACTTGTGTAAAAAATTCTTTCTGTAAAATATAACATGTAGAAACGTCCTTGATAACAAGAAATTTCGTAGGGATTTCTCATTTGTACTATTTTCGAGCACAAAAGGAGTCAGAAACGGAAGTAAATCAAAACAATCTTTGCAACGCTACAGTTCGTATATGAAATGTTACTAAAACACTGGTGATACGACGGGTGATTTGCCTCTTTTTTCTGTACTGAATCTATTCGATGTGTCACCGACTAACATTTTTGTACGAAGGCATGAGTTCTCTAGGGCTGGAGTTTCAAGTGAAGAAAACTGACACCCATGGGAGAAGCCACGTACGTTGCCTCCTTAGTTTTATGTTCTAAGCAGGGGTGCCAGCAGCACCATCCCCAAAACACTACCGTAAGTTTCACTTTCCACGCAGTGTGTGCTCTTTGAAAAGAAGGTAGACGTTTTTAGGTTGAGGGTTTATGTATAATATAGGCAGAGTATAATCTACACTATGTTTAGTCTAGAATATTTAATTTACAGAGGAAACAATGCTGCCCAGGAAGCCCAACGAGCATGTCACAAGGCCATTTTGCACCCTTCAGAGATAGAAGAGAACACAGGAAAATGAGCAAAACAGCACACAGTGAAGATATGACCCTAAAATACATAAAGTAGTTTTTCCCACACAAGAATAGTCTTATACAAAGATGGATTGTGTTAGTGTAATCAGCGAAATATATAGAAAAATTGTCTTCAAAAAGCGAATATCCTCAGATAGTGAACAGTGAATTTAGGAAGCCAAAATGTACAGAATGAGAAACAAAACGATTTCATTTTTTTGTCATTAAAAGGAAAATGAAAACACTACTCTATGTAAATTAAGAAATTCAAATCACTTATGCGTCCTCTATTTGTCTGTTTTTCAAATCTGTTAGGTCTTTTTAAAAATAATTTCCTGTTCCCTAAAGATATTTTCAAACTTGTCTGTTATTTCTTCGACATAGTTATCCAAAGTCTCTTATTTTCTCTAATGACCTGTCAGTTTCTAATAATCTCATCAATTTAAAGCATCTGTTCTTGCTGGCTGTTTTCTTCCTAAGGGCTGTCACACGTGATGTGCCTCATTTCTTGCATGGTCAGTAATCATTTATAGTGAGATACTTTTTTAAATGAAAAATTCTTCGTAGGAATTCTCTGAGATGAGGATGAAATTGTCTTTCTCCAGAGAGGATTTCCTTTAGCTTCCACCAGGAATTTTAAACTCTAATACTGCATTGACTCTAAGATGTTGATTGTAGAGTACATTTGGAAAAAAAATTAAGTGTACCATAGAATCAATTAAGTACAATAAATTTATGGTTTTGGATTTTATGAACAATCCAAAATTATGTCTTTGGACTCCAAATTCATGCTGGCTTGATGTTACCCCTTCTCGATTGAATTTCCCGTCCTAGTCCCACCTTGAGACTAGACCATTTGAGTTCTACCTCTCTGGGGCTCTCCTACCGGACTATCCAGCTTAGGAGAACTCTGGTCTTTGTCCTATAGAAAAATTCTGTTATTTTGATCTCATCCTCTATTAGATCAGAAAAACTAAACTTTCAGAGTGCACTCTCCTGGCAAAAACAACTCCATTGCTACACTTACCTCCTCCAGGTTTCTGCCTTCAATTAGACTTTGATGCCCAAATTCCCTATCATCTTGTCATCTCTCCCACACTTTTAAGAAGATATATCTGTATTTTATTCAGCCTTTCAGCAAACTACCGCACCACTATAGTACTGGATAGAGAGCTATGTTGAAATAACTATGATCTGCCTTTGGTATCATTTATTAGAAGAAAACTGAGCTGTAATTCAAGACAGCAGTTATCGCATGCAATTGCCTCCAACTTCTTGAGACAATACTAAAATTATAGCAAAGGAATATGAAAGAAAATAAATCATGACAGTGAAGAGAAAAGGAGGAATCGTCGGCAGGCTAGAGATTTCAAACCATTTCTGGAAGACGGGAAGTAAGAGTATTTACTAATTTTTTTAAAAAACAAACATCTTGAAGTATGCTAAGAGAGTAGATTTTAAGTGTTCTCCCCACAACAAACTGATAAGCATGTGGGGTAATGCATATGGGATGATCGGGCTCAGAAAGCAGTGCCCCAAAACGAAGGCCCCGGAAGCAGAAGTTTTTCTCTGACCTTCTCCTGTCCTGCCTCTCGGTGCCTGTCTCCACTGAGGCTGACCATAGACGCTAGGATCCCTCTTCCCCAAGGTGAGTCATAAAAGCCAGAACCCCTTTTCCTGAAAGTCGGCCATAAACCTAACATTATTCTGTACACATCCTGGTCATAAAGACACTACCTGACTTACCTTGTGGGTCGTAAGACCCCCATTCCAGAGAGGCCCTGCTCCACCCAAAAGGAAGGGCGCTGCTCAGAGAGGCCAGGAGGAATCTGGACAGCCTGGCGGGGTTTGCCTGCTCACTCCGAGAGCATCGGATCACACGCTTTGTGCCAATCATGGCACTACGCAGCTGTCAATACTTTGTTGAATCTAAGCATAAAAATGGACAATTTCCCTCGTATCTTTGGGTCTTCATTCTGAAGGCTCCTGTGTATACACCTTAAATGAATTCATTTGTATGTCTCTTTCTTATTAATCAATCTGCCTCCCATCAGTGATTTTTCAGGGAACCTTTAGAGGGCCAGTGAGTCAGACTCCCCAGTCAGGGGGTGTCTTTAGGAGAAGCGTGACACAGGACATCCACCCTGGCTACCTGGAATGTCGCCTCCTTCACAGTTACATAGAAAGAGACAGCCAAGAATCTCCAGGCATATGAAGACAATCGAGAGCTCGAAAGTGACGGACTACAATGGGTTGACTGCAGATGGGCAGAAGGGATCTGTCTCAGATAATAAAAATGTTTTAAAACGGGATTACGTTGATGGCCGCACAAAGCTGTAAAATTATTTAAAATCATTAAATTTGACAGTGAAGGTGGATAAACGTTATGGTATATAAGTTACACCCCAGTTAAAACTGTTTTTAAAAGATTGATTAAAAACAAGTTTCCATATAAAAATTGCACCAGACAATGTTACATAGGCAGGGAAGCCCTTATTGAAGGATATTGCAATAAGGGAGAGGCCACAGGTCCGTCTGAACTCAACTCCACGGAAACAAAGGAAGAGGGTAGGAGCTTCTTACCTGGGGTGGAGCGATCACAGGCCATCTGTGTTTGCTAACTGGCATTACCCAGAGGAAAAGTAAACTTTGTGTCCTGACTATGACAGAAGGTGGTTTTATAACTTGGAGCACGGTTCCCATTAGCAGTGAGACCCCTGCCCGCCCACAGACCCTGGGGATGGGGCACTGTCTTCCTTGAGGAAGACAATTCAAAACCTCCGGGAGTCCTCGGGGAAGACAGTCCTGGGTTGTAAAACTGGCAAGAAGCTTTTAAAAACATTTACATCTCAAAGGGGCAAAGACGAAACTTACAGTTACTGGCTTTCTAAAGTAAATGATGTAAGGAAAGAGAAGTCAGAGGCCTAAAGGCAAGAAGCAGCTTGCCCAAAGTTTAGAGGAGCTGAGGGGAACTCTAAGGGCCTCTTGATTACAAGCAAACCAACAAAAGAAAATAATTGGCTCCCAAAATAAAGGTAAAAACAGAAAAAAAGAGGGCAAAAAGATGTTAACTGCTTAAAAATTTTTAAAATTAATTTTTGAGAAAGATTTGTTAAAGTCCTGCATTTTAAAAATAAGAACCAAAAAATCGGCACACAATAGTCATCTCTTAGACAAAATAATAATAAATTTATGAAGTTGTAGAAATTTCCCAGAATAAAGGAGAAAAGGAGAAACAATATGATACAGAGTCTGAATTTATTATTCTCTGGATCCTTCAAGTCCCCAAAAGCTGTAAACACAAAATGTGCTGGAAAGTGGTCACAGAGACCAAATTCTATTACGAAGAAAACCCTTGTCAGGAGAAACTTTCAGTTTATATTACGTCACCTGACTTTTCACAGTGTTTTATACCAAAAGAAATGCAACTTATTTTTCTATGTTCTTCTGTCCAGGGAATAATCTGGACAGAAGAAATTTTATAGACATTTGGGATAAATTTTTTTTTTAAGTGGGAAACCATAGAAAAAAGCTTGAGCTTTATGTTAGACATTTATATACTTGTGGATCAATTATTAAATAAGCACTTGGATATTTTTTATTATACTTCACTTGTGACTTGGCCTCTAAAAATAATTATCATATGGTGATTTGGTCAAATATCAGTGGAAAAGCTAAAATTAGGCTTTAAAAGTCATTTTTAATTAAATGCTTTGATCACGCTTTAATACATCTTTTCTGTCATGTTATTTCACTTTTAATATTCTTTTTTCTTTTACTTTTGATTTTTTTGATTTTGAACTAAGAAAGGTAATGAAAAATAAATTACACTAGGCTAAAAGGTAATCAAAAAGTAATCAAGAATTTCTAATAAAAATATCCATAGTAACCTCGTTGCTATAGAAATATGAGTGTTTTCCTTATATTATGCAGGTAGAAGCCAGAGATTATGACAGTTTTACAATGTAAACATGAATTGAAAACTTAATCACCAAAACTCAGCATTGAAAATTTAATCACCCAAAAATGCCAAAGTTGACAGTTATCAGAAAACTTGTCTTTCTATTAGGTCAGCTCTCGGGAGTAAAAGAGACATCGGGACTATGAATCTAGTTCATGAGGGAGCTCTTATCAGTACTAAGGGTTGGACGAGAGGCTCTGTAATGCAGAGACGTACATGAATTGCAGAAGTTCATTCGGGCGGTGGAATCCAGAAGACGCCAGGACTCTAAATCTAATTGCTGAGGTTGGGGATGGGCTGGTGGGTGAGGGATCCCCACAGATATCCCAAGTCTGTGAGAACAACCCAAGTGGGGAAGAAAGAATGACAACGGGTTTCTAACTGGTCTCAGGGTTCTGGGACCCACAGGAGTGTAAAAGCATGACCGTGGCGTGGGATCTGGCATTGGGGGGCAGGCATCAGAACCCAGGGCGCCCTACAAAAGGGACTAGGCAAAAAGAGTGTCTTTTACTCAGAGGCAAAGTCTCTTTGTTCCCCACCTGGGGCAACATGAGGTTGGAACTCTGGGCAGACTGAATTCATACGTAGGAACAGGTGATTCTACCTGACTGCAGTCAATGAGTGTGTAGCAGCAGGAGCAAGAAACTTCTGTCTATGTCTCTTATGTGGCTAGATACAGCACTCATTCTACATGAAAACCAGGGTAAAATTTCATATTCCATAAGTTCACATGTATATTAGTGGAGGTTAAAACAGCATAAGCATTTTAACATATCAGGAAAACAACTTGAGATAAAAAAATACTGACGACAGAAAGACAAAACCGCACATGCCTTATTCAGGTGGCTCTGTGGGTTAAACCGGTGCGCTGAGCTACACACCACTGGGCTGCAGTGTCTTAATACTCTTACCTAGAAACGCAGCTTCACTTCCTCCACCAATCTCGAACAACTCCAGAGAGGACGGTCCTGGTCATTCTCTAGTAAATATTTTAAACAAGATTTAGCCTGAGTTAAAGCAATGACCACCTGACTTTACATTAACTTTTTAAAATTAATCCTTGCCCAAAAAAAAAATGATAGAATTTCACATTAGTCCCTGATTTTCTGTAATTTCTAATTATTGAATCTACCCAGTGAGGGAAATCAAAATATTTTACTCCAAAATATATTTCTTTGACATGTGTTGAGAAGACTGTCAGAGATCAGCAAACAGAAGTCACGCTGTAAAGCTGTCGTATGTCTTACGTGGGGAAGTTTGCATCCAGATAGACTCTGCACTATGCACCTCACCAAGCCTCCTCTCTCTCCCTCCACAACCCCCCTTGCTATTCTAACCTGATCTGTCATCACAACCTATTTTCTTCACCTGCTCTGAGCCCCATTCTTTCTGTAACCTCAAGATGGGATAGAAACTTCTGCAACCTGCCGGGAGGTGAGTAATCACTCTGATTTTTCCCTGCATACACGTTAATAAATTTGAATGCCTTTTCTCCAATTAATCTGCCTTTTGTGAGTTGATTTTTTTCCGCAAAGCTTTAGAGGGCAAAGGAGCAGTGTTCTGTTGTTTTTATTTTTGTTTTGGATACCAAATTTCTTTATTTGAAGGAATGGTACAAATGAAAGAACTTAAGTGGATGTTTTGGTACAACCTATAGAAAAGGCAAAGGAAACCCCAACATGCACGCACCGCCTTGGTGACCAAGGAGGTCATCCTGTGGCTACGGGGGTGTCAGCCTCAGGCTTAGCTCTCATTAGCACCGTGTCCCAGGGTGTGCTTGCCAAGGGGACACTCCACCCAAGACTCCTGCACTCCCACCTTGCACAGGTTTGCTATGGGGTCACCCAATTCTTTGATGGATTTCACCTGCTCATTCAGGTAATAGGTCTCAATGAAGTCACCCCAGTGGGGGTCATTTTTGCCAGTGGCCAGTTTATGCAGTTCCAGTAGTGACTGATTCACACAGTTCCAAGTGTCACTCACGCTCCATCGCATTCAGCCTGCTCTCCCAGTCGCCAGTGTCTGATTTCTTGTTGATGTCACGTTGAACAACTCCCCACTCCCCAAGCCTCCCGCAGCCTCCGGTAACCCCCACTCTGCTCTCTACTTCCGTAAGTTTGAGTTTTTACGTTCCATGTATAAGTGAGCTCGTGCGTATCTGTCTCTCTATGTCTGGCTTATTTCACTTAATTAACGTCCTTCAGGTTCATCCATGTTGCTGAAAATTCCAGGATTTTCTTCTTTTTTAAGACGAAATAGTATTCTATTGTGTATATATACTATATAGTTTTTTAATCTGTTCATCTATTGATGTCACTTAGTTTGCTTCCAAGTCATAGAAATAAACCACATTTCAAAAAGAAAGTTGTGTGCTATGCCATCTTATTCCACGGCTCTGTTGATTTCTGACCAGAACACTGACCCTCAGTGTGTTCTTGCTGTTGAAACTGGAAGGGGGTTTCAGTCTAGGTCCAGTTGCTCCTCACATAAAGATCCAATTATTGAGACGACAAGAATTACCAAGGAAGAAAGGAACTTTGAATACAACAGATGTCCTGTCAGGAGAACAGGAGAAGCTGCCTCAACTCTGTCTCTCTGACTACAGGAGGTTGTGGGCTTCTAAAGCAGGGGCCAGTGCCTTGGGGAAGTCCCTCATGTGTCTCACAAGGGCCACGTGCATTGGGGCGGGTTGGGGGGGACAGTGAGTCTTGGCATTAGGAGTCTGTCCAGGGGCCTTCAGCATCTCAACTCCTTTGTCTTCAGAAAATCCACCATTTCTGGGAAACAACTCAAAAGGTCAAGTAGTTAGTTAAGGGAGGGGGTTTAAAGGGGTCATTGAAATTGGTTAAATGTTGCCATGGAACCACCTTGATTGGACAGTTGGGAGTGCATGACCTGAGTCTTACTGCTCAGGTGGGTTCCAGGTCACTTTCTGGACTACTCTGCTGCCTATGCTGCTTGGCCTGGGGGCTGGAGAGTCCTCTGCATTCCTTTGCAGCTGGCCCCAAGTTCTGATTGGCGGATTCATAGGGTGTTCCCTCCTCCCCGACGTGTGGCGGTAGCTCAGGGCAGGATTAGGGTGGGACAGGACCAACATGGGGGTCTGGGGCCCATGCTTGTCCTTCTTCCCAGGTGGGCAGTTGCACCAGGGCAAGATACCCACTTTCATCCCTGGGAGACCTGAGTCCCTCGATACCTACCTAACAAATCTGCCGGTTAAAGTCCTGAAAAATCTTTCTTATGGTAACCCGTGGGTCCCAGCATTGAAATAGAGTGAACACCTAATCAATTTGAATGCAAAAACTTTTGGAAATTTAAGGTTTTCCCCAACGTCTTGTAGTTATCTTGCCCACACATAATTCAACAGGATTATTTTTTATTATCTTTTATTATCACATTTACAAAGTCTTCAACTTACTCTTCCTAGAAAGAGATCCTTTTTTTTAATCCAGATTCGATGTCATTAGATTCCATATTATTTACTTATAAGATGACAAAAATATACGCAACTGTCATAAATAGGTCTGGGAACCAACAACTCCATCTCGGCAAGCAGACGCCCCCACGGGTACAGAGAGGAGTGGCAGACGCACTGCAGGCACGGGCATCCCGCACTGCCGGCCACAACTAGAAGGCACTCTCCGGGAAATACAGGGGGTAGATTTCAGTGAGTCCATCCAACAGAGGTAAGTTTAAAGAATATCAGTACATGTGATAAATATTTTAACATCAAGGGAATGACCACCTGCCTCTCTTGCTTGATTATAAACTCCACGGGGCCTGAGCTCCCTAAGAAACTGACACCTCACAAACTGAAACACCTGGACTAATTTTAGTAACATATACTTAAAAAGTGAAATCATCAGTAAATCACTGGGGTAGTGAATCTACATGACTGCAACGCTTCAGGTTTCTATTTTCAAAATCATTTCACATGTCTGTTTTGAAACAACGGACAATGTTATGTTTAAATATACTTTAACAATGTATATACTAATAAGCTTCGACTGTAACTAAAAGCAGATTGAATCAGGTATAGGTTTATAAATGATCTGGAAATCTTTTAAGACCATTGCCGAGGGAACCAGCAGAGCAGTGTTTAATGAGTAAGTAATATCTTTATTTTTAAATTAGCAATAACACACTAAGGTAAAGGAACATTGAAATGTAACAGCAGGGAAGCGGGCGATTGTAGTGATAAAAATCACCAAAGGATTCACGCAGAACAACCTATAGAACCATGTCTTCCTCTTTCTATTGTCCTATAGAAAGGAGAAAAGAGGATTAAAAACAAATTCTCAGGAACGTGGCAAAGACCTTCCCACGAGGCCCCGCCCTGCTAGCTGCACCTGGAGGCACAAACCCTCCGTGGTTGTGAATGGGGAGCAGCCGCTGCCAGTTGGCCTGGAAAGATGGGACCCATGACCAAGGCAGGTGCAGAATGAGCGTGTTTCACTCAAGTCTTGATAGAAGTAACATGAGGTCAATGAGAAAGAGATGGCAGGCAGTATTAAATGTTTTCTCACTAATTTTCAGCCAATGTTTCCATTTCTTTAAATCTTGTATTTTATTGTATATCAAATGTTTTAAAGTTTATGTTGGTATCATTTAATTTTTAACAGCTTTATTGCTGTATAATTGATATCCAGGAAAACTGCACACTTAATACATATAATCTGATCCGTTCAGAAATACACATACACCTGTGATACCATCACCACGCTCAAGTTATTAAATGTATCCATCATCTCCAAAAATTCCCTCATGTCCCTTTAAGTTTTTTGTTGTTTTTGTTTTTGCTTTATGGTAAGAACAGTCAGCCTGAGAGTTACTCTTTTAACAAATTTTAAAGTGCACTATATACTGTCTTGTTAACCATAGTCACCATGTTGTACAGCAGATTTCTAGAACTTATTCAACTTGCATAATTAAACTTTACATCCATCGAGCAACAGCTCCCCCATTTTCCCTCTCCTTCCAGCCCCTGGCAACCACCATTCTAGTCTCTGCTTCTATTAATGTGAGTTTGAGCATTTTAGATACCTCGTCTCAGTGGAGCAGATGAACCTGGAGGAAATTATGTTAAGTGAAATAAGCCAGTCACAGGAAGACAAATATTGTATGATTCCACTTGTATGAGCTATCAATTAATTCTGCATTATTCGATTTAAGAATCCATTTTTCATAGCAAAAATCTGAGTAGAAATGTGGGTTCTTCCCTGTATCACAGTTGAGGTTGGGAGCCTGACTTTTCAAAGCCAAATTGAGTGATGAGACCTTTATCCAGGCAAAATATCATCCTAGTTGCAGACGAAATCATAAAGGTGAACAGCTTTCGGGCTTTTGGAGTTGCAAGTCAAGACAAAAACATAATAGAACCATCCTACAGATCTTTTAACGACTCATTAAAACTGTCTATCCACATATTTGGAATCATCTATCAATAACAACTGTGGTGACAGGTTAAATGAAACAAAATGCAAATGGAACTTGTAGTTAAATAATAAAACTCATGAGATAATTTAAGTAACTTTAACATAGTACATATAACATAAGAAAGTCAACACCTCTATTAATAAAAGAATCGTTCTTAAAACAAGCTGTTGCCATCAGCTTTCTTACAGAAGCACAGAAAAGCATCTGAGAAAAGAGGTTAAGCATGAAAACTAACGTTGAACTCTTACTAAAAGAGCATTAACTCTAGCTGCAAATGTAAAACAGGGATCCTTTGGAGATGTGTGGACACCTCCAACGTGAGGAACTGTTTTTTTAGCCTAAAGCAGCTCTTTGGAAACTTCAAGTTTTATTAGAAGAAAGAATTTCCACATTTAGAGTACATTCCTTAATTCGAATTCTGCTTATTGGATCTAAATGGAATATAGGTTACCTTTCTTTGACATGCAGCTCTTCCAATAAACCCCCTGCAAATTCACCCCTGTAACCACACACACACATTCATTTCATCAGATTAAATAGCTCCAGTGCTCCCTAAAGTTCTATGGCATCTTCCTCCCAGACACTCCTTTTAACGATCGTCTATTTGTGCATCTTCCCCTGTGGCACTTAGAACTAAAGCAATCAGCAAAGTGTTGCCCGACACACAGAAAAGAGAAGGGCGATGCTTCCCCCATTCTCTAAACTGCATTTCTATAAGTTTAGCCAAAGCGTCCCAGCCTCTATGACAATCACATCAGATGATGATTCACATTAAATCTATTTTCAGTGAAAATGTCGGTTCCTTTTCGCGTGCTGTGCCGTGTCTGTCCCCACCCTCAAAGGGTTGGAGACCACAGGTGTAGGATTTTACTTTCATCCTCAATAAAATATCAGACATAACACGATTTTCCAGTCTGATAGTTTTGTCAGTGGATCCCGCTGCCCCTGTGCACAATAGGCTAACTTTCCTTCCAGGCTGCACATCGTGTAAAGAGAGTTAGTGAGTTTCTCGTATGGGTTAACTTAAAACTATAGTGAAGGAGCAAGGACACAGCTGCCCCTACACAATGGAACTTTGTTCTTGTTGATGTGGGGGCCCAGAAAACAGCACCCCAGAAAGGAGTCCTCAGGAGTAGCCTCAGAAGTAAAAGTTGATCTCTGACCTTCTGCCCTCCTGTCTCTCAGTCCATTGAAACTAGAGTCCCTCTTCCCCAGGGTGGCACGGAAACCAGAACCCCTTTCCCCCAAAGCCAGCCATAAAATATACAAATATTACTCTAGCATTCCCTCCCCCTTTCTGTGTAAAACTGGCCTTAAAGAAATTACCTGACCAACCTTGTTTGACTGTAGGTCGTAAGACCCCTATTGCAGAGAGGGCCTGCCCCATTCCCAGAAGGAAGGAGGCTGCTCAGAGAGGCCAAGAAGAATCTAGACAGACAGGCCCGACTGGTTCCCCACTCAGTCTACCAGCATTAGATCCCAGCCTTTTTGCCCAATCACGTTTCTACACAGCTGTCCATACTTAGTTGAACCTAAGCATAAAAATGGACAATTCCCCCTGTATCTTTGGTCTTTCATCCTAAAAGCTCTGATGTATACATGTTAAATAAGCCTGTATGTCTTTTTTTCCGATTAATCTGCCTTTTGTGAGTTGATTTTTTCAGTGAACCTTCAGAGGGCTACGGGAAAGCTGTTCCCTTGGCCCCTAGATTGACGACAGTTCATTCGTAGGATCTCTACGGATGCAGACATTTGATTATTAACCTAGCTACAAGTGCCGGCACCTAGCTTATATCTCTATAGCTAACCCACAGATACATCAGAGACAACTTTCAAAGTGTCTCGAGGAAGTCAAGATGCCACACGTACATGTTTTGTTCTGATCTGCCCGTGTAACTGCCGTGTCAAAGAAAATAAGGAGGTAAAGGCATCAGTTGGTATTTATGAACCTGCAAGTAATTACCATTTTCTCTCCAGGGGAGGTTGGAATACAATTAGCAGGATACTGAACACCTGAAATGAAATGGAGATGTACTTGAGGGTGAAAAAAAAGAGGAGTCAATAAGAGCAGTGAAAAGTAACCTCACGCACTTTGCCGATCTGCTACCTTTCACCACGCTCACCTGTGTGCTCCCGCGTGGACAGACAGAGCTCCGTGCATGGAGAACGCTCTGTCCTGAGATGCTAAATACATCCAGAATTCACCTGGGCAATTAAACTTTTCCATAAATCACCAATTTGTGTGAATTGTGAAGATAATTTTTAACAAGAATGTCCACATAAAAGTTAACTTCACTGTTACACAAACACACACACATTCAAGAAATTTTCTTATCTCTAAATACAAATAATAAAAAGCTGAGATTAATCTTTCAGAACTTTAATCAAATAACAAGATACTTTGTAGTAATAGAGCAACATTCATATCGTAAAAGTAACAAAGCCTTCAGCTGGGAGTTTATCTTTCTCTTTTTAAAACCAAAGCCAATAAAAATGAAATAATAAAGAAACAAACTTTTAATGGCCTATGGATAATGACACCCCTGCTAAGACGCCAGTTTAGTATCCTGCAGTTAAACAGCTGCCATTTGTCAGATAATTGCTTACGCTATTTCCCATCTTTGTATTAAAGCAGAATGCTATATTTGCATTTTTGACCCACTTTGTTTTTGCAAGCGAAGTTGACATATAAGAATCATTGAAATAGCCTATCCAATTATCTTCACTAGTTGGAAAGCAGAAAAGAAGTTCAAAGAAAACTCAACATCATAAAAAGTGATTTGTTGCGTATATAACTTAATTTTCCATCTCACCTCTGGAAAAACATAACTTACCTTCTTGAATGTGCAGAAGGATAATTATCTCCAGTCCGTATTTCCTTTCAACTTGCTCAGGTAATCATTCTGCCCCAAATAGTTCTCATTTTTACAACTTTTAAAAGATCTTGTTCCCTGGACTTCGGCCCAGTGGTACGTCCCTGGAACAGGGATTCCTGTGCACATAGAAATGAAGAAGAGAGAATCTGCTCATTGCCTAAACTTTCAAAATCTCCAGTCTCCAAGCTTGAACTCACGGCACTACGGCCCATTTCACCTTATACTGGCCCCTCTGTCGGCTATAGTTTTATGTGACCGTCCGTTGTGTGATTCGAGGCCTGCCGCACGTCCATGCATAATTGCAATGGACGAGTTAAGCAGGTAAGGCAGACTTATTCCAAGACTATTACGTTAGGGGCCAAGATTTTTGCAATAAGGGAAAGAGATTGAACTCGGTTCTGCAGAAACTAAAGGTGGGTGAGCTTTCCAGTGCTGGGGTGAGCTGGCGGCAAAGTACGGGAGGACCTTAGAGGGGGTTAGTCAGTGCAGCTGGGCCATCTGTGTCTGCTGTTAGCAATTGTTGCTTATCTGATTAGGCTCCGTCCTTTCATTTCACAGAGCCCAGGAGACAGGGGCTCTATCCTTTCTGATGATGACATTTCAAAGGGATGGCCCCCCAGGTCCTTGAGCAAGACAATCCTGGATTGCAAAACTGCCAAGAGGCTTTTTAAGAGATTTACATCTCAAAGGAGCATAAAAATGCAAAATAGTGACCACACAGATCAAGAAAAGGAATTAGACCAGCAACTCAGAAGCCCTCCATGTGCTGCTCCCTCTCAGACACAATCGCTAGCATCTACTACAGTAAAGTTAAATATGATAAAAAAGAATTAAAATATAGTATCCTCTTCCTCCTCTCTGTTCACTCATTTTCCAATGGTCATTCACTGTCGTAAAATTCTGGGATGCTTTAATCCATAGGATGGCTACAAATGAAAATTCCAATGCTTTGAGGAAGTGATTCAAGATCTCTTTTGAATTCTTTAATTCCCTTGTACAATTTATCCTTTCACCTTAAATGTTGTATCTGGGTTTCTTTTCTCTTTCTCAGTTATTTTTTGTATTTATTTTTACTCTTTTCTGGGAGGATATGCAGAGAAGTTGAAAAGCCAAAGCAACATGAAAGGAAGTGTGAGGTTGAAGAAAAAAGACAAATGCACTTTTAAGTGTGAAATTTACTCCATGTCCTTCAACAATGAGAACTTTTCATGGAACAGGTTAATTGGGCATCCTGTGGTGGTGGGGGCTGGAGTTCACAAGAACTGCTTCGTGCTGAAAAGGATATAACTTGTTTCCTTGATATTTTCCTTCTGCCTTCATCATGCATTTCTGTGTAACTTTTCAACAACAAGTCTTGTCTTTGTGGTAAAAGAAAATAATGTCTACACATAGTATGTCAGTGGAGGAAGCAACATAGCTTTATTTTGTTCTCTCTTTGCATAGCAAATATAATGGATTTCCATCTTAAAGAATAAAAGTGATATATTATTGCAATATAGGTTTGTATAAGAATACAATGTTAATAATTGGCATATTACTCAATAAAGTGTTATGCTTGATTAAAGAACTAAATGTCTATATATTCTGTTTTTTTCTTTTCGTCAACAAAAACTGAGCACTTACTATGTACTGTGCACTGAGTACTTTACAAGGATTATTTAATTTCTTACAACAACCCTATGAGTTATGTACTATTATCATCACGTCTAAAACATGATCACTACCATATAATTCAGCAATTTTGCTACCGAATATATATGCAAAGGAAATGAAATCAGCATGTCAGAGAGATACCTGCACTCCCACGCTTACTGCAGCATTGTTCACAACAGCCGAGACGTGGCATCAACCTGTGTCCATCACAGATGAATAAAGACAATATGGTATATATACACAATGGAGTACTACGCTGCCTTAAAAAGAAGGAAAGTCTGTCCTCTGCAATAACATGAATGAACCTGCAGGATATCATGCTAAGTGAAGTAAGACAGGCTACAGACGGACAAATACCACATGATCTCAATTGTCCATGGAACCTAAAAAGTCATACACATGGAAGCAGAAAGTAGAATGGTGGTTATCAGAGGCTGGGGGCGGGGGGCTGATTGTATTCTTTGATGTTGATCAAAGTATACAAAATTTCAGGAAGACAGGATGAATACGTTTAAGAGATATACAGTACGACATGGTAACTATAGTTAGTAACAATGCATTATATACTTGAAAATGGCAAAAAGGGTAGATTTTAAGTGTTCTCACCACAAAAAAGATATGTGAGGTAACGTGTTATTCAGCCTGATGTAGCCATTTCACAACGTATGTAACCATATTACAAAATGCCATGTTGTACACTATAAACACTTGTCAATTTAAATACGTTAATAAATAAATATGTTCACTGATGACTCACCTGCTGTACAGCTCACTATCTCACATAAGAATTGATATTCCAAAAATATAAACCTCCGCACACAAATTTGAGTATGTGATTTTGCAGACAACAAGAAGTATACAACCTATGATGCTTTTCCCTTGTAGCTATCATAAGCTCACTGCAGTACCCAGCTGTGGAAAAGTCCAGTTTTTACAGAGGCTGAGGTCCAACGACTTGCCCAAGCTTGCACCAGGAAATAGAGTAACCAGGATTTAAGCTCGGCAACAGAGCCTGTGGTTTATATTTTATTTTATTTTTTTAGTTAAAAATTATTTTTAATTATTATGGGTACAGAATAGTTGTATATCTTTATAGGGTACATGTGATGTTTTGATACAGGCATACAATATGAATTAATCAAATCAGGGTAATTGGGGTATCCATCACCTCAGGCATTTATCATTACTTTGTGATAGGAATATTGCAAATCCACTCTTTTAGTTATTTTAAAGTACACCCTAACTTATTGCTGATTACAGTAACTTTGTTGTGCTACCAAATATTGTTCATTCTATTAATATCTAACTAAATAATTATATTTTTGCACTCATTAGCCATCCCCATTTTATCTCCTTCCCTCTGCTACCCTTCCCAGCCTTCAGTAACCACTATTCTACTGTCTCCATGAGATCAATGGTTTTTTATATTTAGCTCCCATATATGAGTGAGAACATGTGAGATTTGTCTTTCTGTGCTTGGCTGATTTCACTTAAGATAATATTCTGCAGTTCTGTCCATGTTGTTTCACATGGGAAGATTTCATTTATTGTGGCTATATAATATTCCATCGTGTACATGTACCACAATTTCTTTATACATTCATCTGCTGATGGACGCTTATTTTCTTTCCATGTTTTGGCTATTGTGCCTCAATAAACATGGGCATGCAGATATCTTTTTGATATACCGAATTCCCCTCCTTTGGATATATACCCACCAGTGGGATTGCTGGGCCACATGGTAGTCCTATTTTCAGTTTTTTGAGGAACCTCCATACTGTTTTCCATAGTGGTTGCACTAACAGTGTACAAGGTTCCCCTTTCTCACCAGCATTCGTTATTGCCTGCCTTTCTGATAAAAGCCATTTTAACAGGGGTGAGATGATACCTCATTGTAGTTTTAATTTGCATTTCTCTGATGATTAATGGTGTTCAGCATTTTTTCATACACCTATTGGCCATTCATATGTCTTCTTTTGAGAAATGTCTACTTAGATTCTTTGCCCATTTTTTAAATCAGATTACTTGATTTTTTCCTATTGAGTTGCTGGAGCTTTTTATATATTCTAGTTATTAATCCCTTGTCAGATGAGTAGTTTGCAGATATTTTCTCCCATTTTGGGGGTTGTCTCTTCACTTTTTTGACTGTTTCCTTTGCTGTGGAGAAGCATTTTAGCTTGACATGATCTCATTTGTCCAATTTTGCTTTGGTTCCCTATACTTTGGGGGTAATACTCAAGAAGTCCTTGCCCAGACCAATGTCCTGAAGCACTTCCCCAATGTTTGCTTTTAGTAGTTTCATAGTTTCAGGTCTTAGATTTAGTCTTTAATCCATTTTGATTTGATTTTTGTATATGGCAAGAGATAAGGGTCTAGTTTCATTCTTTTGCATGTGGATATACAGTTTCCCAGCACCATTTATTGAAGAGACTGTCCTTTCCCCACTATATGTTCTTGGCACCTTTTTGCAGGTAAGTTCACTATAGATGTGTGGATTTATTTCTGGGTTCTCTATTCTGTTCCATTGGTCTATGTGTCTGTGTTTATGCCAGTGTGATGCTGTTGGTTATACAGCTCTGTAGTATAGTTTGAAGTCAGGTAATGTGATTCCTCCAGTTTTGTTCTTCTTGCTCAGGGTGGCTTTGGCTATTCTGGGTCTTTTGTGGTTCCATACAAATTTTGGGATTATTTTTTCTATTTCTGTGAAGAATGTCATTGGTATTTTGATGAGGGTTGCATTAAATCTATAGAGTTCTTTGGGAAGTATGGACATTTTAACAATATTGATTCTTCCGATTCACAAGCGTAGAATATCTTTCCTTTTTTGTGTGTATCTTCTTCAGCTTCTTTCATCAATATTTTATAGTTTTCATTATAGAGATCTTTCACTTTTTTGGTTAATTTTATGCCTAGGAATTTTATTTTATTTGTAGCTATTGTAAATAGGATTACTTTCTTGGTTTCTTTTTCAGATTGTTCACTGTTGGAATATAGAAATGCTACTGATTTTTTATGTTGACTTTGTATCCTACAACCTTACTACATTTGTTTATCAGTTCTAATAGTTTTTGGTTGGAGTCTTTAGCAGAGTCAGTGATCTTAACCACTAAACTACAATGTCTTATGGGAGCTTTTACTAATAATCATGTGCCCTTCCAGTAATTTCTTAAAACAATTCATAGTGTAAGTATATATATTTTATGATATAATACATTAAAGGTACATACATACACACACACACACACACACACACACACGCACGCACTCAGGTTTTGATTCTGAAGTTTCAGAAATGCAGATTGTGTAATACGACTAGTGGTGGGAAAGGCTTAAGATATCCCCCAGAAATCTGCCATACTACATGGAATTTTATTATTGGAGACTGATTCCTACAGATGCACAAGAGACTTTTTTAACATACAAATACCTCAGGAAGGCTTAACATAGTATCCATTCATTCAACAAATATTTACTGTTAGCTATGTGTTAGATGATGTATACTACTGGGTACTTGGGAGACATCAGTACAAATTGCACCCTAATATAGCTTTCTGGAAAGATGGAACATAAGAAATATATGGTAAATAATAAATAAGTAAATTAGATGAAATTTGAAAAGATGATATGTGTTTTGGGAAAAAAGGTACAGTTGAATAAGGAGAATTTGGAGTAGTGTGGGGGTGGGGGGGACAGATCACATTTATTAGGTACCTAATAAATGATTGCAAGTTAATTAGAAGAGACAGAAGATGTGGGAATAATTTGAGAAGCCACATGTGTAAGGTATCGACAAGTGCATGTATATTTATTACTTGTATTCAGCATGCTTCCAAAAACAAGGAAGCATGCAGTAGGATATTTCACGTATCCAGTTGAGAAAATCAAAAGGTTTGCAGTCAGAAGAAATAAAACAAATTTATTCCATGTAAACTTAGCACAAATACCTTGAAGGGAAATTGAGACTGTGATTCTATGGGCTTGTTGTTTGTTTTTTAAGCACAATAAAAGTCTTAATAGATCAGAATCGAATCTACATTGACATGGGGGTACAATGTCATGAGCCACGTCACAGCAGTCGATGGTGAGATAGATGAGTGCCTGGATGAAGGGAATATTATTTGCTGCCGCACATCTGGGCTGAGTTACCATAATTAACACATGCAGAGGGGGCAGGTCTGGAGTGACCGCCCAGCTGTGGTTCCCACATGTTCATTCTGACCATGTTCAGGTAACTCGGTGGTGGTTCATTTGGGGAGTTACAAGAAAGGATCTCTAGTATAATAATAAATAATCCATTTTCATAATCTTCCCTCAAAGTAAAACTAAGCACATAGATTTTAATTTTGCCAATAAGGAGGCCCTGAAATAAAGCTAGATTCGATTTCTTTCAGGATGATACTGTTGTATATCTTGTCTTAAGGGAGTTTTCACTTTTTCTTTTTCTCCCTGACCTGACCCCCTTTTGGGACTCTATTTTTAACCAACCAGGAAGTCATCCCAGCAACAGCCTTGTTAGGTATATCAGGTGCAGAAAAGAAATAAGCCAGGCGTCTCCCTGACACTTAACGGGCTAGTTAAGATGCTCTCATGCACTCCTCTCGTGACCCCCGGATGCCCGATGCCCTCAGCAAGATCGCTGTGGATCCCACGGGGGGACCGTCCGTGCTGCGATCATATCTGCGCTCTGCCTACCGCTCAGTTAGTTGCATTAATGAATCTTCTTCATACCCTGTGAATCTCGTTAAAGAAAAAATTATTCTGACACCTGCTAAAAAGGTGAGAAAGATTTTATTCAGGATGATTGCAATAGATGTCAAGACTGCCACAACAGGGAGAGACTGGGCTCAACTCCAAAAGCAGCAAAGACGTTTGGGGATTTATAGCCAAGAAGCAGAACGAGAGGCCAATAGATGGGAAATCACTAAAAGGCGATATCAAGAATGGGGTGACTCTTGCTAAACTGACTTAGGATTCTTGCTAAAATTGGACAATGCAAAGATAAACACGGGAGTACAAAATTCAAGTTGAGAAAAGAGTTCGGAAGAGTCTGCTTAGAGTTTGGTCAAGGAGAGAATCTTTGTCAGTCCCCCTTCTCGTGCAAGGGAAGAAGAGAGCCTCTTTAAACAATCCGTCCGTTTTCTCATTTGGTCACCTTTGTGCATTGAGGGCCAGCCGAGTCACCTGTCGAGACCTGGTGGTGGAGGACACCTGCTGGATGGTGCAGGAAGCCAGGCATTCAGTGAGGGAAATTTCTATGGGAAGAAAAGAAAAACAAAGATTAATAGTTGTAATCCCAGATTCTGAGACCAGAGGGCAGCCAGTCGGGAAGATTTCTAGATGTAGGGCTCGCAGTATCTTTAGATGGTGCAAGGAGGACGGCCCTGTTCATCTGACAGATTTGCATCCTGGTTTGCAGTTTGGATGTCCTTGCTGTTGGCACTGCGTGTTCTGCGAACTTTCTGGGTGGCCCACCCAGCAGCAGACACAAAGGCTGCCCATACGTGATCTGTCGTGACGATTGCTTCGAAGTTAGAACGACTTATGTAGCTCCAGCTTGTGATGCTTCCGGAAGCGGGCAGTTTTAGTTAACGTGATGCCAAGTTAGGAGTCTGGGGAACAACAACTTCAACAGCTTGAAGAATTGTAGACAGATAGACAGACCCTGGCAGAAAGTAGACGAATTCAGGATCCATTCCAGGTTCCTCATAGATAACAAAGTAGAAGTGAAGTTTACCAAGAGGCTAAAAACAGCTCAAAGACAATGAACAGGATTGTAATCTAATAACCACAAGGGCGTGCTGTACTCTCCTATTGAAAGAAAATTCTGTCTATAATCTCTCCTCTTTGGTTCTTGTTTACAAAATAAGTCTAGTCTCTTATAAATAATCATCCTGATTATTTATATAATCATCCTGATTATTCATATAAGTGCAGCAAGAACAGTCACTGACCACATAAGCCTTTTTTGAATTTGCTTGGCTGGAACTTTCAACAAGGAGCCCCAGATCAGACATGTAAAAGCCTCTCACCCAGGAACCCAAGCCAAGAACTCACCACCAGATTTTTCTTATGGTAACTAAGGATCGTAGTGAATTACTCTCTTCTCAAGATCTCAGGATATCCTGAGCTTCCTGAGCCTGCCCGGATGTGACCTTCCCTGCACACCTGTGAAGCTGTGAGCCCTACTACGCAGGTGCCAGGAGAGTTTTCCAGGAGGATTTTGTAAGCATTGGCCCCGTAAAGTCAACCTTGGTTCCTTAAAACCAGATACCATGCACAGCATTCTCTAATGCGACATTCCAGTGAAAACCTTGATGATAGAACCAATTTCTCCCATTATGTCCTCTTACAAGGAGAACAGATTCTTATTGAACTTATGCAAATAATTATACTGCCACAATAGGAACACTCAATAATAGTTTCCCAGTTCTGGAGAGATCAGGAAGAGAAAAAAAGTAAATGTTTCATCTGTATTCACAAAGGTATACTTTACCAAATTGCTGTAAGATATAGACAGCTTAAGAGCAAAGAGAAAATGGGTACCTTTAAACTTGAAACACAAAACATTAAAGAACCAGCAATGTTCCAAACAAAACTGCAATCAACCTTTGTCAGTTCATTCAGTCACATGTAATTAATTCTTGTTCTGCTTGATTTTGTGTTAACAGTTTCATGAACCTTTCAGCTTCTAGAGATCTGATGAGAGTTCATTTGACAAGAAAATCTTTATTTCTGAAGCACACAACAAAAATAATAGCCACACAACAAGATAGTGACAAATTTCTATAAATCTGATATAATTTCATTACAATTAATATCATACTTGTTGATGTAATATTTACCCATACAAATATGTATGAAAAGCTAAAGCATCTCTTCTTTTTTTTTTTTTTTTTTTGAGACAGAGTCTCGCTTTGTTGCCTGGGCTAGAGTGAGTGCCGTGGCATCAGCCTAGCTCACAGCAACCTCAAACGCCTGGGCTTAAGGGATCCTACTGCCTCAGCCTCCTGGGTAGCTGGGACTACAGGCATGCGCCATCATGCCCAGCTAATTTTTTCTATATATATTTTAGTTGGCCAGATAATTTCTTTCTATTTTTAGTAGAGGCGGGGGTCTCACTCCTGCTCAGGCTGGTCTTGAACTCCTGACCGTGAGCGATCCACCCGCCTCGGCCTCCCAGAGTGCTAGGATTACAGGCGTGAGCCACCACGCCCGGCCAAAGCATCTCTTCTTATTTGACATGCCTTTCCAAGCATTTTTGTATATCGATTATTGAGGTATAATCGATATACAATAAAAACTGCACAATTTTAATGTCTATAATTTGATGAATTTGATATTTGTGTACACTATCACTGCAATCAAAGTAATAAACTTGTCTATTGCCTCCAAAAGTTTCTTTGGGTCTCTTTGTGTTTTTGTTTTGTTTAACGTTTTGGGGTGTGAGTGCTTATATGTGTGTGTTGTGAACCATGAAGATGAGATTTCCCTCTTTAACAAATTTTTTAAGTGCTCAATACCATATTATTACCTATAGGCACAACATTTTAAAGCAGATCTCTAGAACTTTTTTATCTTTCATAACTGAAACTTTATATCTATTGATGAACAGCTCCCGATTTCTCCTTCCCGCCAGTGCTTGACAACCAACATTCTACTCTGCTTCTGTGAGTTTTATTGTTTCAGAGACATCATATAAGTGGAGACATGCAGTATTTGTCCTTCTGTAAACTGGCGGACTTTGTTTAGCAAAATGTCCTCCAGTTTTATCCATGTTGTTGCAAATGGCAAGATTTTCTCCCTTTTAAGGCTGAATACTGTTCTTTGTCCATTCATCTGTTAATGGACATTCTCGAGTTGTTGCCATATCTTGGCTATGGTGAGTAATGTTGCAATGAACACGGGAGTATAGATATCTCTTCAAGATCCTTCATTCAATTCTTTTGAATATATACCCAGAAGTGGAATTACTGGATCAAATAGTCCTATTTTAGCTTTTTGAGGAAGCTACATACTGTTTTTCATATTGACTATACCAGTTTACATTCCCACCAACAGTGAACAAATATTCCCCTTTCTCCACATCCTCACAATACTTATCTTTTTTTTCTATTAATAGTAGCCATCCTAACAGGTGTGAGGTGATATCTCATTGTGGTTTTGATTTGCATTTCCCTGATGATGACTGATGAGCATTTTTGCATATACTTCTTGCCCATTTTATATGTCTTCTTTAGAGAAAAGTCTATTCCAATTCTTTGCTCATTTTTTAATTGACTATTTGATTTTTGCTATTGAGTTACAGAAATTTTTTATACATTTTGGATATCAACCCCTTATCAGATAAATGGTTTGCAAATATTTTCTCCCATTTCATTAACATATCAATTAAACCAAATTAATTTAGCACCGAGCTTTTCACAAGGTGAGGGGCCCTCTGGGAAATCGCAAAGTCAGTTTATGGACAAGAAGGTTTCATTTAGGACTTGACTTTGGGATGTTGCCAAAAACATCCAAAGTTTTGACTACCTGATTAAATAGGATCATGCTAGCTCACTATTAAATGATGCTTAGATTATTTTAAATAATCAAGAACTTGATAAATATTAATATAAAGCACAGAAAATTATTATGAGAAGACACAAAAATCTTAGTTTCCCAGGCAGATTAATTAAAAGGTAAACAACAACCTTTTACAATTTCTTATTAAGAGCCACGAATCAGAAGACTTTTAAGATATTCTTTTCCTCTGACTTGTAGTCTTACGGAGGCTGTGGACCGCCTGCTAGGCCGAGGAGACCTCTAGCAGTTTGCTGAGTGTCTTCAAAGCTCATCTGAGTAGATAAAATATTTAGTCTATTTCCTATTAGCCTGGTCCTTTTCATCCTTAGGTCACTGATTTGGGGGAACTGAAGCCCTTGGGGAGCCCTGATAGACGCAGGAGACATAAAGTTCAAGTGACTTTTCCTGGACTGAAAAGGAAAATGGTCTGGCACGTGGACAGAGGTGTGGAGGAGGAAAGGACGGGAAGGCTTGCGTATCGCGGTATGCAAGGGAGCTGCAGGGAAGGGGGAAGGGGGTATGAGGAGGAAGGAGGAGTGGAGGTAATTGGAAGAGAGAGGTCTTAGAGGAGCTGATTGGGGAGGTCTTAAGTTTCCCAAAAAAGCCAGTGAAGTTCCAAATTATCCTCAGCAAAATCATGCTGACAAAAAGGAGATGAACAGAGCTGGTGAAGCAAGTCAGCAGGAGTTTGACAAGAAGGCTTTTAGTTAGCTGAGAAGTTCCCATGGGAGAAGTAGGATCTGAGACAGACAGAGAGAGAGAGAGAGAGCGCACGCACACAAGTGCACAAAGAGGCCTTACAAAGAGGCAGGAAAAAATTTCTAGCCCAGGAGTCAGGGAGTAATCCCCACTCAAAACAGAGTCAGGAAGACCTTTCAATCTACGGGGGACCTTTCAAAAGCAGCCTGGGACTCTAGCCCAGCTTCAGAGAGTAGACTCAGAATCTTATGAATCAAAATCCGACCTTACCAGCTTCAGTGGACACTTCAGCAGAGCACTGGTTCCGGAGTCTCACTCACCAGTGGGTCCCGGCCCAGCCAGTCAGGAGTGAAGACAGCGTGTCCAAGGTGCGCACGTGGAGTCGAGTGAGAGGTTCAGGAGTCTGGTGACGATTCTGATGCCATCTGAGTGGCAGCACCATAACCGTTAAAGAATGCAAGCATCATTCATTGGTTAAAGACAGAAAGGACGGCTTTGTTCAAGAGGGGACTTTCCCAGTGGGTGTAGCAACCAATGCAATGGGGGCTCACAGTGGGGAGAGGGGTTGCGCTCAAGTCCAGATACATCAAGGAAGAGTAGAAATTCATAGACAAGGAACAAAGTGGGGCTATTGGAGAATGCTGGAGGATGGGGAACTGATTTAAATACTGTGGGTGGGGGATTCTGGCTAAGTAGATTTAGCAGGGCTCTTGCTAACATCGGGCAATGCAGAGAAGAAGATAGAGACCCAGAAGTCAGGGCCCAGCTGAGGAGAGAGCTCAGAGGAGCCCGACTAGAGTTTCATCAGGGAGGAAATCTCTGTCACCTCCCTGTTGTCTGCAACCATTTCCAGCACCGCCTTGTTTCTCAGCCTCTCCCCAACCTCTAGAGGGAGCCTCAAGAAACCAAACTTCTACTGCTCAGCTTTTCTCAGTCCCATCACTTTTCAAATTCTATCCCTGCTTTTGCAAAGGAAAAAAAGAAGAAAAAAAAAAAAAACAGTGAAGCAGGATGAGCAAAGGGAAAACTCCTTGGTTGTTTAACACACTAACTTGTAATCTATTTCCTTTTCCAAGAGTGGAGAAAGTGTTTGATTGTCTGAGCTAAGAAACCAAAATTGCAATTCGATAGATTCCATGTCAGCATAGGAAACTATCCTAAAATCATTTTTAATGAGAAGCTGTCAGTCTCTAAAATATTCTATCTGCAACTTAATTGCCTTCTTAGTTTATTTTTTTAATTGAGATGCACAAACAATTCCCTCTACTCCCATATCTCTGAATTAATAAAGATACTTTTTCATCTGCTGGAAAGGTCCCATAAGGCAAGGTAAGTACCAAATGTGTGTGAGCTGACACTTAAGAACTTGACAGAAGAAAGCTGAGCCTCTTAAAAAGAAAGAAACGAGATTGCTCTAAGACGCAAGTCCCAGAAACCTTCGGTTTGCAGACAGGTGCTTCTAATGGTCACTTTTGATCTCAGCTGGAACCATCTAGTACCTGGAATTCATTACGCAGGCAATTACCAGTAATAAGTTTCACCAGAAACACAGCAACTACTTTTTTAAAGACTATTTTAAATTATAACAGCAATAGTTACCTGCCAGGAAATTACTAATATATGAATGGCAACAGGAATATTTTAATAAGCAGAGTTTGATGACAAGAGAATTTGATAAAGCTCTTTCTTTGTTACATTCCTGGGAAAAATCAATACTTTGCCAAAAGAGACAAATGGCTCCACGGTGGTGATTATGGTGCTGCTGTTCCGATGCACGTGCTATTAACCCACAGAGTTATTAGTGTGATCTGAAATCCCACCCACTCCCCTTGCAGGAAATGATCTAATTATAAGACTAGAGTACAGGAAACTACCTCCAAATTCTTGTTTTCTTTCCCATACAATAGTGCCTCCTATGGACACAGAATTAGGCCCCCTATCCTTGGAATTTTTTAAAACTTGTTTCAGGTTTATCACCAAGTATTTCAGGAAAGTAGATGAGTTTTAGAAAGTTATAAGAAAACTAATACCATACATACAATATCATCCCCTAAATCCACCTGAGCTTCTAACTTAGCAGTAGAGAGAATGCCATTTACATTTATAAAAAACGTGTGGTCACCAGAGTTCTGAAACATGCCAGGACATTACTGTTACTGGGCAAGTCTGCATAACTAGGCTATCACCAAGATAAAAAGGCTTTTTAGTAAGCATCTGATGCTTATATTGCAATGAGGTGGTTTGAAATATTATGCTATTCCTATCGGATCGATTTCAAGGATTGTAAAGTAGAAGGCCCTTCCCGGGAGACTTCCAAAACAGCAATATTTGCAGTTTGAAATATATAAGATTGTAGGCAAGTAGTCAAGTATGTACATCTTATGCAGTGTATGTGGATAAAAAATCATAATGAAAATAGAGTGAGATGAGCACACCATCAGACATACTGGTTTTCGTTCTTGTTGTGTGATATATTCACTTATTATCCTAAGCCGTGAGAGGCAACAGACACATCCATCACACACACGGCTGAGGCACCACACACAAAGTGCTGCTTATGCTATAAAATAAAATAATGCTATTAATTTCTTTGCCTCAGTCAATGAGCCAAAACCATGACCATGAATTGTCATTATAAACACTTGCTAATATCACCTCTAATATTTATTAAAATATGTGAGGATGGGAGGTCCAAACATGCAAACCCCTGATTTTCCCCACACAGCAGTTGACCTTAGTTGATTTCTCTCCACTGAGTTTTCTTCTATCTCATAGATTCTCACATGAGAAGTTTAACTCCAGGAGGAAAAAAAAAACCCAGCCAAAATCCAGTACTGCTATCTCCAATGTATAGAAATCTGAGTCATTTCGGCATCACCTGTTCACATAAGATGAAGAACAAGTCCTGCTGATGCCCGCAAGTCTGAAATAGTGTTATTTTCTTTAGGATTTGATGAAACCCGGGCATCTTCCTGCATCGCAATGACCCTGTCTGCTCGACAGCAGTGCATTCGTTACTGTATCTCGGAAGTCTACCAAAGTTTACGGCTCTTTTACTAATACGGTGATGAACATTTGGTACTGCATAGTAAAATAGCCTAAAATTATAATTTTACCTTCTGTTTTGCATGAATATAATTACTCCCTTAGGGATACAGGGTAGCCTTTTGCCAATTTGCTCTTATTAATTTCAAATGAAGCAATAAATATTTTTGAGATGCAGGACTCTGAGGGAAGAGTTTTTAAATCACCAATGTGAAGAGGCTAAAACCAGTAACGGCAGCAGCAGCACTTGAGACATAGAGAAATGCCTGGGGCCAGATCACAGTTTAAGAAAGTGAACTTAGAGTATATCCAGGTATTGATTCATAGCAAACAATCCCAGTAAAAATTTATTTCAGGGCCTGCCGTCCAGCGACGACAGAAAGAGCAACTGAAAACCACTGCGGCTTTATATGTGCAGACTTTCTCTTAGGAACTTGGTATATTAATACATTCCCATTTTTAATCCTCAAACGACCCTTTGGGGCAAATGTCGTTAGTGTCCCAAAGTTATAGGTAATATGCCAAAAAGACAAACTAAAAGGGAAAGAGGGGAGGCACCCACTACATGTTCTCTAAGCCTTTTAGAAAATATGGATATTTTTTTGGCCACAAATGTAGGAATCTACAAGAAAGGTGATAACATAGACACCAAGGCAATGGGCACTGTTCACAAGGGGATGCCCAGTAATGTCAACAGGGCAAAAGTGGAAGAGCCTGTAGTGTCACCCAGCATGCTGTTGGCACCGTGGGAAACAGACAAGTTAAGGCAAGATTCTTGCCCAGAGAATCTGTGAACATATTGAGCGTAGTAAGCACTCCAAAAGCTGGCATAGTTTCCTGAAAAGGGTGAAGGAAAATGACCAGGAAGAGGAGGAAGCCAAAGAGAAGGCCACCTGGGTCCCGCCCGCTCTGCCCAGGGACTGTGTGAGGATGGGCGGGAGGAGCCGAGTACTGCTCACCTCTGGGCGTTTACGGCGTCACAGTAGTTAAAGAGTAAAATCATAACGTAAAAGACTTCTGGATTGTTTTTTGAAAAAATTGAAAACATAATGGCTTAAAATAATTGCTTTTTAACCTTTTATGATTTCCCTGGGTCAGGAATTTGGGCATGTCTAGACTGGGTGGTCCTGGCACCGACAGACAGCGCTGGGGCACAGCGGAGGGCGCGGGCAGCTGGGACTGGCTGGACGCCGCTCTGTCCTCACACAGTCTCAGGCCCTCCCTGCGGCCCACCCTGGGGACTGGCTGGGATTTCCTCGGGGCAGGCGGAGTGCTTACGAGACAGGTGGAGACTTAACGTTCCAGCATAAAAATGGAAGCCGAATCACTTTTTATGATCTGGCCTTAGAAGTCACGCAATGACAATGTTGTCACATTCCACTGGTGCAAGCCAGGCACCAGTCCATCCGTACTTAGGGGGAGAGTGGCTGGGTTGCAGGAAAGCCTGTGGGCTGGGCACATTGGAGACGCTTCCAGCTTCTCCCACACACAATCTGCCCCCGCACACTGCTATTATCATCAAGGTAATAGCTGCTCAAGATACATGAGTTATAAATAAGGGAACTATGGAAAACATTCCGATGATTTTCTCAACAAATCTCCTTCCTCCCGATTCACTTACCCCTTTTCTTCCACCATAGCATATAGCTGTGCAGGACTCAGCTGACAAGTTCGCTCGTCCGTCTTTCACCTCCCCGCCCGACTCCTCCTCTGGCTTCCTTCTTCCTCCCATGTCCCAGGTCTGGGCGTCCTCTCCACCCAGGCTTTGTCCTTGCTCTCTCGACTCCCTGCTCTGCCTGGTCTGCTTGCAAACCTCATCCAGGTTTTTTCCCCATGGCTTTAAATATCATTTTTATACACCTAACCCTGAAATCTACATTACCAGCTCTAACCTTCCTCCTAAAGCCAAGATACATATTACAAACTCAGTACTGAATAGCCATAATAACCAAATGTCTTAGCAGCATTTAACATTCAGTGTATTCCCCCAGTATGGTCCATCTTCTACTTTGCCTTTATTTTATTGATGTCACTATTGCTATAATAATTTGTAAACATATACACCAAAAAGTCACATAAGTTGTCTCATCTACTCTGCCACCAAAGCCTCATTTAGTCAGTGTCCAAGCCCCACCATTTCTGCCTCTGCAGCTACTCTGTCCTCCGGGGTCGTTCCTGTGGCTGCCAGAATCGATCATTTCCTCCTTTCTAAGACCTGAACAATTGTAATTTGCCCCCATTGGCTCCCACTTCCAGACCCTCCCATCCAACCTACCCTGTCTATTGCAACCATTTTAAATGCCCAAAGCAACCTGTTCACTGGGTGACAGTGCTCCTCAATACTCTTCAGTGCCCTACCTTATCTCTAGAATAACTCTTTAGCATCACCATTGTCTTATAGTTCCACCTTTACCTTTCAATTCTCCCTTCATACCATCTATGTTCAACACAAATAATAATTTTAGGTTCCCTGAACTCATTCTAAATTCTCCAACCACTATACCTTACCTTAAACCATTTCTTCCACATTTTATGCTACCAATATTTCTATTTCTAGTTCAACTATCACCTTTCTTAGGACTCCTTTCTGGAAATAGTTAACTAGAACTAGTATTTTGAACTAACTCATTATTGATTCATTTATATATCCATTGGAGAAATATCAGTTAAGGGCCTACACATTTGATAAAGTAGTAATTTTTGAAAATTGTTAAGAAAAAAACCTTTATAAAGAAATGCTAATGTAAAATAATGCCTCTGTCAGGCATTATTCCAGAAGTGGGAATAAGCCTAGACTTGGAAGTTTTTGCTCTGACGGGGCTGACATTCGAGTTTGGCACGGGCGGGAGAAAGAGACAGACCATAAACAAATAGACAGATTAATAAACAACATAATTTCCCAAACCGAAGACTGTCACGAAGAGAACAATGTGCTGTGGTGAGTAAGGCTGGCTGGGGGCTGCTTTGAACAGGGAGGTCGGGGAAGGCCTCCAGTAGAGATGGCGTTTGTGCTGGGGTGACGTTTTTGCAGACACAAGGAGGCAGCCAGTCAGAGATCACGGTGCAAATGATTCCAGGCAGAGAGATCTGCAGATGCAGGGCTTGGCCTGCGTTTACTGTGCTTATTTTGTCTATGTTTACTACGTCGGATGGAGAAAACAACAAACAGGGAAGTTGGAGAGCAGTGGTTCAGGAGGAGAGCATTACAAGACGTAAGAGGCGCAGGCTGTGTAGTGCGTTGCTAGGGCTGCCACGACACACACTGCAGCCCGGGCGGTTTACACAACAGACATTTGTTTTCTCACAGTTCTGGAGGCTGGATGTCGGGAGGAAGGTACTGGCAGGGCTGGTGTCCTCTGAGGTCTCTGTCTTTGGCTTGCAGGCCAACACATCTCCGTGTGTGCGCATGTGTGTGCAACGCCGGCTTGTGTGTCTCCTAACTTCCTCTTTTTATAAAGACACCAGGGGTACTGGATTAGGACCCACCCTAATGACCTCCTTTTAACTTAATTACTTCTTTAAAGATTTTATCCCCAAATATCTCCAAATACAGTCACATTCTGAGGCACTGTGGATTAGGACTTCAATACAGTAATTTTAGGGAGACACAGTTCGGCCCACACAGCATGATGTGTTGACTTGTAGGCACCATAAGGATTGTAGACAAGATTTTAAATGATACCAAGCCAGATGGTCCGGCTTACACTTTTTAAGGAAGACTGGTTACTGTGCAAGAAATAGATTGCAGGGAGGCGAGAATGGAAGCGTGAAGTCCAGCTGATGGCCTAATGCAGGAGTCCACCAGAAAGCTCGCACAGGCTAACTCTCCTCAACCCTGTCTTTCGTCAGGACAGTCACCTGTTGCTGGTGAAAATGCCAGACATACAAACCAAGTAGCATTTCTTTATAAAGGTTTTCTCTTAACATTTTTCAAAAATTACCACCTTATCAGATGCATTAAGAACAAATTTCAAGGTTATGCAAACAATTGGTACTTTACTTTTATTTATTCATTCATATTTATTTATTCATTCATTCATTCATTTATTTTTTATAGAGACAGGGTCTCTCTCTGTTGCCCCGGTGGGAGTGCAGTGGTGTGATCATAGCTCACTATAACCTCAAACTCCTGGGCTCAATCCACCATCCTGCCTCAGCCTCCCAAGTAGCTAGGACTACAGGGTGCATGTCACATGGCTAATTTTTAAATATTTTTTGCTGAGGTGGGATCTTGCTATATTACCCAGGCTGTTCTCAAACTCCTGGCCTCAAGCAATCTTCCTACCTCCGTCTCCCAAAGTTCTGGGATTATGGGCGTGAGCCACCATACCCAGCACAATTGGCACTTTAATAATCATATTTATTACTTTGTCAGAATACCATGTTTCTATATCTTTAAAAAAAGAAGTTTAAATTAAATGATCCATAATGTTCCTTTCACTTCTAAATTTGTAGATTTGAGCCGTTTTTTTTTGACAAAAGATAATTCTTGGAATGACAAGTATAAAAGTATTTGAGATGTAGTCTGTGAATATTTTAATCAGTTCCACATCAAATCTAGAAGTATTGGACCAGGAGTTCAGGGATAACCTTGAATGAAAATGAATACCTTTCAAGAAATCTGTAGACATCATTATAGTGCATTGTTTCAGTGCCGAAGAAAAGAGGCTTTTTACAGCTTTTTAGTTTATCATTGTTCAGCTACTGAATCTGCAATGGACCCATCAGACTCATTTCTCAACATATCAAAGGCTGTGGCAGTTTTTAGACTTATTTTTTGTCCAGACCATTAAAATCATATTCACAATCACAGCTACGACAACCACGACCAGTCAATCATTTTTTAAGATGGGCTCATGAAGACAGATGGCATCCTCCCTCCCAGCTCTGCTTTGGCCCACGGACTGCGCTGTGTCCTGAGAAGCCTGCCCGTTTTCCGATGACAAAACTCACCCTTACCATTATGTCTTTCCCATTTCTGGTTTCATCAGCCGACAAAATTGAAAGCTTAGTACGAGAGGCTGATCGAATGCAATTAATGCTGGTAAAAGCTGAAGATTCCTTGCCACGAAATCCGCACACCCAGTTAATGGCTGTAAGCCGAGGAAGAGCAAAGAATTATCAACCCCCCTTTCCCAAAGTCATCAGCCGGTCCCCGAAGTCACAGTACAAGACACTGATCATGCTACACACCGAAGCCTGCTGGGCACTGACCTGCCTCACGCACTTATTCCAAGAAGATTTGGATAACTAGGCAGCCCCTCCACGACAAAAATGCCACTTGTCATTTATTCCTTCATTCCACAACCCGTTTATTTTGCTATTGGGCATAGCGACGATACAAGGGTTTTAGTTAACATAAGCTTTTGTGTGTTGCTGGTTCGGTGGTTTGCACCGGGGTTCCTCATTATTGTCCTGGGCCACCAGCCATTGTCGTGTTTCCTGGAGAGCCCAGAGATGCTCCTGCTGTTTGCATAGCCTGGATTCCTCCTCGGCCTTCCTGCCCTGCCTCCTCCTCTAATCTGCTCAGTTGTGCTAATCTCACCTTCGCGGGTCCTAGAGCAGGTTCTCTGCAGGCAGCGCCTGCTTCTTGTTCTCTGAGCCCCAACCTTTGCCTGTAGCTCTGCAGCATTAGAAACATCTCTCAAGATGAAGAGCCCTGAAAAAGAGGAACGCCCTCAGCCAAAATTCTCCACAGTGTCCTTGTCCCATGCCTTTCACGTTTTCTAACCCGCACTTTTACCAGAGGTCCACCCTCACTCTGTGATACTGACCTTTGCAAAGGGAAAGGATTCCAGCCCTCCCCACATCGTATACGGATAGGACACTTTTACCTTCCCCTGTATTTTCCAATTTCTGTTGTGAGAGACATTCTCACAATAACCCATCCTTTAATTCGTAGCCTTATGTGGCTTCCCACCGCTGTCCTCGCACCCTTCTCTGCTACACGTCTGCTCCCAGAGACAGTTGAAGTGTGAACGTGGGGCCAACAGTTCCCAAGTCCTTTAAAAATCTGTGTCCAGGAGACTCAAGAGCCATAAATTGTACTGATGATAAAGCAAATGGTCCATTCACCGGAGGGGAAAAGATACCAGTTTAACCAGTAGCTCATCGGCGTGAAGCAGAGGGCTGGGAGCACCCTGCAGGCAGGGCAGCCACGGCTCACTGCGTGCTCCTCACACGCCGAAACTGGGACCCGTGTTATCTTATTTAATCCTCGACAGTTCTGTAAAGTAGGGATTCCTTCATCCTCATTCTACAAACGATGAGAGTAAGATTTAGAGAGCCTGAAACATTTGCCTAAGTTTGCATAACCAATAAGGAGTAGAAATGAATAATTTTTAAAATCTGGTACCTGAGTTGCAAATTTTGCACCCCAAAGCAGCACTTTTTAAAGAGTGGGGAGCACACGTTAATGTTTTAGAAGTACCCAGGGAGAACATTTCTGACTGCATTTTCTTGTCTCAGTCTGTCTGCCTGTCACTATTGAGGCACGATCCTTAACTTGTCACAGCATGAGGAGCTAAGTTTAACCAAATCCAGCTCCTTCAGACAAGAAAAAAGCTGCCTAAATATAGGACATCACTGCGATAAGAAGAGCAATTAGTGAGTTCTTTCCTCAATATAAGTTTGCTGAATACATGAATGAGTGAACTGAATGAAACTGATGGGGATTCTCAGAAACACTTAATGCACATAATGAAAAATATGCTTAGAATCAAAGAAAAATATTACCTTTCTCAAATCTGTGCTTCCCTGCATAGCTCCTTTTCCACTTTCCAAAATAGCTCGGGAAGACTTTCCCTGCCCAAGGGAGGGAGACAGAGCAGTGGACCCCGGCCTGACAGGCTCCTCGTACCTCTCCTGGTGGTCGAGGGTCTCACTCATTCATGTTCTAGAATTGATTCTTCAAGTATCACACAGAGGGTTATGTGCGCCATGAAGAGATGTTCTGCCATTAGAGTCCAGTGAAAGTTTGCAAATAACGGTGGAACATGATCCCTTCTGCATTTTAGGAAGACCCGCCTGGCCACAGGAAGGCAGTGATGTGGGGAGGGAAAAGTGGGAAAACAGAAAGGCCATATCTGACCTTGGGGTCCCCCAGAAATGGAGGCAGAGATTAGGGATTGTGTGCAGACAGTTTATTTGGGGAAGTGACCCCAGAGAACAGGAATAGAGGCACCGGGAAAGGTGATACAGCAGACAGGAAAAACCACTCTGAGCACACATTACGGAGTAGATTACCACTGTGCGCTATGGGGACTCGGTCCTGCTGCATTTCTCGGAGGTCCCGTGTAGCTTCCCTAGAGCACGTTAATTCCTTTGCACTTCCAAGTTTGCTCGTGAACCAACCTGGGCTGACTTGACTTCCAAACTGTAGCGGCTGGGAAGTCCCAGGGCAGCAAGTATAAGACATGTGGTACAGTTGAGCTGAGGCGCTGTCGGGCTATACCTGCATGCACTACTTGCTTCAGCAATACCAGGGGAAAATGGTTGGGGAGGGAGGATGTGAAATGAGCACTAAAAGGTGATCAGCAAGATCTGCCTCCTGCACTGCTTGGATCTGCTCGTGCCTAGGTCAAGTCCAGTTCATCACAGAGCCTTCAAGTTGGTACGTTCACAGTCTCCACAAAAGGTACCTTACAATGGGTAAGGAGGCTTAGTGGGTCAGTTCCTCGTGCTTCACTATGGAACCGTGCATGCCACCCCTGCCAGCTGTCCTCACCTTCAGCCAGAACTTTATCTTTAAGGAGCTGAGCCCATAGTTGCTTTATTCTCGACTAGAGTAGCTGCAATTGCTCATCTGCAGTGATCTCTGTGCGTGAAGGCACAAGAAAAAGCCCCAATGAATCTTCTAGTTGCTAAAGAAAATCTTTTGTGCTCCCATTGTGTAGCAGTCAACCCTAGATTGTCATGGTAATCAGGATCAATTTCTTCTGTCTTTATCTGTGAAAATTTCAGCTGACAGTTACAAATTCAGGTTTAGCAGATTCCTCATGGCTATTCCAAAATAGTAACTGCAGCTTCAGCTCCAGTGAAACTACCACATCCACTAGTAATCAGAATTTCCAATCCAGCAGAGTTTAAGATTGCAGGGACACAAAAGGATAAATTCTGAAAGCATGTCTCAGGAAGTGATGGTTGAAAGGCCAAACCCACTTTAACCGCCTAGATTCTGAAGAGAGTACCATGTATCAGTGACCTAACACAACGGAGCATTCATTTCCAACAGCATATGAGATTATCCTTGACCCAGGACCTTAATTAAGCCTTTAATAGACCATTCCATCATGTTAGCAGGCCAGCTGTGTCAGGGGGATGCAATATATGTCTGGATCACCGAATCATATGATGTTGTACCCATTTTGCACCTCTTTCAGTGCAAAAGGGGTCTGAGGCAATATTACGCAAGATCCCACACATCAGTAAATCAGGCATTTGTAAGTCATTGAATGGTGTTTCTTCCTGAGAAACTTCAGGCAAGAAAGATAAAACCGAGATCCAAAATAAGCATAAATTCCAGTGGAAAAAAAATTCAGACTCCTGTAAGTAGCTGACTGGTCAACTTCAATGGCATCAAGAAAAGATGCCATATGGAGGGCCCAGTGTCCGTCTCTGCTGGAGGCAGACTGGGCACCCACTAATGGCATAGTGTGGATACAGGTGGGCCCAGTCACAGCCTTCAGCACTGTCACCATTCCATTCATGGGACCATTGCCCAAGCACTGGAACAGCTGGGGAGACAGGCTGGCTAACACTCGCAGAATAAATCACCCTATTGTCCTATCTGGTTGTTGAGTACCTTCTCTGTGATATATGTCCTCTCATGGACATTAATGCGAGACACAAAGATTTGTGTGCTTTGTATCCATTCACATGGTCTATCCGCCCCCCTCTGCTCTAAACCTTCTCATCTGATTTAGTTGTTTCATGACCTCTGGCAAAGAAATCAAACCATTTGCAAATGTTCTGGCATCTGTGACGTCCATCGCTCCAGCCCTGTCTCCCTGCGCACAACCAAGTGAACTTCTTGCAGCTCAGTTCCTTAGAAGAACTTCCCTTCACTACTGTCCCTAAGAGTCACTCTTGCATGGTGTCAGATTGGCACCATACATTTTTATTGACCACCAACATATTGATCTAAACAATCTATGAGCGAGACTTGACATTTTCTACCTCTGTTAGTTCATCACGTGAGTCCACAGGTAACAGTTGCAGAAGGGGAATTGGTACAACAGAAGTGGGTGACATGGAATCTGGGCCACCGACCATGTAACTCCCCATGCCCTCAGAACCTGCTTGCATTCATTTTGTAATGTACCCTTTGCATTGCACAGGATGTTGTCATGACATATGCCCAGTCTCATGGTGCAGTGGATTTGGAACAATCCACTGATAATGGCAAACTGCACTTTCATACTCACTTGATGTTTCCTGGTCAGGTGGTCAGTCTACTAGGGCCCAGCAGGATGTCAGGGGATGCTTTTTAAATATCATGAAGTCATTCTTTGCTGCAGAATGTGTGGCTTTTCTGTAGAACCTTAGGGGACTTTGTTGTGACTCGTTATACAGCATTCTGACCCACTATGACAACTCTAGCGCTATCAGTTGTGTTGGGTTGTACAGTCTGGACTGCTGGGTGGCTTTCACCCCAACCTGACCGGCTGCAGAACCTCTCTTCTCTGGGCCACAGTCAAAACTGATGGCATTCTGTGTTTTCCAATAAAAGAGTAAGAATATCATTCTGCCAGATACCTATAAAAATGTCACTCCTTTGGCTGGATCCTAAGTCCTCATGGGGGTTATTTCCCAGAGTCTGGCATGCATAGATCTTATTAATGTGCACATAGTACTTTTCCCTTCTTGCTCACCAAATCCAGTTTGTATGATGTCATCCATGTAGTGCAGTAGCACGGCATCCTGCAGATGCCGTGATGATCAAACTCCCTGAGGATTATATTGCAAGGGAATTTTGGGACAAGGCAGTGAATGTGTACTGCTGTCCTTCCTATGTAAACAAAAATATACTTCTGACCCTCTTAATTGAGGACTAAGAAAAATGCATTCATCAGATGAAAGGCCACATGCCAAATACCAGAGTCTGTGTTGATTTGTTACAGTAAAGATTCTACATTGGTCACAACATTTGGGCTTGGGACTACTCATGAGATACATTTACAGTCAGCCATTGTCATCTGCTGCCACATCTATTTGGTTTTTGCAAGGAACAAAAAATAAATTGAGTAAGGACATAATAGGAAACTTCTTAGGAACTATGTAAAATGTGCTTTAGAATAATCCACTCAAGTTAGGAAGAGGTTAATACTTATTCATCAGTGGTTACACAGAGGGCATTAACCATCTTATACTTCCAGGTGTGCACATCATGAGCAGGGGGGAATGTGCTCTCACAGATATCCCAAATAGCAGTGGCAGAGAGGACCTAGGGGAGGTACGCGGTATAACTGAGCTGAGATGGGTGCTTGCAACTGGAGTCCACAACAGTTGTTGGAGCACAAAGGAGGCTCAAGACAATGTGAGTGAGGGCCTAAAAAATTCCATAAACTGTCATTTGGCAGGTGATTACAGTATTTTAAGCACAACTCTATAAAGGTCTGAATTAAGGTAATAATGGCAGATATAATGAAAAGAGAATAGTTTCAGTAGATATTTATAAGGAAATTGTCAAGGAGGCAAAATAAAAAAAGTGACTCATACACCTTTTCTTAAATTTTTGCCCTCAGACTTCAAAATGGCCAGTGACAACATGATTTCCTGGAAAACATAAGGTTGAGAAATGCTTGTTTATACATAGTCAGTCTTCCTTCTTGTAAGATTTCCATTCTGTGATGCAAATTTCTATATCTAGATCTGACCACCAGACACCAGAGAGAAAAGTCCATGTAGCAGTGTTTGAGTCTAAGTCAATTTAATCTAAATGATTATAACTTTTTTCTTTTTGCTACATTATAAGAAATGTTAATGAGTTGAAACAGTACTCAAATCAATGAGTAAACAGCCCTTTGAATATAAAAGAAAATAAAATTAACTTCCGGCACACTCCGGTAGTAGAAGACAGCTGGCAGGATGGTGGGCTCCTGATTCATGAGAGTGTTTCACAGCCAGGCAGTGTTTAGGTCTGGGAGTCCCTGAATTTGGGGTCTTTTAAAAATCTTGCCCCTCTTTACGTTGCTGATGAGAATGTAAAATGGCACAGCCAATATGGAAATAGTCTGGTGGTTCCTCGAACATAGAATCACCGTAGGACCCAGCAATTTCCCTCCTAGGTATATGCACAGAAGAATTGAAAAGAGATGTTCAAACACTTCTATGTGAATTTTCATAGCATCCTTAGTCGCTGTAGCCAAAAGGCGGAAACCACCCAAATGTGCATCACGGGTGAATGGATAAGCAAGCTGTGATGTGCCCGTCCACTGGGAGTGAAGTGCTGGTACGTGCTACAACCAGAGGAACCTAGTAAACATTATGCTCAGGGAAAGGAGCCAGTCACGGAAGAACACATGCCGTATGTTTCTGTTTATATGAACTGTTCAGAATAGGTGAAAATACAGAGACAGAAGTTAGCTTAGTGGTCGCTTAGGGCTGGGAGGATGGGAGAATAGAAGGGATCGCTCTAAAAAGTGCTGGGCTATTGACTGTGGTGATAAAAATGTTCTAAATTGACAGCGGTGATGGTCATACAGACCTGCAAAAATAATTAAAATCCATAGCATTGTCAAAAAAATGAAAAAAGAACAAAAGAAAAAATATGTAAAAACAAAAAACATAAAAATCCATTGGATTGTATATTTTAAATGTGTAAATTGTATGATATGTCAATTAGATCTCAATAGTCCTGTTTAAAAATGAAAAAAAATCTTCTTCCTCTTTTTAAAAATGTGTATATATCTACACTTATTTTTCAAGAATGATTTTGGGGAACAAAAAATGAATCCCAGATTTCTCTGGAGGCCCCACAAGAATTCTTGAGTGCACGTCCACCGCATAATAGCAGTGGAAATTAATGATCGTGGACGCCAGCCTTTGCACTAGCAAAGGAGTGAAAGAGACCTTCAAAATATTAAAGCCGGGTCATAAATACCATTGAAGAAGGAAACATAGGTTATGCAGTTGTGAAAATTAAGAGCTGTTTTGTGAGTAGTGGGGAAGAATTGATCCAAGGGACGCAGTTGCTTATCTTAACAATGTTCCAGGAAAGTTTAATTTCCTCCCCAGTCAACTGTGAACCTATTTCTTACAAGAGGGTTGGAAACTAACTTTCAGAAAAATTTTCAAGTGTTCTCACAAATTTTCTCCAAATCCAACAAATTGAAGTCACTAGAGATATTGACAGAAAGATACTCAAAAGTCCTCAGCAATTCTCTGAGAAACTGTAGAAATCATAAGTAATCTGAATTTAGTCTTTTTCCCCAAACCACTTTTATAACAGTTTTATCAGGATTTCCATATTAAAGCCAGACACCGTTTCAACTTCTGAAGAAATCTGCTACAGCACAATAATAATACCATTTTTAGTAAATTGCAGGATGCAACTTGACCTTCTGCAGAGTTGAGATGAGGAGGGAGGACGCACACTTCAGGACGGGGGCCTCTGTCTTCTGTTTCATGTCAAGTGCCCATTATTTTTAACTACAAAAAGGCATAGAAACAGCAAATGCTGCTTCTCTGAGCATGTTTTTTCTTTTTTCCCACTAGCTTTCCTAATAATCACAAAGGAAGAGACTCGACAGGAACACAATGAATTTTGTTAACCTCTTATATTTATGGTAATCCCAAAACACATTTAGTAGCTTCTTAATTTTCTCCTCAAACATTCATCATGGAGACACAAAATTCTAATTACAATTTCTGTAATCGAGACACAGGACATGACTTTAAAAATGCAAAAGAGAAAAGGAATGCCTTCAAATTTGAAACATAAAGATATTGTGATGTGATGTCACCTCCTAGGTGACAAGCCGATTCCTGTGTAAACTACTCCAAACTCTCATGCTTACAGTTAGGCTACCAAGCAAGACCACCTGATATTTTGCACACTGGCCAATTGGCCATATTGTCCTCAAATAACTAAATCTTAGGACAGTAGCACATGGTTCACTCAAGAATGCCTTTCGTAAAAGAAAAACAAGGTTTGTTTGTTTAACTAAATACTAATTCTTATATGAAGTTAAGTGAATTTAAGAAAAAATACTGGTGTAGAAAAAGATAAATATGAAAATTTTTCTGTTCACTCAGAGTTTTAACCAAGGACCCCAAAACTCATAAAAATAAATATCTGTGCTTTCTAAAGATGACTGTGAGACACACAGCTGCAAGACTTGCCAAAATGCTCGTGTAACAAAACGGTCGTCTTATTTGGGATCCCCCAAAAGGAGGGTCTGAGAACAGGATCTGCACTGTGCTGGCTCATTTCAAAGTCCACCCCAGAGAGCCGGAATGAAGGAGCAGGGAAATTCAGACAGGGAAGGTGGAAAAGCCAACTCCCGGGGCGTTTTCAAGGTTGCTGCCCCTGGCAGCTCTGTTCCGCAGGAACCGCTAAGGAACACAGAGGCGGCCCAGGAGGATCGCCCCGAAGAGGGGAGTTGGGGGCATACCCACTGCCTTGCCCCTTGGCTGAGGGTGGCCTGCAGTGTTAGCGGTGGGTGCTGCACTGTGTGACTAAACCTCCAGTGGGCCCAGGGGAGCCTGCTGCTCCCAGAAGGCCCTGGCACGGACAATGGAGAGACCATGGCAGTTGGTGGGGCGGGACACCATCCGTAGGCTCAGCTCTGTCTGCCAGGCCTGGCTGAAATAAAAGATGAACCACAGGAATGAGACACAGTGCACCCAAAGTGCAATGGCTGAATGTTTGTGCCCCCCGAACTCTCTTAATGGTGACATTAAAAGGTGGGGCCTTTGGGACGCAATTAGTTCATGAGGATGAAACCCTCATAAGTGGGATTAGTGTCCTAGGGAGCCTGGAGAACTCTCGAGCCCTCTTTCTGCATGTAAGGAAACAAGAAAACAGCCATCTGTGACCCACAGGGGGACCCTGATCCGCAACCCAGGACCTGACCATGCTGGCACCCCGATCTTGGACTTTCTGGCCTTCAGAAGTGTGAAAAATAAATTTCTGTTGTTTATAAGCCACTCATTCCTCTGCTACGGCAGCGTGAACTAAGACAAAAAAAGAGGGGGGCTACACTGATCCACCCCACTCCTACCCGTCTTTTTAGGAAGCATTCAAAATTTTAAGGAACTAGATCAGAACGAATAATTCCTTGAAGTGAAAGAATTCGATGCATGGTGGCATTTCTGTTACGATTCCCACAGGAGAGAGAACAGGGCTGCTTTTCACCACCCGAGGCAAGCGAGGAAGCTTGAAAAGGAGAACTCCTCTAAGTGCCTGGGGACGTTTGTGAGAGGAGAGCCTTGCATCTCACCAGGCCTCTTCCTCCCCACCTGAGTAACCCCGAGGCCTGCCTTTGCTGCTCACAGAATAGAGAACCAAAGAGTGTCTGGACGATATCATTAACATGTGCCCCTTTAACTTGCCATTCTGTCACGTGGAAGTCAGCAGGGCAGCTGGGGCAGTCCACACGCAGAGCGCAGAGAAGAGCATGCAGGCCTGAGACCAAGCTGCCACTCTACCATTCAGTGCAGCACAGTGCGTGGTCCCCTTGCTGTACACACTCCTCGCATGATAAGCTGGAATGGTCTGCACAGGATATTGCCCACGAGAGCTGCCTGCGGGACGAGGGACCACAGCAGAAAGGGGCCTTGACAGATGTGCCGCTGGAGGGCACCAGCCGACAGGGTCATACGGGGCCAGCCAAAGAGGGCACGTTCTGGTCAGTGTGGCAGACGGATCATTGTCCCCACAAAATTCTTCCTCCTTCGTGCTGACATATGAATGCCAACCTGCAGATCATGCTTCCCAGCCTCCTTCCACGAAAAGTAACCATGTGGGTTATTTATTATCAATGCAACATGAACAAAAGTCGTGGGCACAACTTCTCCCTCACCTGCTAAAATGAACCCGTTTGCCTGGATTCGACTCTTTCCTCTTCTCTTTCTCTGAGAAACAGACCTGTTCACGGCAGCTTTTTGACCACGCAAACCAGGACAACACCGTAGGGGTTGGGGGAGCAATAAAAGGGAAGGAACTCAGGTGCCCAACGAGCTGGACTTCCTACATGAGAGCTCTAAATCTGTTTTATTTAAACAAGTGTTTCTTAGCATTTTTTTAAAAAAAATTATTGCTCTCTGAAGGAGAAAAATAGATTGAAGGTTAACTTAATTAATTAATTTTAAATTTTAGTTTAAATTATTTCTTCCTAACAAGGGACATTAAATGCCAAGAAGTAAGACTTTGTTGAACTTTAAAAAGTCACAAACCATTGTAATAGCTGAGATTTTTCCATTCCTCCTTCCCCAAAAACCAATGTTCACTCCTATGAAGAATGCTTGATTTAAGCTACTGTATGTTTGGCCCCTTTGTGAGAGCAGCTTAATCTCTGCCCTCAGTAACATGGTGAGGGATCTCAGCAGGGTGGAACTGCCTTTCGGATTCCCTGAGGACCCACCATTGCAGCCCATGAGCGAAGCCTTGCCAGGACACAAGCTATCTGAGAGTCGAGAGAGCTGTACACACCTGACAAGGCACCTGGTGAGTGAAAAGGACTTTGCCACACTTTCTCTCATCCTTCCTCCTCCAGCCCCACGGCCTATTTAGAGAAGCCAGAAGCAACCATGGGCTTATTGAAATGGACCAGACCTACTTCCCTTAGGTGAGAGACAGGAGAAGATTGGATAAGAAAACAAGGGTTTGATTTAGACTGGACTGGGCATTTTAAAACTTATAAAGGAATTAAAAGCTGTGGGTTTCATACAAGATGTCACCTAAAGTTGACAACTGGGCATCTACAAAAGCAGTAGAGGCAGAAAAATAAACCTGTTTCCTAATCGTACTTTACCAAGTTCAGTACACTCAAGTAATCTGATTACTCAATATCCAGTAAGCAAAGGTTACAGGGTGCAAAGGTACAAGAACAAATGAAATATCGTCTCCCACTCATCTTTAGCTGTTATCCAACCTGCCTAAGCTAACTGAGAGTGCTTTTATCTGATTTTAAGTGCAATCTTTTATTTCTCTTCATAGATGCCTGCTAGAATTCTGAAGTCTGTTCATGGACCCCGATTATTTAATACAACAATTACCACTTTGCAACTACTAAGAGAATTTAGAATCCCTTGACAGGGATTGTTTCATTGTTCTAGCCAGAGATTCTTAGTCACCCCATAATTAACAAGTGAGCTTTTCATGAGTAACAGAGAATGGTTAGTGTCTCTACATCTTTATCTATTGAAGTCCAAACACCTCGGGGTGATAACAGCACTAAGGGCAGCATCCTATAGAATAATATCAACATTTCCAAATATTGGTAGGCTTTTTTTGGTTTGTTTAATTTTTATTTTTATAAAGCTTCAGCACAAAAGTTGTTGTGACATGTTTTTTAATTGCAGAGGAAGAGAGGGCTGCTTTTCAAAGCATATTTTTTTTTTTTTTTTTTTTTTGAGACAGAGTCTCACTCTGTTGCCCGGGCTAGAGTGAGTGCCGTGGCGT
>CM052440.1:148882558-148908665 GCA_028533085.1 Varecia variegata | reverse complement strand
GACCTTGAGCGATCCACCCGCCTCGGCCTCCCAGAGTGCTAGGATTACAGGCGTGAGCCACCGCGCCCGGCCTTCAAAGCATATTTTTCAAGGAAGAACTTTTTCTTTTATGTTACAAAGTGATTTCTTACAAACTGTCATTAGTCACAAAATTGGATGTGTTTTTCCTCCACTTATTTATTTTCCAGAAAGTATGGTAATATTATCTTTCCTCTGGAGAGTACAGCCTTAAGGGGTAAGTAGAGTGAAACATTTAAAAAAAGTTCTGTTTTTTTTTTTTTGGACCACTCCCCAGCTCTTCTAAGCCTCAAGGTCTCTCTAAGCATAAGGCGTGTCCAGTTGTAAATGAGAGACATGTGCAGCAAGGAGAAATTTTATTTCACAAAAGTCTTAAAGAAGCCAAAACATCCAGCTCAAAGATGTCATCTAGGAAAACACTTAGGTCTCAAAAGCTCATAAGCCCAAAAAGATAATGAACAACAACAAGACCCATCTACCTATTCCCAATTCAATCCTCGTGTGAAAACCTCCCACACCCTGAATGCTGCCTCTCCGTGTCCCACAATGAGCTTTGGATCTTCCTTTCTCCTCTGCCTTTTGTGTCCGTGATGTGAAATCCTGTTTCCTGTCTCTGCAGGGGCTCTTTGGCCTGCTCCCCACAGCTGTCCGGAGTTCGCTTGTCCCTGATGCTGTCCCCGAGGCCCCCTCCCTGAGAAGGTGACCTGAGGGAGCCAGAGGTGGCAGGTGGACAGCCTCAGCAAGGCGGTGGCCTGGGATCTCTTCTGGGGCGGGAACCAAGTCCTACTCAGCTCTGTCTTCCACTGCCCCAGCACAGCAAGTACTGGTCATTTGGTTTTGTTTCATTTTGTTTGTGTTTTGCATTAATTGAGTCACTGGATGAAGATAAGGAAGAGAAAATTTATCTTCCCCCAGTGATATTATCACAGCCTAGGTGCTAGATGCTCATTGTCAGGAAGTCAGAACACTTGGTGGGGAGGTTACAACTCAAACCCTTTTCCTCCCCGCTGAACTCCCCCAGCCTGGCGCTTACCAAGGGTGCTCGCTGGTTTAGTCATTTGGTTTTCTTCTGTGGCTGCTGAGAAGGACAGGGGCTGAGTGCTCCCAGAACAGCTATTTCTTGCTTGCTATTCTCTCTGCACGGCTAGATGCCACTAAGAAGCTATCTTGGCTCACTAGATAGACCCACCATTTCCCAACTAACAGCTTTCCAAAAAGCTCTCATTTAGATGAATGGGGCAATTTATAAGCAAGATAGGACAGACAGGAAGAAAGATGGGATGGAGAGGGCTGCTTCAGCCCTGTCACTGAGGTCCGGTTTGCACGCCAGTGGCCAGCCTTGCCCTGTGCTCACTCCGTTCGCGCGGAGATGAGCTCTTACCCTGCACTGGAAGCGCTGGAAGTTTTCTTCACCCATCACTGTTCATTACCAGGAAGAAAAATCACCTCCTTATTTGAAGCTCTTTTTTCACCATGGCCCATTGGCCATGACTGATGTTACTTTAAGTAATACAGTTAAAACTGCTTAACCTCGGAAAGCCTCCTACATAGAACGTGCTTGCTATAGTTAAGATAAAATCCACAGGAGGCAGAAACTGTATGAGGACAATAGTGCCTTCTTCAAACTTCCCTGCACCACAATTCCAATATGTAACTATACAAGACCCCACTCTCAAGCCACATGGTTTGCAACTCATTACAAAAATGTCCAGGAGTTAAGAATTGTATTCCTATACACCCCAAATACTGCATAATGCTGTTAACATCTATCTACCTTTTAAATTAAGATCATATCAAAGGAAAAGAATATGGTACTATTTCCACTGTAAGTAATAAATACATTATTTTATTTCATTATTCATACCTCCCATTAAATGATTTCTAAAAAAACCAACATCATTTTACAGTTCAATCGCTTTTTCAATATTGTTCCAACTATTCTTAAATTAATTAGAATATGGTTTGCTAGTTCCAGTAACTAGAATATAGTCCCAGAAACTATATTCTTTTAGTAATCAATATGCCTTTTATGCAGAAGATTCTGTGGATTTTATCTTAAATAAGACAATAGCTTCTCATACTGCAAAGGCACTATTTTTCTCAACATACTTGAACTTCCTATGAAAATAAAGCCAATGAAATAAGGAATGCCCTCAGCAGTTTATTAGCATTTAGCTAGTTAGACTTCATTAATAAGAGGGGCACCTGACATCTCCCACTAGTTCTGTTACCACAATTGCAAGGGCTACAATAATAGTGGCACACAGGAGGGGAAAAATACTTAAAGGGGATTTTACTTAAAAATTAGCCCAACATGCATGAAGTAAACAATTTTAAAAACCCATAAATAGACAGCTAGCTATATAGTTATTACATTCAATAATTTAGTATGATATGCATGATGGTTTTGACCTCCAAAATAATTTAATGCCTTGAGCTGAGATTAAATGCAGAACATTAATTTTTCTCTCTGGTTGTCAAGCCAACCAAGAGAACCCGTCAAATCCATTTAAATAAAGCCTGCATCATGTAATAATATTAAAAGGAATAAAATATTAATATGGGCCTGTGGTACAACATTGGCCAATAGAACTTCAGTGATGTGCCTTTAATTTATCACCCTGACAATCCGTCTTTGTATTGCAACTAGGAGTTAGAGCATCATCTAAAAATTATGTTTTATGCTAGAAGATGGGCCCATTTAAGGAAGGTTACAGGTCCTCCAAATGATGAGAATTTTTAGTATCTCCAAGGAAAGTCATGAGTTCGAGTCTAATTGTGTGAATTTAAAGAGATATCATGTTACAAATGCCAGAGATCAGTTGTAATAAAAATGAAACTTTAAAGGAAAAAAGAAGACACTAATTTATTAAGCGAGACTTGATGAGCTTCCCCCACAATAAAAGTACATCTAAGTCAACATATTACTTACACGCCACATGCACCACACCTAATCAGTGCAGCTTCTCCCAGACATATTCTGATTTCACCTCCGGATATTATGTTTATCTGGATCATTTTCCAGTGGGTTTGCTCTCTGAAGAGTGGAGGTTTTAAGTACATTTTCTTAAGTACTACATCCTCATTCTAAAGACAGTTGCCCTGTAAGAACCCCACTTATTCCATACGGATATTTTAGATTTAGGCGTATGGAGGTCACAGAGTAACAGTGTGAGAAACGAATGCACAGCCCATGCTTGGATGTTTTCAGGTCTTCCTGTCTTCAGTTGCTTTGTTGACATGAATACTCAGTAGCCATTTATTTTACCAAAGGAGAAATTTGTATAAATTATTTTTTAAAATGTGTTTTTTTTAATTGTATTTTAAACATACCAAGCATAATCTTTAATGCTAGTCAGGTTATTTTCCCACTCAGGTCACAAAGGAGCCAGAAGCCAGCGGCCGCCATCTTGCTTCCCCCCGGCGCCCCCCGGAGCGGCCCGTTCCCCGCGCGGAGCTGCCGCTGCTTCCAAGCATCCTCTGTGAGAGGCAACCAGGCCTAAGACGCAGGAGGAAACAGAAACAGAACGTTTAAATATTCCCAGCCAAGCACGGAATACGCCAAACAAGGCAGTGGGTCAGCAACCATCACGCCAGACCGGAAATCACGAGCGTCGGCGCCGAGGTCAGCTTCCTTCCCCCGGAAATGAAACGGCGCAGCCGGGACCAAACCTCGCGGCGATTGCAGAGACGGAAGCTGAGACAACCACAGGTAACCCGGTGAACCTGGAGTCGCTTCATAAAATGTAACGGACACACTTCTAATGTCGCCAAGGGCGACTATAATCTTGTAGGCGACAGAAAGCCACTTGTTTCGAAGAGTCAGAGGGTCAGCCGAGTTCTTTATCTCTCCATGTACGGCATCTATTCTTGTGTTACTTTCTACAAAGTAACCAAATTGACCAATTGGAGCCATATCGACAATGAAGCAGTGGACTTGCTAATAAAATTGGAAGGAAACCCTATTTTTATTTCACAGTCACCTCCGGTATATACTTGGGACTCAGGAGGTGTCATTAGTAACTGTTTCTGCAGCCTTTACCTCATTTGCTAAGTGACCACATGACAGTCATCTCTGTGAGATGTTTCTCTTCTTTATCAAAGCCTCGTAAGAGAGGTCACAATTAACGCCAGAGAAAAGACAAAGAAAGATGCATTGTTTACATTATTTACCCGGATGAAACCAGAAAATAATACAATAATGCAAAAAGTGTATCTGTCATTAAAGGGCCATTAATTCATCTTCTGGAGCAAAGGCAGACACACAGGTTTGTAAGTAACTGTCTTCCTGGGCTGGCATCCTATAGACTTACCAAGGTAAATGTGTGTTCTGGTGTAATAGAGCTTCCCTTCCATACTTCCAGGCAGTGCTCATTGATAAATAATCTAGACTCAGAAACTCCTAATGGAAATTATATTACAACAATCTGATGGTTTGGGGTGCTTTTTACGAGGTTTTTCCATCAATTTATAAATACATGTTAAGAATTTACCACTGCTCTTTGCACTGCAAGGGTACGGCTGTGGCCTGCATAACCCCGTATTCAGAGGCCTTGTAATTGAAAGTGGTAGAAGGGAGAGAGTTGCAAGATAAAACACAGAACACTCAGTTCAATTTGAATTTCAAAATAAACAATGAATAGTTTTTAAAAAGTATTTGGAAAGTATTTTTAAAATATTTTTTGAAGTATTTGGACATACTGATTTGTTCCAAATATTGCATGTGGCATACTTACACTAAAAACTATATGTTGTTTACCTAAAAATTCAGTTAATTGGTTATCTTGTACTTTTACTTGCTTCATCTGGCAACCCTAGGAGGGGGCAGAGGTGGGAAAGGACAATGATGAGATAAAACTCCTGGCTTAGAGGTGCTAAACAGGAGTAACACCATTTAGGGGATGCCTACCCGTGCCAAGAACTGAACTCAAACTTGTCAAAGAATTATTTGTGTAGCGCATGTGTGCAAATGTATTTAATCAAGACTTAGTAAACACCCAAATAAATTATTTGAAAAGAATAAAGCAGTACTACAGGTGAACTCTATTCGACTATAGTAAACAATAAAGTCAAGCTGCCATTATCTACTGGTAGTATGAATAGTGGGCATAATCTTGCTTAATCATTAAAAATTCCTCTTCACTAACACATCAATAAACACTTTTCACCAGCAAGCGAGTCCCTTTAAAAATACCCCCCATCCATATGTATAGATGATAGAAGGATAGATAGATGGGTGGAGAATTTCTAGAAGGAGACACAAGAAACAGGTGACAGGGGACAGTGGGGGACCTGAGGAGAGAGTGGAGAACTGGAGGGGTGTGAGGTGCGGGGTGGGGAGGGTGGAATGGGAGGGATCAAGGCTGGCTGCATGGACACGTGAACTGTGAGGTCCCAGGGCTCCCAGGGGTGAGAAACACTCCGCTTGGTTTAATTCTCTGCTGCCATTATCTGGACATTCTCAATTTTTGAACAAGGGCCCCATGTTTTTACTGCACTTGGTCCTGCCAATTATGGAGCTGGTTCTGGGAGGCATTTTCTAGGCTTTCTAGAAAACAGAGCCTGAGTCCAAAGCACATGTGCTTTCACTTTATTGAGGAGTGTGACTCCAGGGAAGCAGGAAGCCCAAATTAGGATTGGAATGAGGAAGAGGAAACGGAGGAAGTGGCACTGAACTGGCCTCTATCGGGCAGTAGGTGTAGGGGATGCCGCCATCTCCCCAGATGTCTTCCTAGAGGCCGTGTAAGTCTGCATCACACGTGCACATGTGCATTGGTGGCTGGAAAGAGGAAAGAATTTACCCTCAGCTTCTTCCTCTTCTCCATCTTCCACTGGTCAGAATCCACCATGATGAGCCGTTAACTCCTCCCTCTTCCAAGGTGAGCAGCGGTTTCTCTGAGCAACAGCTGGGAAAGCCAAACCCCACAGGACCTCTTAAGCCAGGGCACAACCACAGCGTCTTTCTCACCTGGTAGCAGAGCATGCAGGGCTTGTCCTCTGCAGCAGCAGCTGGGACCAGTGCCAGCACTGCCGGGCACCCTGCTAGGAAGCCAGGCAAGGACATGAGTCTGGAGTGGCACATGAGTGCCATATACAGATGGGCGCATGAATTTGATATTGAATAAAGGAAGCCTGGCACAAAATAATACCTTTTGAATAATCCTCCTCAGAAACAGGCAAAAATCAAGTATAATTTTGAGGAATCCATGGTGAGATGGAAAAGCTATAAGGAGAAGCTAAAAAGTGATTATGATAAAAGTCTGGATAGTGGCTCATTTGGGGAGAAGAGAAATGACAATGATTGGAAGAGGGGACCAGGGGCACTCCTGGGCCTGGCAGCGTCCTCTTCCTGTGGTGTCCTACAAGCAGAGTGAGGAGGTGAAGGAGAGGGAAGCGTCAACTGTGTCGAATGTCGCCGACAGGTAACACAGATGTGGCCTGAGAAATAACGGAAGGATTCGACACTAGGAAGGTCAGTGGTTATCTTGGATTGATTGGTGTGAAGTGAAGGGAGAAAGTGAGGAAGAAACAGGAGACAGCTGGTATAGAAAATTCTCTTAAAAAGTTTAGTTAAAAGGATAAATAGGGGGCTGTATCTGGAGAGGAGAAGTGGTTTTGGGGAGTTGTGTTTGTTTTTAAGGTGTGAAGGGAGAGGTGTAAGTACAATTAGATCTAGTAGATGGAGGGAAACTGATGAAACAGAAGACAGGGAGGGTTGTTAGGGCGACGTCTTGGAACAAGCCACACTGCTAGAGATACGGGCAGCCTGTGCACCGGCAAAGGGACGGAAGGGACGTGGGCAGGTCGTGTGGATCTGCAGAGCAGCAGCTGGAGTGCGAGTGCTCTCGCAGGCGGGTGCTGTGGTTGTGGGATGCAGTAAAAGTTCTTTTCTGACTGTAAAAATAAAAGCTGAGGATGAGAAAGGGAAAGGTGTTTGAGTTTTGAAAATAGAGAAGATACAGAAGCCTCATCCAGGAGAGAGGAGAAGAATTACAGTTCCGGGGCAGATCAGTATGGCTGCTGTCAGCACTGATGGCACACTGGGGGCTCGTGGTCACGACTGTGAGTGACCGTGTGTTTCTCCAGCAAGGAGCAGGTGCTCGCATGAGTAGGCAGAGAGTGAAGAAAGGACGGACAGCCGCGGGACAAGTGGAAAGCTGTCCAGCACGAGAGACTCCTGTGGAACATCCCCAAATTAGAGATGAAATTTCGGCTGAATGTTGGGCTAAGTAGTGGTAACTAAATATAAAATAAGAAAGCAAACAAACCATACCTAAAGTAATAAAAACTAGACCAATAAAAATCTACACCTTGACATTGATAATTTTATAAGGTAATAATAATTTAATAGCATTCAAATATTATCGGAAGACAGTTCCTAAAAAAAACTAAGAGCATCTAGGAAAAAATTCTGGGATCTAAGAATACAGAATATTGGTTCTTTCATTGATTTAATCCATGTTTCCTGGATTTTACAGAAAGGATTTTATTCCCATTGTAAAACAGAAGACTAGTAAATTTGTTATAGTTTAGGTAATTGGGTAAGCAAATGGGGAAATATTTAACTGTTTACTATTGCCTGGAATATTATTACAAAAGCTATATTTAATTTTACAAAAGAATGTGCATTGCCAATAACAGTAGTGCAGGTTTGATTATGATAAGTACTTTATAAATTTTAGTAGTTGCTATAGTAATTAAAGGTTGTCAGGTTTTTAATACTTAAAAGTTTCTTACTTTTATGCACAATTTCTCTTTTTCTAAGTGGATCTTGTATTATAACATGTTTTCAAGATTATTGGTATAATTGCTCCCCTGTGTATGTGGAAAGTACCGTATCCAACAAGAAGTTCATGCCCCTGAAAAGAAATACCATCTGGATCAAATTTTCTACTTTTAGTTTTGTACAATACTACTAGATAGGTTTAATTTCATTTAAAATATTTATACATTAAGTCAAATGAAAACTTTTTCTTGGATTTACAGTATGTTACTTTTACTCAAAGACAATCTTCATGTATCCTCTTTTCATACAGAAACATGGAGACAGGGAATACGTCCTTTAAAAACTCTAATATAATAATTATATCACTAGAGAACAGAGTATACAATACTTCATTTCAGCATTTTAGTAATACTGATTTAAGTATTGAGAGTCTGTTTTTAAGAGCCCACTTAGAGATTTGTTAAGATTCTCAAATTACATTTCTTGATTTAAAGCTTATAGCATCCAGTGTGAAATATTTTGCTGTGTTACTCTGGTAACATAAAAACTGCTTTGGTTGTGTGTGTGACTGGGGAAGTATGTATCTGTGTGTGTGTATGTGTGTGAAGAAGAATAAAACACAGCCACTGATTGAAATCCCATCAGGGAAAAGGTACAGCTACTATAACTATGTATATATTTACAATAAGTTGCGAGGCTGGGTCATTTCACTGAGGAGCATTTTTATTAAAAGCCACAAAATATTATTATTTCAAGAGAATGTTTATGTAAAATATAGGAAAACTAAAAAACACATGAATTAATTTAAAAAAGCACTGAAATTTCCATTTTAAGACTGGTTTGATAATATAAATGCTGAGAAAAGAAAAAATAATTGGTATCTAGAGCACTTATTACATTTTTAAGTTAAACTATGACAGATTTACGTTCCCAGCAAATAATGGTGAGATAGTTAAAAATGAACTTCATTGAGTGAATACATTTGGTTTTACGGAATTTCCTATTTTGAATCATTTCTTGGCCTTGTATTATGAAGCATAATATGAAGTTATAGCTCAGTCTTTTGGGTTAAGATGATTTAAAAAAGGAATAAAGGAAAAGAAAATGGCCTCAAATTCACCTGCAGCAAGCAAACAAGGAAAGAGGAGTAGCTTTGTGCTGTAAATGTCAAGCAATGGAAACATAGGAAAGAAAAGAAACCAGAAATTGAGAATTTTTTGGATTTAAAGATACATGTACAAACCCTACATTGCATTACGCCTGGTGTGTTTGGGGCAGTGCCACGTAGTCAAATACGTCAATCTGGCCGCAGCAAGCACTGAGAACATTCACAGTATGTGCGATAAACGAGGACTGTAAGTAGCATGTGGTACAATGACAGTCCTGACAGATCTCCATTCTCCAAAGCCTGTACTAAAGAGAGTGAGTTGAACAAATGCTACTGATGTCCTCCAATTTGGAGAGAAGGAGGCAAAGCTGGAAGGAAAGTTTGGGAAAAGACGTGGGGAGACCTTCAGTAACCCAAGCCATGCACGCTTCTGGGGGTCTCAGAAGGACAGAACGAACACTGGGACGTGCCACTTCCGGTGGAGGAAATAGCTGGAACCAGTGGGAGCAGGGCCTGATGGGAGACACTTGCAGGATTTCGGGGAGAAAGCCAAGCCAGGGTTGTCCCGAGCAAGCACCGTGGTTCTCCCTCTACCCTCGAACCCGCGGACTTCAGAAAGACAGAGAGAAGAGACAGCCAGTCTTAAAAATGTAGCAACCAAGTTAACAAATGAAACAGCTCTCCAAAAGCAAGGACGTATGACAAAGAGAATTTACTCATTCTATGTCATAACAGAAACGTGCAGACAGAATACCCGTTAACCACAGACTGAATGAACGTATGTGTCATGCACACAATACCAAGAGATTACAGTTGAAAAACAAATCTTATCATGTGAATGACAGATGAAGAATCCAGCTATCAGGAAAACACTACCCAAGACACAGAACTCATTCCCCACGTGTACTTCACACTATAAAAGAATTTAGAAGAAAATGGATTCAATAAAACAAGAACTCAGAGACAAGGTGGTAAAATAAAATAGGGAAATTGAAGAGCTAAAGGGAAAACTTGAGAACCGAAAAACTCCATTATTAAAGATCCAATAAATAAATTAGAAACAAGCAGAAAAAAGTTAAAAATTGAAATAACAACATGGAAAACATCCTGAAACCTGTATAATGCAGAGAGAACACAATGACAAAGGCTTAAAGTAAATTACAAAAGCAGCAAATGTAAAGGGCAGACAAAGGACATCTATTATTAAAAATAAAATGGGAAATATATGCAAAGAAATAATATAAAAGCATTTCTCTAAATTTAGAATAAAATTGAATAAAAATTTTAAAATATACCTTATAATATGAAAAAATGTTTCAGAATAACCAAGCCAGATATATTCTCATTAAGTTACTAAATTTCAAAGATAAAGTTAGAATTTTTCAAGCATCTAGACAGAAAAATCAAATCAACATTAAAGGAGAAAAAAAATCACGTTGGCTTCAGAATTCCCAATGGTAACATTCAAAATCAGAAAGTAATGGAAAATATCCACAGAAATCTCAGGAGGAAAAAAGCATGGCCTAACATTGTAATAATGACTCAATAATTACTCAAACAGAAAAGCAATGGCCAGACATTCTCAAGCATGTTCACTTTCCTGAACAAACAATTATAAAATTGATGAACAAGAGAAAAACTAAGTACACAATCTGGAAATGAAGAGGTTAAGAATTAGCATTGACTATAAAATATAGAACTGAAATAGAATGCCTACAAGATGGTGGTTCTAAAGTATAATACATGTTCTAAAGTATAATACATAATTTATGTTCTAAAAATTCCTAACAAAGTAAAAAATAACCTATGTCAAAATCAGGAGGTTTAAGAAAAGGAAATGAGTAAAAGGATCACTGTTAATTACTCTAACTTCCATAATGAGTCAAGTTATCAATTTAACCACGTTCTATAATTGAAACAAAAGATTTAAACTTCTTTGTGAATTCACTAATCTAAATTGATATTAGAATAGTATTAGGGGTTAATACTTCTTCTGGTGAAGAAATATCCATGATCAGAAATCTATTGAGTCCCAGAATTTCACTTTAATTCCTTTTTCTAGTTAAAGCACAGCTAATAATACATTTTATTTTCAAAGAGCATGATTCCAATGTTATTAAATATTTCAGTCTCATACATGAAATACATATATATGTAATCTATATATTCATGCTACATATGGAGAGAGAAAGATTCAATTTTTGTCTGTATATTTTATTTAGTGAGATGTCCACATAAACACAGGCTCAGATGAGGAGCATTCAGGGTGCACGTATTTTATTTAGTGAGATGTCCAATATGATTACTAACGAACATTAGGAATGGAATTAGGTCGAGTCGTGGAGTTTGGGGATTTCTTTCTATTTCTACTTTGAACCTATCTTCTTTGCTTAAATGTTTTATAAAGAGCTTATATTAGTTTCATAATATCAATAAAAGTATTTGTTTTACATCCTTTAAATTAAAATGAACTAAGTTGGGTGCCCAGTCAGTATTCTGAACCGTACATAAAGAAAAACACTTAGCAATCATCTCCAGGAGGTTATTTTATATCCAGTAGTTATAACACATTTGGGCTGAGATTCCAGCTGAGGGTGGGATTATGGCAAATAGATCTTGGTTTTGAATCTTGGTTCCACCATTTATTATGTGTGTTACCTTAGACATTTCTAAGTCCAATTTTTTACTCATTTTTATATTTTCCTTTTTCTTTTTTATGTTATTATAACAAGTTTATTTCCCCATTGGTACCAATAAGGACAAATTCGCATATTTGGCTATAAAAGGCAAATACAAGCATATTTTCTTACATGTGCATGATAAACTGTTTTCTTTCAATGAAAGGAAGTATTTTAAAGAGAAAAACCTTTGTAAGCAAACCTTGAGAATATTTTATTACAATTCTGGAGATTGTTAAATCTTTTGTCATGCTTCTTGTAAATACTACTATACATAGGTTAATTTGATGACCCAGGGTAAGGCACACAGATCTTTGTATTGGAATAGATTTTTCTCTGCAGAAATTCTATGACCGTTCTCTTATCACATTGCCATTCTGGTCAGCATCTTCACCAACAGAACCACCATTTTTTGAGCATCTATTTTGGGTTTGATGGCCTAACATGTCAATGAACTTGACATTTTATATCCTTCATCATTAATCCTTACCAAAGTACAAAAATGTAAGTGTTATCTTTCTCAAATTTAAAAATGAGTAAACTAGGTTTGCTGGCAAAGGTGGTCTCTGTTAAGGACTTCCATTCACTGAAAGAAAACAGCTTATGACTCATCTTTAGGAAAGCATGCTTACATTTCCCTTCCAAATTCAGATATGTCAACTCATGTACTATGAACCAATGAAGAAAAAACGTTGTAATAAAATATTCTCAAGGTTTGCTTCCAAAGATGTTTCTGTCAAATTCTCCCTTCATTAAAAGAAAACAGTTTATCGTGCCTATGTAAGAAAGCATGTATGCATTTGCCTTTTGTAGTCAAACGTGCAAACTTATCCTTACTGGTAACAATGCAGAAATAAACTTGTTGTAATAACATAAAAAAGAAAAACAAAAATATAAAAATGAGTAAAAACTAGACTAGAGAAGTCTAAGGTAACAGATAATAAATGGTGAAACCAAGACTCAAAACCAAAATCTATTTCCCATAATTGCCATCCTCAGCTAGAATCTTGAGAACTTCATGCCCAAACTTCTCTATAGTTTAATAAGTTTGCTAAATACAACCTCTACATTAGTAAATCTGCAAACCCTTTTCCTTGCTGCCGTTAGCACCCATCAGTTGTCGTCTTCACTTCTGCAGATTCCTAAAGTCAGATTTAGAGTTTAGAACCCAGGACAAGCCTCTGCTCTTAACCTTGTCCTCAAAAATGAAGGTGTCTACTGTGTTGTAAACTGGACTTGTTTCCTTTACTGTCTGGTCCTAACCCCAGGTTACCACATGGTTTTGAGGCCTTGACATTACTATATTGACAGTGACGCTTTATATACCACTGATCCACAACATTCCCAGTCTAAAAGTCAGGATATGATTAATGAAAGAATCATTTTCCAGTTTTCTATACTTTACATAATAAATGCAGACTGAGCCTTTTATGTGATAACAGCTGTTAGAATGTCCTTGTTAAAAATCGTGCTGTCCATATATTTCACTAAAGCTGAAATGTTTTCTACACGGCATTTTCAACTCAAAAGCAATATCCTGTCCTTGGAAATCACACTTGAGATCACCCTTTTATATTACACTTCTGATAATGACCTCAAATATTATGCTTTAAAAATATTTTTCCATTATTTGTCCAAAAACAGGTAACAATGATTATAGAACATTCACTAGTTAGGCACCGGCAAATACCTGCCGAGAGACTGCTTTTAGCTAAACCTTGTACTGGCCACTGGGGAAAAATGAGTAACAGAGAAAGTCCTTGTCCTCGTGGAGCTTACATTCTGATAGGAAATGCAGACTAATAAAAGAAGTAACAAATACATAAATTAATTAGATATTAGAAGTGCCTTGGTTGGACGTGTGGTGCCTGGGGAACGTAGGCCGTGTAGTCAGAGAGGACCATTCTGACAAAAATAACACTAAGGGAGGAGAAGACACCCACCACGTGCACAGCAAGAGAAAGAGAATTCTAAGGGGAAGAAAGTGTGTACCAGGATCCTGAGGCAGGAGAGAGGTGCTTGTTTTTAAAGATGGCCAGTGTGTTTGGAATGCGGCCAGAGAGCACAGGTATGAGCATAGCTGAGTTAACAATAGCAGTTAGTACAATCGCTCCAACTTGCCTTGTCTTCACTCTTGCCATTGTTCTGTTTTTCTGTGTTCTGCTGTCCTGCACTGCTGATATGAGTCGGTCACCCGGATCCAGTTCCCTGCCCGGGGGCTAAGTTATAAATAGCATCCTGACCAGGCATACATTGTAAATGCACCGTATGCAAAGGAACGTGTCAGCCACTCAGGATACAGGGATGAGCTGCACCAACTCGCGTGCCATCAAGTGGAATCTATGGACAAGAGAAGCCCATAAACACAGGTTCAGATGAGGAGCATTCAGGGTGCACGTGATTGCCCAGAGGAAGGCCATACAATTCTGGAGCACTGACTCAGGAGGCTCATCGTCCTTTCTGAGCAGTGCATCTGGGGCATTTTCAGTGCCTTCCCTCTGGCAATACTGTATCCTAACCTAGGAGCGCTGGTTGGTGTGCCCACCAGTTCCAGCTCATTTCCCAAAGAGGAACCTGTCAGCATGTGCACTGCTGGCTTTTAGTGTGATCTCTGACGGGGCTGACAATCTTTCTAAACAAAGCTCGGCATCTCTTGCTCTCATCGTTTTAGCAAGTTAATTATTCTTCCATAAGATGCGGTTTCCTGGGATTCAGTGAGCTGACATTGCTTCAAGTTAATTTATTCAAGGCTGAACAGTGCATTGATTAGACAACTCCACGGCACCAGGTCTCGATGCTTGTGGAGTTGCTCTCTTTGAATTTCAATGCAGTTAATGACAGAGAAGTGAGGCTGGAACGTCTTCTCCTGTCACCCCGGGAGAGTTCAATAGATGTTTTGAGAGTTCTTGTTAGAAATGGGTATTATTTTTTAGGGAGTACTCTGAAGTGCGCCCTCTTAATAAGTTTCAGTAGTGCCGAAGCTCAGGTGGAACAAGTTTATCGTGCAGTGCAGTGGAGACCCTTTCAAGATAAAGGTGTTGTGTTTAACGAAGAGAATTCCATTAAAAGTGGCATTTTGAAGCATGACGGTGGCGTGGTGCACACCTAGCAACAGACGGGAAAGGTGCTAAGGTGAGTTACTGGCGCTTCTGCAGGAGCTGCCAGCAGAGGGAGGGAGTACACCGCCAGGAACCGCAGAGCAGGGCAGAGCACAGGGGAGCGGGAGAGGGTGGGCGGGCTGTTGACTGGTGAACAGCTCGCCCCTCACACTGCTGAAGCCTTTTAGCACCGCGACCTCCTTTCTTAACTCTTCGTTTTTTTAAACTCTCAGATCGTGCCTGAAAACCGTTGTGTTCGTTGATTACATGCACTTGGGAAGAGCACAGAGAGTTTCAACACACCTCTCCAGAGAAACTCACTGGGACTTCTGGCTCCCAGGCTCTTCAAAGGACAGAAAGGATGTCCAAGAAGATGCCTAAAGAGGCAGCGACTTCTTAGGGCTGTAATATCTAACGTTCCATTGCCAATAGCTGCCCGCGGTAATTTTTGCTGTTATTTCCCCCAATGCCTCAAACCTTCTTTAAAACTCTGCTAGTCAATATCTCATCAGCCCTAGGGATGCTCTAGAGGAGTAAAGGAGGTAAGAGATTGGAGTTCGTGGTACAGCAAAGGGGAGAGCAGCTGGGAAACTCCAAGAATTCACCGGGAGAAGAGGTCAGGAAAACAATGCCGAGGAAGTGCGAACGCCCAGTGATGCTCAGAGATACTGGGACTCACTAAGTTCTCTGCAACATGAGGACGTGGAAGCTTGAGCCATTCTGTCAGGATGTTAAAGGAAAGGGGACTTGAGAAAATTGGAGGACATGAGATCACTCAGGTTACAGACAGTTGGTTTACAGAAACGCACTGGGTATAAATTTCAGTCCATATATTCACGTGTGCAATTATTTTCTCTTATAACTGAACTTAGTGTCTGTGGCAAACCTCGGCTTGGCGGTGGGAAGTTAATCCTAACTGCTCGCCAGGGTGCACGTGAGTTCCCAGTGAGTGTGCGATACCTGTGAGATAGGAAACCGCTCGGTCTTGTTCATCCTCTTTCCACGCTGGCCACGAACGAGGAAGCCCTCATTCTCCCCTGGTCTCCTGCACGGTTGGGGGGGAAACTACATCCTGTGGCCCCTTCTGTTTGGTTCATCAGGGGTGGTTAATTCAGTGCCTTGTGCAAATGTCCCGCCGCTTCCTTCCCCACGCTGGAACACGCAGGACCTGAGGCCAGACGTCTGATGCGTGCTGTGTATCCTGTGCCTCTGGAACATTCTGGAGGGCAGGAGTTCTCCCTTTCTCCAAACCTGGAGGTGGAAAACAGGATGTAGACAGGGACCTTCCTCACATCATCAACCGTTCCTCTGGGTCCTAGGTTTTTCAGACATAAAAACCAAAACTTTTGAAACTCAAGAGCCTTTCTGGGCTTTTCTTTAGCATCCTGACTCCTCCAAGGAAAGGACGGAGAACTGGCTGAAAACACAGAAAGACGGGAGGGAGGAAACACAAGAAAGGAAGAAATGTCCATGTTTTTAAAAAGCGGTATCCCTTTGCAATATTTTTCAGCTATTCATTAAGCAGTTAGTTTGCCTCCCAATAAAGACAGTATCTCGTCACTCCTTGGAAGGCTCCTGCCTTTCCCGTGCAGACTGTAGCGGTCAAGGGGCCTGTTCACCTGACTGAGCCGGGTCCCCGCCCACTCTGAGTCTGTGCAGTTAGCTTCCTGGGCATTCAGTCTTTTAAGTACTTAACAATAAATTCCTGAATAAATATTTGTTAAACGTGAAATTGTTTTGCTAATTTTATTACTCATTTATTTATCCAGGCATTTATTGAGCAACTACATTGTACAATGTGCAACAGTGAACAAAACAAAGCTCTGTCTGTAAGGGGGAGATTCCAGTGAAAGGAACACAAGATACAGAAATGAACAAGTTCACCTCCCTACCCAATCACTCTTAGCCTCGTAATCCAAGGGGGGGATTTTAAATTAGCACTAATTAGAGTCTGCTACATTTTAAGCAAACTGGTTTTAACTAAACTTCATGTATGTTCCTGACAGTAACATGCCAATTATTTCCTCACCTCCTTTTCCATCTTCCCCTTCTAGGATCTGTTTTCTTCTCACTTCACAAAGCGTCCTTGGGGTGGCATTGCAGGAATTACAGCCTTTTCCAAAAGAGAACATCTGTCCCAAAGTCATATGATTAGCTGTCTTTCTAAGAAAAGTTAGACCTTACAACTAAGTACTAATTCTTTTTTGATAATAGAATGCCTGATCTATGCAACGCTTTTTTCCCATTTCTCAAAACTACATGTTAAGAAAAGGTCACAAGCTGGCTCCAGTTCCCTGTGTACTTTGCAAGGTAATATAGTTCTGAAAAGAAAAGCTTAAAGGTCAAGATACAAAATCTATTTTTTCTGACTATAAACTATTGAACATTTCCTGAGATTCATGGATTATGCTGTAGTAGCCTGGATGGTATTAACATTCCTTTAAACTAATGAGAATTTTTAAGTATCAGGAAATTTGGGAGAAAACAAAACAAAGCTAACTACACAAAGGTGCACTAAAGGCTTTATGAACTCAAGTCTTTGAATCTGACTTGTGTCCATCATTTCATTCCACAGAAACACACTCATACATGAAACCAAACACACTGTACATAGCTTTGCTTAATAAAGACATTTAAATAAAATTTCTTTAATATTTTTCCAACAAAATTGACTCTAAATTTGAATTAATTGAATTCTAGTATCAAAAATGAATTCCATTTCAAAGTCAGAACAGGTATCACAATTTCTTTATCCATTCATCCATTGATGGACACTTATGTTGATTCCCTATCTTGACTATTGTGAATAGTGCTGGGCCACACAGTGGTTCTATTTTCGGTTTTTTGAGGAACCTCTATAACGTTCTCCATAGTGGTTGCACAATTTACATTCCCACCAATAGTGTGCGAGAGTTCCCCTTTCTCCACATCCTTGCCTGCATTTGTTATTGCCTGTCTTTTTGATAAAAGCCATTTTAACACGGGTGCGATAATATCTCATTGTAGTTTTGATTTCATTTCTCTGATGATTAATGATATTGAACATTTTTTATACACCTGATTGCCATTTGTGTGTCTTCTTTTGAGAAATGTCTATTTAGATCCTTTGTCCATTTTTAAGTTGAATTGTTTGATTTTTTATGATTGAGTTGTTGGAGCTCCTTATATATTCTAGTTATTTATCCCTTGTCAGATGGGTAGTTTGCAAATATTTTCTCCCACTCTGTGTGTTGCCTCTTCACTTTGTTGACTGTTTCCTTTGCTATGCAGAAGCTTTTCAGCTTATTGTGGTCCCATTTGTCCAATTTGCTTTGGTTGCCTGTGCTTCGAGGGTATTACTCAAGAAGTCTTTGCCTAGACCAACATCTTGAAGTGTTTCCCCAATGTTTTCTTTTAGTAGTTTCACAGCTCCAGGGCTTAGAAATTGTGGTACATATACACAATGGAATAATATGCTACAAAGCAGGCCACACAACACATTTCTTTAATCTATCATTATTATTTACCACTCAGCAAACACTTTTCTTCTTTGGAAAATTATTTAAATTAAATATTAAGAATATTTTGCTTTCTTCATGTGTTAATCATGCAAAGACATGGCAAGTGGCCTAAGGAATGGAAAGTTTCATCTTGTTTCTTAAACATTTTGGGTGAAATCATGACAAAGAAGGCACAAGGAGTAGTAGTGTGATTCATGGAAACAGGAAATAAGGACAACAAAACTGCTGAAGATGTACATGGAACTTCCTCTCTAGGGAAATAGACTCTCTCCTATTAAGTGCCTTGCTTACAAATGTAATTTCACAGGTTTTAAGTTTTGTTTTTTATGTTTGTTTTACAAACATTGGGATGTTATAAGACCCCCTAATCCTCAATCCTCACAACGTTTAAAAATTGCTGAAAAAGCTAATAATATTTTTTAAGTAGCCCCCCTGCTGAGTTTTATCTCTGTAGAGTGGAATAAAATCAATACAATCAAACTTCTTTTCAAATTATACATTATATTTAAAGATACATATCATCTATGTAAAAAGTAGTCATTTATCATAGAACCTAAATAAATAAAAATAATTCTACAAACTTTATTTTCCACCATCCTAATTGAAAGTGGTGAAGTAAATTTAACATGTGTTTTTTATTTCCTATCAAAAATCTGTGCTTATCCAAGCCATTAGATAAACGTTTCTTGGCAGTTTGTTACCTATATGTTAAAATATTAATAATCAAATACAGATTAAAACTCGTGGTTTCAATAATGATAACAAACCTAGAACTTTTTTGTTACATCCATGGGACATAATTTACTTACTTATGTATCCTCCATAGCAGGAAAAAAATGCCTAGCACTTATCAGAGCAAAATAAATATTGTTTTAATGAATAAATTTGTACTCTGAATTTAAACACTTTGTTCCTTTGCTAAGACTTGCCCCAAACAGAATTCAAGATGGTCAATTTTTGACCATCCCTGCTACAAACCTTTGTAACCAAGTCTTAGCACTGTGAATTCGTCCAAACTTTATCTAAATTGCAGGATACTTTACCCTAGTTTGCTACAGTTTGTGTTTAAAAAGTAAACAACAGGGAAACAGGGTCCTTTCTGGATTACTAAATATTTTAGGAATCTAGAATTTAAATTTGAACTTGGCCATAGTAGAGAGATAAGAAAAGATCAATAGAGCTAAATGAATAATTAGCAGAAATAAATTGCTTCCTTCTGTTTTGATTGTACAAATGTTGACACACATGTTATCCCAGGAGAATTTTTTTAAAGTAAACAATAACTTAACAGGAAATGGAAAATGGGAGACCCCCCCATTTACTGTCTATATATGTAAGATACCAAAATTAACAAACTAACTTAGAGATTTTCATTTTGCAAGAAAAGTGGGAAGAAAGATTGAAAGGCAGGCAGAAACGAAACTATTCATTGTTTTCTAAATTTTCCATCATTGCTATGACCACTAATAGAATTTGTTGGTAGCTTGGATACTACATGAGACTAGAGGTCAGGTGCTACACATAGTAGGTATAATAATATTATTTGTTTTGTCTTATACACTGTTGGTGGGAATGTGAATTACAACCTCTATGGAAAACAGTGTGGAGATTTCTCTAAGAACTAAATAAAAGTAGATCTACCATTCGATCTAGCAATCCCACTCCTGGTTATCTACCTGAAGGAAAAGAAGTCATTATATCGTAAAAACACCTGAAATGTGTGTTTATCACAGCACAGTTCACAATTGCAAACAAATGGAATTAATCTAAGTGCCATCAACTGATAAGTGGATAAAGAAAATGTGAATTTAGAAATGTGATATATATGCACCATGCAATACTACCTAGCCATAAAAAAATAATGAAATACTGTCTTTTGCAGCAACTTGGATAGAACTGGAGGCCATTGTCTTAAGTGAAGTAACTCAGACATGGAAAACTAAATACCACAGCTTCTCACTCACAAGCGGGAGCTAGGCTGTGGGTAGGCAGGGTGGTATGATGGATATTGGGCAGTCAGAAGAGGGGAGACTGGGAGGCGGGTGAGGGATGAAAAATTCCGTCTTGGGTACAATGTACACTATTCAGGTGACAGGTGCACTAAAAGCCTAGACTTCACCACTGTGCAACTCATCCATGTAACCAAAAACCAACTGTACCCTCAAATGTATTGAAATAAAAGAAATAATGGTACTTATTTTGACTGGTTGATGCATAGGGTCATTAAGCTTCCAAGAACTCAAAAAACCCATGAAGGAGTTGTACACTGAAACAATTTTAACTTACGAAAGTAAAGGTTTAAAAATCACTAATAAATCAGTCTAGGTAGTCCCATGAAGCAGATTTTAAAGCCACATGGTTTAAAATTTTCCTTAACAATGAAATTTATCTAGCAGGCAAATTTTCCCAGAAAGTAAGTATTTCATCATCAGATTTGAAAAATAGCAATTATTATTTTTATAAAAGACAAGTTTAACTTTGCAGGTTTTCATTCTAGTATTTCACAAACATATTGTTACTTAAATTGCCTTATCCAAAAAATAGTTGCCTTAGATTCTATGGTATCAAAGGTGGTTAAATATGTTTCACTGTCTAATTTAGATAACTACTTTCTATGCTTTTTGAAATTCTTTTAAGAGAGAGGTTGAGTATTACAGCAATAAAAGAACTGAGAGACCAAAGTAATTATTACTTTTAAAAAGCTTAAAAAAGTACAGCTGATTATGAAAAGAAGAAGAAAATATCATATCAGAGAAACAAAGATTAGATACTGTTTATTGCTTCTTTGAAATGGGCAAAAAGTCTAAACATCAATGAATTGGGATTCATGAATATGTTTTTAAAAATCAGTAAGTCAGTCACTTCATTTGTACTGTGGAGATGTGTGCTTATTGTAAAATAAATCCTTGACTTTTGATATATCTATATATAAGAACAAAATGGCAATAAGTAAAGAAAATAAACACACCCCTTGGGTTGGATGCTTGTTATGTACCACATGAAGGTAGCTGTAGTGACGGTATATTCAAACATGATTTTAGGTGGGGAGGTCAGGTTCTGTTTTGAGGGTTTTACAGGTTATCTCTCATGATCACCATAATAGAACCAATGAATAGATAATGACATTTCCCATTTTCAAGTAAGGATATTTTGATGTTATACTTTTAAAATAGCTTGGCAATTATAACATTCCTTAAAGGTAGTTTTTATAAAAGTCATTTTTAAAGTCTACTAAGTAAGGTAAATCACAGAATATTATTTGTTTAATTGATTAATTTCTATCTCTTCTCAAAAATAATTTGAAACAATATGCAAAATATAGGTTAAAAAGTTTAATAAGTTGCAATAGTATTTCAGCACCATGGAAATAAAATATAATAAATCATAGTTTTTCAAACGTGAAAGAAAGAAATTTAGCAATGAATTCTTCAGAGGAGCCAAGTTTTTTTTTTTTCCTGTAACCAAATTCTAAAAGAATGTCTAATGTGAGGATTTATATAGGACACATTAAATAATGTAATAGACAGTGTCAGAGTAAATGAAGGAGCAAATTTCATATGCCTTTTTCTTGTTGCGACCTCCATAAAAACTAAGAACATCCCATTACCCCGCAGCTCAGCGAGGGTAGTTGCAAAGGGCAAAGCTAATAACCAGGTACATTGCTTTTCAGCCATAGACTCTGGCTCAAGGACGCACCTTAGAGCATGCTCAGGATGAGATGTCAATTATTGCCCTGGGATAATCTTTTCTAGTAGATGCTCCTTTCAAAGGGGCATTTTAAAAGGTCTGCAACAGGGCGATCTGGGTTTCCATTCTCAGATGGTAGCCTAGCAAACTCTCGCCTTGGGCTGAAGGGCAGTCCTGCACACTGTGGATATCACTAGAAGCTTCACCAGTATTTTCACCCCGAGGTCACCCACCCCGTCCCTGCATGGGACATTCAGCAAAGGTGAACCAGCAGGAAAGAGAATTTTCTTCAGATGGTAGCTTTTGATTTGTATCTCAAGAGATTGATCATACTAGTGCAAGAATAGAAACCAATGCTACTAAGAACTAGTAATGCAATTTTGGTTCAACAAAGTATTTCATCTTCAAAATTTCTTTGTATTCAAAATCATGAAGCTTAACAAAAATTAGGGGTTAGTTCCAAGGGTAGGATAGTGATTAGGATTACTTTAAAGTCATATGCCAGTCTATTTTTATTTTTAATTCTTATGTCTAAGATTTTTATCCTATTTTGAATATCACATCATTTCCAACTCTATATTAAAGGGTTCACTAGCATATAGGAGTTTATAAATTCAGGCAAAAGGAGATTGGGATTTAAATAATTTACATTTACAGTATTACCCTGTGATTTCATTTTCTACATTCTTGAGTAGAAATCAGACATTTCAACTCAGATGCGTGGATTTTGTAGCTGCAGCAGGATGACGACAGCAGCGTGATAGACTCTTTGAAACCCCTCAGGCAGCAGAGAGCTCATATCATAGGCTCAGCTGCTGCCCAGTCTGAGACGCTCCAAGGAGGCCAATGGCACCTTCTAAAAACTGCAGAGGTCGGTCACAGCTCCAGGGCCATCAGACAAGCTTTTCTTCGGCAGGAAGGCTCAATTCTGCATTGCCTGATACAGCGGCACTGACTTAGTGTAGCTAAATCTTCCAAATATTCAGAAAGTCCTTTCTTCTAGTTCTCTTTAAAGTATATAAATAAACTGGGGTCCAGATAAGCTAGTTCTACCTACTGTGTTGCCTTTTTTTTTTTTTACCAGCGCAGGTAACTGCTAAGCTGAACGTTCAAGACCCTGTGGCTCAGTCAGAAACCAGCTTGAGCCCTTGTCCTGCTGCCCTTTCAACGCGCTCCGTGCACTGGGCTTCCCCTGCCTCTGCACGGAGTCTCTGATAACGTCCATAACCTCTTCAGTCACTATTCGATAATAAAAAAAAAAAGTCCATTCACTTTCAACCATGAGAATAGTAGTAAATATATTCAGCCTAGTGCAATTTTCACAAAATCTGAATTTTATTTAAAGTTAAAGCGTCTCGCCTCTCCTAGGTTAGACGGGCTCAGGAGGCTATAATGGGGGTATAGTCAACTTCTTTTCTGCTTCCCCGCCTCGCTGCCTCTTCTCCTCGCTGATTTCCTAGCTGTGGTCTGGGTCCCCCGGTGTGGAGCAGACGGAGGCAGTGTGTTCCTTACTCATTCAAAAATAGGGATGGGGGCATCCAAGGTTTTGGCTGTGACATCAAAATTAAGGACCATTCCAGCGGCATCTTTCTTGGCCTATGAGAAGTAGGTAAGTGGAATGCTATGTGCTAGTTCCATCATTTCTCCCATGCAAGGGAAAATGTCCTCCATGTGTTCTGTAGAATTCAGTAAACCCGTTAGGTTAGGGGCCTTCCTGGGGCCCATCTTCGGTTACCTCCATGGAGAATATGCAAACCACTTCCTACAGCAGGTGGTTTTCACTGGATGACCCCCTCCAGCGTGTGACAACTTAGTGCTTTCTATTAATTGAGATGCAAACTTGTGTATGATGAGTAAAGTTATCCATCACTACTAATGTCCCTCCTGGATACCATGTATTGAATTCCAATTATTTCTAACAACTCCAGAGCCACGAGACTGTGATACACTGGCCATTCCAGACTGGCCATTCCAGGAGGCTCAGTGCTCACATTTGGAATGGCCTCTGCTGCCCCTGGGGCCGTAAGGAGAGTTATTCTTCACCACCAAGGGGAAGGTGACCTGGTGTTTCGTGCAGTGTGCTCCGAGGGCCACCTGCACCACAGTGGTCTGAGTGCTTGGCAAACATGAAGCTTCCGTCCTCACGTCAAACATACAGAAAGAGAATCTCTAGGGCTTGGATGTAGGGAATTATCTATTGCAGAAACACTGCAGGCAATTCTCATGCACACCAAGATTTAAGAATCCTGACGTGGACAATCAGAGAAATCAAAGCCAACGGAATTACACCGCTTCAAATAACCATACTTTCCTTCTAACCTTCGCTCCTGACTCCCTTGCCAGATGGCTTTCTTCTCTCCCCTTTAACTTCTGGGTTTGACCTTAGCGAAGAAATAGCCAAAGTGCTGGTGACAGAACCGCGAGGTGGTGGTGGTGGGGTTGGGGGGAGGAGGAGAAAGGCGATGTTCCCACCTGCAGCACGGGGGCTGCAGAAGAGGCCATTTGCAGGTGTTGAAACGATGGACACAAGTAGAAGCACATTGTTTAAAGCTGCCAAGGTCATCTCAAAGACCCAAAAGTAGCAACACCACCACGGTGGCAGGAGCAGCAGCAGTCCCAAGCAAGCTGAATTTATAGTGTGATTTGTTAATCACAGATATGTATCATTTTATAAAAGTGTTTAAATATCCTTTTCAAAATAAATCTTACTTCATATACTGATATGCGATAAATTCTAGTGCCATGTGGCCTGATAACTATTCCTCCTCCCCCGAGGTCGGAGGGGTCGGTTCCGGGCCCATGGGAAGCCTCGTCGGGACATTCTTTCCCTGCAGGTCTGGGAAACTGTGAAATGTCTTCCCTCAGAGCTCTCATCATTATCATTAGCTGTTCCTTGGGCAAATCAGAAGTCTTCTGTCGTCATAAAGGGAAGAGAGGAGGAAAATTAAACTTTTTTTTTTAAAGACAGTAGCACACAGAGCCGTGACACTACCCCTGTCAGACCATTACACATCCCTCTGCCGGCAGCGGCACAGAACACCAGCTAAGCCATTTCACGCCCAATGTAGCAGCAGTTGCACGTCTCCAGAGCCGGCACGGGTGGGGTGAAGGCAAGACCTGACTATTGATCAGAAGCTTTTATTTCCACTGGATTCTTTCCTGTGTTAACAATGGTGCGTCTGTTACGGGAGCTCTATCCCTGGGAAGCCGTGTGTGAAAGATCCACAATTGCCTTAATTTTGATGTAAAATGGGAAGAATGTAGGAGAAGAAATATTTATTGAGTGATGACAGTATATGCAATATTTTAAATTACTTTATTTCATTTAATTCTCTCTCTGGAAGGAGATATTATTAATTACAACTAACTTCATCTATTGGGGAGCCTGGTATTCAGGAAGGTTAAGTAGTTTGACCAAGATCCATCGAGAAGGCATTGAAGCCAGAGTTCACCTCAAGTCTGTCTAAAATCTATTCTGAGCGGGTTCCTACGCTACAGGAACTTCCAACTCACGGAGTTTTCAAGGATTAAGTGTCATATAATGAAGGTGGAGGCCCCTGGTGCAGCATGTGAACAGTCAAAATTCAGTAAATGTTAGTTTCCTTCTTCAAAATTAAGGCCTCCAGCCAGAGTCTCGTGGGATTAAGCAAGAGGAAATTATCTATTCACATCCCCAGTTCCGACTTCAGACCCTCGAGGATGCTGTGTTCGCCGTGGTGTCCGTACCGCTTAGAGCAGCCCACGTGGCACGCGTGCTGCTGGGTGTTACGTGGTTCAACAGCAGGACTGAACAAGGGAGGTAAAGGCTCAGTCCTCATGCAAACGGCCAAAGAAATGACTGGAAAGTCCAGAAAACAGCAAAAGGGACGAAGCTGGACATTTTGACATGACCAGCTTGATGCACTCATGTCCACACTGCTTAGTCAACAGGCCCTGTCACAATGAGCTGCTTTCCTCTCTTTCTTGAATCAAATCATTTATCTAAAAGAAATTCTAGCCTCTTTTTCCTTTTTCCTGGGCCTGAGCACATATACTTTTTCTCCCAAGCCCTGGTCCCCCATCCATGGCTCTACTGACACCGTGTCTAAAGTCTACTACATCCAACAGGGCAGGGCCAAGTGTGCGACAGCCAGGGCACCTGCACGTGCCCGGGGAATTCGCAAGGTCTTCGTAACTGCTGGAGTCGCTCTGATGACGGTCGCCAGTAGTGTCTGCGGGTGTCCAGGGGCGTTTGGACTTTGAGTTCCGTATGTGCAATGAGGATTCTGCCTGAGGCATGCGTGCAGCTCTGC
>CM052440.1:148817083-148882058 GCA_028533085.1 Varecia variegata | reverse complement strand
AATCCAACGGACTTTAACAGCCAGTTTTTGTCCTTTCCCTCATTGACATGCAAATTCTTTTCTCCTACTTAAATGCCATCAAGTTATCTTAAATTAGTGGTGAGGTGGGAAAATTGGGAAAGTGGAGTACTCTAGGAGATACAATAATTATTGCTTTTGCAGTTCAGTACAGCTAGCTGTCTTTGGGGCCGTGCGGTTTGACAGAGGGTGCCTGGAAGGGGCGCGGGGCCCGCCTGTCTCACCGACAGGGTGCCCCCGTCCCAGGTGCCCCCCTGCAGCTCTCCCCTCAGTAACTGCCCACAGTTGGCATCATATCCTGATTATTATTCTGGATAATTGTCTTTCCACCAGTTAAACATGAGAAATCAGGAGTAGTTAATTTGTTTGCTTTCATTATTCCTTATTAGGAGAAATTTTAAAAGAAATGTGAGGAGCTGGTGTGGTCTGAGGAGGGTCGGCAAGGCTGAGTCCTGGTCTCACAAGAACAGCCACCAGCACGAACCCATTGTGGGACGGGGTGAATCCTTCCCTCGCTGTCCCAGTGACCTCCTTAGGTCGCCGCCATGCCCCACCTCCCATCCCGTACCGTGCTCCAGGATTCTTGGAAACCATGACATACATACTTTATTTTTTGACTCTAGCTATCAGGCATATTGTTTCTCAAATCTTTGATAAATCTTAAAACAGAAAATAAAGCACCTGATAGATCATCAGTGAGACAATGATTTTGTTCAAATTTCATATAAACTGTATATGATGGGAAATGCAATTATATTAACAGCTGGCACCAGATTTCCTCATTGCGGGTAAATGTGCCTTGAAAATGCTAGTAAGACTCCAGGAGACATTGTTTTGGGTGAAACTGAACTGTGGTAGATAATGAGAGAGATTTGCCAGATATTTCGGGCAGGGAGAGGGTCGAGTAGAAAGAGGAAAAGAAAGAATGGGATGTAGAGTTGAGAAAGTCCATGAGTCGTGCATAGTAGACCCTTGAACAACATGGGTTTGGACTGTGCAGGTCATTTATACTTGGATTTTCTTCTGCCTCTGCCACACCTGAGACAGCAGGACCAACCCCTCCTCCCTCCTCCTCCTCCTCGGCCTACTCAATGTGAAGACAATGAGGATAAAGACCTGCATGGAGATCCACTTTCACTTAATGAATAGTAAATACATGTGGTCCTCCTTATGATTTCCTTCATAACATTTGCTTTTCTCTAGCTTACTTTACTGTGACAATCCAGCATAATACATATAACATACACAATATGTGTTAATTGACTGTTATTGGCAAGTTTTCTGGTCAACAGTAGGCTATTAGTAGTTAGGTTTTGGGGGAGTCAACAGTTATACATGAAATTCTGACCGCACAAGGGGCCAGGACCCCTAATTCCTGAGTTGTTCAAAGGTCAACTGTACAATTACTCAAATTATGAAGGCCAGGAGGGAGTGAACTTCTTGTGGGAATAGCAAGCAGGTTGGTCTTTGCCTCTACACCTGGGGTCAGCAAACTTTCCTCTGAAAGGGTCAAATACGAAATGTTTTAGTCTCTGCAGGTCATGTGGTCGTCACTACCCAGCTCTGCCATTGAATCAGGCCATAAACAACCCACACACGAATGAGGATGGTTTGTCTGTGTTCTGATAAAACTTTACTTTTGGACACTCACATATGAATTTCACATAAGTTTCATTTTTCACAAAATATCATTCTTCTTTGTAACTTTTTTCGACCATATGAAATTGTAGCATTCATTCTTGGTTCACAGGCCATACAGAGACAGGCAGCTTGCCAGATTTCACCTGCAGGAAATAGTCACAGTTTGCCAACCCCTGCTCTAGACCAGCCTGAGAGGCAGAAGCAGCAAAGCAGAATTTATCTCAGTGATGAGGAAGTGACCCCGACATTCATTAATTACGGGGAGCATTCTGGACTATCACTAGCAGAGGATGTAAGGTTTTTTTTTTTTTTTTTTTTGAGACAGAGTCTTGCTCTGTTGCCTGGGCTAGAGTGAGTGCCGTGGCGTCAGCCTAGCTCACAGCAACCTCAAACTCCTGGGCTTAAGTGATCCTCCTGCCTCAGCCTCCCCAGTAGCTGGGACTACAGGCATGCGCCACCATGCCCAGCTAATTTTTTCTATATATATATTTTTAGTTGGCCAGATAATTTCTTTCTATTTTTAGTAGAGACGGGGGTCTCGCTCTTGCTCAGGCTGGTCTCGAACTCCTGACCTCGAGTGATCCACCTGCCTCGGCCTCCCAGAGTGCTGGGATGACAGGTGCGAGCCCCCGCGCCCGGCCGGAGGATGTAAGGTTTGATTGAGTTTAATCAGATCCCTAAGAGGTAACCAGGCCCCAAGGGACATTTAGATTATAGTACAACAAATTGAAAGTGTTAGGTGTATTAGCTAGAAGCCTACAATAACTTAAAATAACTTTGGCCAACGTGAGCCAAAAAATATAAAAATAGGAAAATGGCATCAGTCTTAGACAAAGCGTGTCTCACTGAACGCAAGTGCCAGACAGAACGAAGCAAGTCCCTAAATTTGCAGAAGAGACGCTCAGTCCTAGGAGTTCGATGACAAAAGCCCTGAAGGAGGAGTCACGTTCGAGCAGTTACAGGGAACGAGATTCCGTGACAGGCGGACTCTGAGTGCGGGCCCCGAGGCCAGAACGAGTCAGACGTGCTGTGGCTCACTGCGTGAAAATCAGGCCGTGTGAAGGGGAATAGAATGCAAAGCATGAACCGATTTTTAAAGGATGACGCCGAGAGGCGGCCGAGGCCAGGTGTGGCTGGCGGGCGCCGGCGGGCAGGTCGTGGGCGGCGGCGGAGCTGCTGGAGCGGGCCCGTCCGGAGCTGGGAATCTGAAGGCAGGTGGGCAGCGTTTACTGATGAATCCCACGCGGGGCTGCGAGGAAGAGGAATCCAGCAGGATTCCAGCGTTTCGGGAGCGACCGGGAGGAGAGCGTTGCCGTTAGTCGCGGCGGGAAACGTGCGGGTGTAGCCGACCGGAGCGGGATCAAGAACACTCTGGAACTCCCGCAGGCTGCAGGCCGGGGCTCCTGAGCCTCGGGTTTTCCTCCGTGTCGCGAGGTATTTCTTTACAGGATCTTCCGGATCTTACACAAATCCAGTCCCGACGGTGTCAGTTCCCGCCTGCAGCGCGTCCCCGTGCTGTACCCGTCCTCCAAGGTGCGCTTTGGTTGGTGCCAGTCGCCGCTTAGTCAGCAAGCAACACCTGCGTGCTGTTTCGCAGCGAAGTGCCCATTCGACCTTCCCGGCTCCTTCCTCCCCTGGGAGGGCACCGCAGACACAGGGTGGAAACGCCGCGGCAACGCACAAAGGACTTGCCCAGCTGCCTCCTTGATGCGCGTGAAATCTCCTTCCCCTCGTTGGAACAGCCTCCCGTGCAAACAGCCCAGAGATTATTCTGCACCGGGTGGAGACGGCCTCCTTTTATCCTGATGATACCTTTGTGTGGAAGCTGATGTTTAGAAATATCTCAATAGATGGGATTTGTAACGAGAATAGTGATGTTGCTGTGTAGACACTCGGGGCAGGAATTATTTGTTATGCTTAGTACCGAGCTCATCTGGCATTAATTGATTGTTCCTTCAACTGAAAGTCATCATCGAGTTTCTACAGGTGTCAGGGATTGTGGAGAAGGAGGCGCAGAACTAACTTACTTTCAACTTGTTTATTTGCCTGGGGAGCTCTTGAAATGCCTGAGAGACGTCACTTTTAAGACAGAGCACAGTTGTTTATAAGGTGACGAGGCTCACATGGGATATTCAGACTTTTAAGGCTGCTCATTCTGGTATGTGATCACCCGAGGCTACTTTAACATGGGTGTTAGGCAGCTTCTGTGGTCTTTTCCTTCACGGCTGGCCGCTGGTTTTCTGTGGTTCGGTGCTAATACTCATCCCTGTCTGCGTCCCATGTCCCGTTCCTGACCGAGCCGTCCCAGGTGGCAGCAGCAGCAACATCCGGAGACGCCAGGAGCCTTATCCAGCAGGGGAAGGAGGGCAGCACCCGGTGTGTCTCAAGCGTGGGTTTCCACAACAGAAGGTTGGAGCCGGTGAGTAACACAATTTCTTAATTATAATTTGGAATAAAAATGTGCCTAATTAGAGAATAAAAAATGAGTAGCAGGTTGACAGCAGAAGAAATAGGAGTCACTATCAATTAGTTTTCAGTGACTTCAAACCTCAGAAGTTTATCCCATTGGATCCCCTCACCTGGGTATTTTCAGAAGTTGCTTTCAATGGGATAACAAAAGACTCGAGCAGATGACACACACATATTTAGCAACAACAACATGCCTTCATAGGCCCATATAAACCATTACGTGACATTAATACATGTCTTCAGGACTGTCTGGGTCTGACCGGGAATTCGAAGCAAACCAAGGTAAAAGAGAACAACTGCTTTAATTCCCATTGACACAGCTGCCCCCGGTGGGCGGCGTCTCCGCTGTTTGTCTTAGGCTCAGGCTCCAGAGCCTTTCCTAATGCTGTTTAGATTCTAACGTGTTCCAGTTCATTAACTTTCCTTCTGCCTTGTCTGTCAATCTTACATTGACTCCTACTTATGAGATCATCGGCCTCAGTGCTAGCGTAGACGTCACCCCTCCCTAAAGCCTCTGTGAGACCCGTCATCTTGACCACACCCTGTCCGACTTTGCCTAATGCTCAAGACTGACGAGCACAATCCACTGTATCTACTTAGAACAAACTTTGTTGCAGTGGACAGAAGGCAGCTTAGTAACTCTATCATAAACGGAGGTACATTGGCTACATTTGGAGTCATGATTTTCCTTCCTGTTCAGAGCACATGTGCATCTTCATTTCCTTCCCGTGTCATAGGCGGAAGTCTGACTGGGAGAGGAATTTTTTCTCTGTCTGTTGATGGCAGGATCAGTAACATGCATCAGCTGACCGTTGCAGTTTCCACCCGTACTCCCACACTGTGTTCTACGTGTTGCTACATGATTTTAAACCAACCACACTCTTCACATTCCAGCTTTTCCTACCCTGGAGTGCCAGAGGGGAAGAAATACAACACAACCAGAATGGGCTTCTCTGTACGGGTTGAGTATCTGGGGTTGAAATGCTCAGGACCAAACATGTTTTGAATATCAAATTTTTTTGGATACTGGAATATTTGCATATACATAATGAGATATCTTGGAAATGTACAAACACAAAATCCATTTACATTTTAAATATGCCTTATACACATAACCTGAAGTTAATTTTATACAATATGTTTAATAATTTTGTGCATGAAATGGTTTTGACTGTGACCTGTCATGGGAGGTCAAGTATGGAATTTTCCACTTGTGGCGTCATGTTGACACTCAAAAAGTTTTGGATTGTGGAGCATTTTGAATTTCAAATTTTTAGATTAGGGAAGCTCAACCTGTATTTGTATTTGCTGTTGATATTTCTAATGCTAATTGGAGCCCATGTCTCAGAGAACGTTGAGGTACTCTAGATATAGATGACTATGGAAGTGCATAGAGCTGGAATTAAAAGTTTAAATCTAAGAGAAACAAAAAAAGATATAAAATTTTAAAAATTGCTAAAAGAATAAATTAATAATATAAGAATCCATGTACTGCACAAAAACGCTGAAGTGTGGCTTGAAGACTAGGCGTCATCCTTGCCTTGTGATGTCAGTGAGAGGAGACGTCACAGGAGCTGAGTGTCCTCACAGAGCGCCACTTAGGGCAGAGGTGCTGGCAGGCAGAGGGGAGTTTTGGACTTTGTCGTAAGAAAGGGCTCGCCGATCTTCCTACCTCTCTTGCCTTTCACATACTGTCAAGAATGGTATTGCGTATTGCCATGTATTCTTTTTTTTTTTTTTTGAGACAGAGTCTCACTCTGTTGCCCACGTTAGAGTGAGTGCCGTGGCGTCAGCCTAGCTCACAGCAACCTCAAACTCCTGGGCTCAAGCGATCCTCCTGCCTCAGCCTCCCCAGTAGCTGGGACTACAGGCATGCGCCACCGTGCCCGGCTAATTTTTTCCATATATATTTTAGTTGGCCAGATAATTTCTTTCTATTTTTAGTAGAGATGGGGTCTCGCTCTTGCTCAGGCTGGTCTCGAACTCCTGAGCTCAAACAATCCGCCCGCCTCGGTCTCCCAGAGTGCTGGGATGACAGGTGTGAGCCACCGCGCCTGGCCTTGCCATGTATTCTTTAACTGATCTTCAGGGGTTTATCAGAACATAGTGTTCTGTCATATTTTCTGAATCAGTTTTAAAAATATACGGACATTTTAAAATCAAATATAGAATAAAAATCTTTGCTAGACTATATGACAAAATGTTTGAAAATAGACATCAGCCTAAAATACTACAAATTTTTCAAAAGCTCACTTAAATATAGCTTTTTTTTTTCAGATGGAAAAAAATGGGTCCATTGAATTGTGACAGGGAATCAGGACTCTCGGCAAAAACAGGCTTCCTGCTGTCATTTGTTCTGTGTGGAGTTTGCTGCTCTCCAGCGAGACGACAATGGTTTTTGAGTGGTTTTGTATATAGTTTGGTAGAACAAGGGATGGAGCTATATTTACATTTATTTTTATAAATAGATTTTATCTTTGTCAAGATGACATTTTCTTCTGAAAGCTTATAAAAATGACACCTATTCTGGGAAGAAATGTTCCCAAACTGAACATCATGTCCCCAAAGACTGCTGTAGTGAGATCATGGTGGCTTAAAACATATCAAGAAAGATTTGATAGAGCTTATCGAAGAATTTAAGCATCAAAGAATGGTCTCAAATGGTGTGAAACCCATATGACAGATATTGATATTCGGGGATGACTGTGTTGCCAACAGACAGAGGTTGTGTCCAAGGATAAAACTGTGGGTAGAATTTAGCCCAGTCCTCTCAGTCCTAGAGATTTTCTACGTGGGCAGGTCCAGGGGCTTCCGTTTAGCTGGACCAGTGTGTGTGTCGACCTTTTCATCGAGGAGGATGTCTGCACTGTCCTTCTTCTGTCATTTTTTCTTTCACGTGGACTCAACTCTCTTGAATTCTTCTTCTATTTATTTTCCTTTTTATTCTCATTCCTGGGCTGTTGAGGATATATATTAGCCTTTCGTATCTTTCAGAGGAGGAAAGTGTGACTTAATAGATTTCCTAAAGTGACAATGCAAATTATTAGCAAGTTAGGAGCTGGGTTAATAGGTCCCCAGTCGAGGAACGAGGACGTGATTCTAATGATGTGTGGCCGTGAGACTACTGAGCAGTGTTCGTCTTAACTGCACAGCAGAGAGCACGGTGACCGATGGAGTCTGCGTGGGTTTCCCTGTTGAGGCCAGCTTGTCCTCAGGCTCAAGTCCAGTGGGGCCAGGTGTCCTCCAACGCCTCCTGTTCAGAAGGTGGTTATGGGGGCAGAGTTGGCAAGGGAATGATGAATATGACACTAACGGAGACAAAGTGACCCCTGGGAATTATTAACTATCTAGTCAAACGGAGATGAACCTTTTGAGAAGCTGCAATGTGGAGTGTGTCAGGATATTCTGCCTCCTGGTAGGGTTTGTTGGCAGCTCTGCTTTCTCGGTTCTAAATGAAATGCCAGTATCTTTTTCTCCTAATGAAGATTTGTGTCTCTGTGGGATGTACAAAGCAATAATGACAGGAGAGGAATTCCCTGGAGGGGACAAGTTTCTTTCTTTCTGTTTTTAATCAAGCACATCAATTCGAGCCTTTACATTCCCAGGTTTTATAGCCATAACATGATGTCGTTTTCGTATAAAAAACTCTTTGGAGCACTTTTTATGTAAAGTTTTATATCTATTTCTATGAAAAAGCTATTTCCGTGACTGCAGGCTCTGCTTTCGGCACAGAAGTTTTGCTGTGCTGTTCAGTCCAAATCAAGCCACATTCTTCCCCCTGCTGTCTGCTGCTGTTGTTTCCCCCTTGCTGATCTAAGTGCTGGGCCCTCAGGAAGGGCACCCCGGGGGCGAGCGGTCGGGGTTCTCACAGAGGGACAGAGTATAAACACCACTCACCTATTTGAACTAGTGAAGGCAAAAGTGCTGTGTCCTCAGCTTGCAGGGCCTAGGAAGGAAATAAAAGAAATAAGCAGAATATAGATAGCGAAAGAATTTGTATTAAATTCAGTCCCTTTGACTACGGAAGGCAATGGGTATCTCAAGGGTGAAATTTTTCTTTTATTTCCAACTTAAAACAAATGGAAAAGAAGTCTACAGTGTTTATTATTTCAGGAAAGTAGGTTGTGTTCCCAATATAATAAAATGAAATCTATGGGGTTCATTTTGTTGGGTAGATGAATTTAAATGTTTGATTAAATTTTCTGGTGAAAGGTTCTGTGTAAGAAGAGATGAAAGTCATTCAGCAGGCATAGCTCAAAATCACTCACGACAGCTGCTGTACCCTGCCGGAAGGAAGGCAGAAAATTGGAGGCTTTCTCTGGTGGAGGTGGCCCCTGGCTCAGGGCTGTTTTGTCTCCACACCCCTCCTGTCCGGATCTTCGAGAGTTCTGGTATCAGCAACAGTTTAGCGAGTGCTTGGGAAGTGCCTGCAGGAGGTGTCAGGACACGAAACACGCTGCTGTCAGAGAGCTTTCCGTCCAGTGGTGAGTTGACAGCCCACACCCTCGTGCCAGCAGACGTTCACGCTGCCTGGGATCCTCATCGGTCTGGGGCAACCTTGCGTCTCAGTGAGAACCAGGAAAATACCAAGAATTAGTAATGGAAGTAGCAAACTGTATTTGGGGATTCTTTTTAAGATCACTCTATGTGAACTTTTTATTCATAAAACCCATTGACTCTTAGTTGTGTCTCCTGAAATAAAAAGAGGGGGACGTTACACCAAATCTCCAAATCGTGACTGCCTGGCGAGGCTTGTGTGACGTTGGCCTGGTACAGTGGATGGGCAAGCACACCCATTTCACTACGTGCAAGTCCATATGCGGTCTCTTCCTACAGTGGCTTTGGTAGACAGTGTATACATCTCGATCGGGCTTCTTGCCTAACACAAGACAGACTGAGTTTCCTGTTCTGTGACCCTGAACCGTCAGGCCTACATCCTGATCTTTGACCTCGAAGGCTTATTACTCTCATTTTCAGAGGTGACATAAAAAATTATTTATCATAGTCTATTCCCATGTAAACTTCACTTATTTCTTTCTTTCAGTAAAGGTGGGTGTTACGCACCATAGCTCTGTGGCCTTTGCAATTCATCTTTGCCCTCAGCCCACATCACAGAGGAGGGCAGTGTAATGAGTTGTCTGAGACATTCGCGTCTGGTGCAAGGTTGCGTCAGTTCAAATCCCGGCTCCGCTGCTTCTGAGACATGTGACCTCAGGCAAGTCGCTTAGCCTCTGCTGTCTCCATTTTCTCATCTGTCTAATAGAGGGAACAGCAGTGCTTAGTCACCGGGTCCTTCAGAGGATTATTTGAGTTAATAGACATAAAACACTTGGAACAGGGCCTGGCACATGATATGCCCTATTCAAGTGCATGTTATATAAGGTCTTATCTTCTTAAGTCATAAAATACGCGTGTGTGGGTTGAGTTCCACTAAAGGTGAGAATACCTAGCCAACATTTATGTTGTTTCAATAGAGAATGCTTTTTCTTTTAAATGTTGCAAAAATCCGTGGTTTAAAGTATATGAAGGAAATTATAATTTAAATTTTTATCTGAATCTGTGATGAAATAGATCATATAAAATGTGAAAAAATATTTTGTAAGTTGAAAAGAGCTACAACAGTAATGATAACAATTATGCATTATAATTCTACCTTTAGCTGTCAGTGGCAAGATGACATTATACCGTATTAACAAAATGTTTTGCTTCCTAACATCCTTTTGTTTATCTTACTGCTTTTCTTCTTATACACACAGATACACACAGATACACACAAAGAAACACACACAGTCTAACACACACAGAGAGCAGAAATTGGCTTCTGCTACAGAAGCCGCAGAGAGCACACTAATAACCCAAGTAGAAACAATGGCCTTTCTGCTGCCAAAGGCCGAGGTGCTGGCCTAAGCAATATGCTAGGAAAAGCACTGTTGAGGACGTAGGAAGAAAGGTGGAGAGGATGCCAATGTGCTCGTTGCCAGTTAGAGTCTGTAAAGGGAACCCTGTACGTGAGGATCTGAATCTGGGCAGCCCAGAGACCTTGGACATGTCAAGAAGTCCGCGAGCAGGGAAGTGCCGTGTCTGTTTGTGGTCTGGTATCTGCTTCTGCGGCACGTTAGCAGTAAACTCAAGGTGGCCGAGGAGGATATCATGGGAAAACTGGTCTTGACACACCTTCACCAGGACTCCTGCAGCTGAGCCTCTCCAGCCCTTGAGAAAGGCACAGAAGCCAGTTGAGAAAAAGAGTTGAGGGGAAGCGGGGGCGGGGGTGGGGGGAGAGAGAATGAGGAGACTTGAGAATGAGTAGTGACAGTGGCCTGTGGGGAGTGGACTATTGGGTCAGATGCTCTGAGAGGGAGGGTGCACCGGTGGACGCCAGGTGGGTGGAGGCTGACCGAGGACCAGGTACCTCCCTGATGCCAGGAAACCAGTACACAAGAGAAAAGGGAAAGAGCTCTGATGGAAAAGAGGTAAAGGGATGAACTATGTATATATTTATATGGAATTTGACTAAAACAATCTTAAATTGACTGAACTTTCCCTCAATTAGCAAGAAAAAGCTTTCTGCAGTTGGCTGTAATGGAAGCTTGTGATAGAAACTGCATTTGGTTATAAAACAATGAAGTTACAGATTCACACATCTGAGCTTTGTGGATTGAGAAAACACACACACACACACCCCTCTCACATTGCAGACAACAAACCAGGGATGTGGTCATTCAGGACGGGTTCTCGCCCTGTGTGGGGAGGAGCTGTTCACAGAGAAGGTACACAGGCAGCATGCGGGACACACTTGGATGGACCGTTACGCTGTCACTGACGAAACCCCACTTAAGCATCCTCGCCTTCACCTCAGTCAGGAGGCACGGAAGGGGTCCTACCTCGAGAGCTGTAGCTTGCTTTGGTGACAGAGAGCATAGCCAGTACCTACATTTCCTGCCAGTTCCTCTAGGGCAGAGCACTACTGACATTTGGGATGGAATCGTTCTTGTTGTTGAGGACTGTCCTGCACACTGTAGGATGTTAGTATTATCCCTGGCGTCTACCCACTAAATGCCACTAGCATCCTCACCTCCAGTTGTGATGACTAAAATTATCTCCATACAGTGATAAATGTCCCCTGGGGGCAAAACCATCTGATTGAACCCCTGTTCTTCGGTATAAATCTTCACTATATAAATGTCTCCTTGACTGTAATATAGAAAACTAAAGCATCAGCATTCTGCACACGAGAGGTAAGCTGAGGAGGGCAAGGTGCAAGAGATGTGATAAAGAATGTGAGGGAAATTGAAAATGGCAGGCAGGTGAATTTTGGAAGATTGGCTCTTAGAATTTTTACTTACTTTTTTTTTTGGAATCAAATCTAAGTAAATGTCATTGAAATTCAAGACCTTGCCCTGGAAAACTGCTATTGAATATATTCTGAGAGCAGCTTCCTATTTTATCTAAAATACTGCCTTTCATCTTTTCTTATACATCCGTTTCCCAAGCACTTAATCACACCCAGCGCTCACCTCTGGACGGTCTCCAGGTTGCACGTCTGGGTAAAGCCTGGGTGCTGATAAAGAAAAGGTGGAGGAAGAGTGAGGCCCTCAGAGGAATTCCGGAACTGGAATAGGGTAGCAGGAAATTCTACTATTAACACTAAGTGCTGGAGTGGAGTAAGGGATTTGCAAGGAAGAAGGATAAAGTATCCATCGAGGAAATGCCTTGCATTTCATCTTGAACTTTAACAAGGTCTAGCAGTGCAACATTGTGACGAAAGTTTTGAGATGGAGTAAAAAATTAATACACAAAACACTGAAGACTGAACTCTGACCTTTTTCTGTTGCTCAAATTCCTTTCCAAAGAAGTCTGCTGACTTATGCCTACAAATGATAAAAATCTCACTAAACAGGTTTTATTTACCCAGTATACTGTGGTTTATGTTAGAGCCTGATTCCGGTATAGCATCACATGAGAGAGAAAAGACCCCCTTATCTTAACTCGAGCATCCTAGCAGACCTGTATCTGAACTCAAGCATTCCCTTTACTGACTCCAGGTTTTTAGACAAAACTTAACTCTTTCAACCAACTGCCAACCAAAGAACCCCTAAAAGCCTCTTATGACTTACAAGTTCCTGCTTCGAGATGTCCCACCTTTTGGGACCGAACCAATGTATACCTTCCATGTATTGATTAATTCCTGTTCCCTGAATATATAAAACCAAACTGTAATCTGGCCACCTCGGGCCATTTTCTCTTGAGAACTTGTTCCCCAGGCTGGGGTCACACACATTCAGCTCAGAATAAGCCTCTATAAACTGTTTTGGAGTTTGGACTTTTCCATTGATAATTCTATAAAACTAATATGAGTAGACAGTAAGCAAAAAAAAAAAAAAAATCAGTCTACTGTTACACTTATTTACTATCTTGATTTTACTCTTAAGCAGAGTTTTATTTAGGTTTCAGAGTGGAAGAATCATATAAATCTTTCATTCTCAGGGAAACTGAGAGTCACGGTATATGTACTTCCTCTATCCCCTGAAACTTGATTCACTGTTCCAAGGCTTATTTGCAGTTTACTGTGACACTATCTTATCTTGTCACATTCACAGAGCCTCTGTGGTTTTAATAATTTGGATGATTTATAGGTTTGGATATGAAAAGCTCTGTGTCATCACCATGTTATCTGAGTCCCTCACTTCTCTTTTCCCTCTGAGTTAGGATCTGTGCCTATAATTAATTCAGCAACTTTACCTGTAAAGTGTTTGTCCTATAATGAGTTCCCAGGTGACATGAAAACCCCATCTTTCAGGTAAGACGGGAGTTGGAATGTCTGCCTTCACCAGAGATCTTGTGCAATAGCAGGATTCAATCCACGCTTACATGAGGGTAGCTGATCAGGTCTGAGCAGGGCATGTTAAAATGAGGCTGGACTTACACTGCTGCTCATTTCAGCTGAAAAATAGGAAAGCGATTCTGGCCTTTTTATTATCCACCGTGTGCTGTTGCCTGTCTTATCCTAGAGCAGTTTTCCAGGCTGGGGACTTCACTTATTTAGCATTTCATATATCATGACTTAGCTAAGTGTCCAGTGCCTACAGCTTCTGCTGCACTGGCCAGACAAACAGGGACGGGTAGGAATACTCATCACTTCCTAAATGTTTGAGTGTCCTAGACATGCAGCACTGTGAGTTTTTCTTTCTTTCTTTCCTTCATTTTATTTTCTTGTCTTTTTGTAATTCTTAGTGTGGATTAGCCGAGATCATTTGCCTACCAGATGTGTCTCCAACAATTTATTATAAGGCATTTCTATTATTTTTCTTTGACGTTATTGTTGATGTTTGCTGTGAAGGTATTTTTCAGAAGCGGTGCTGAGAAAGCACCTGGCTAAGGTAGCTGGTCTGGTCCAGGAGGTGGTGCTCGGGCTCATTAGCTCAGCTCTCCCATCCTCCGTGACAGGCACCCGAGATGAACACAGTGCTTCCTGCCTGTCGCCTGCATGGGGAAGTGTTTTAAAATCAATCCATGGGAGGGTGTTTAAAAAGTGTCATTGTTTACCTGCTATTTGCATAACCCAGGGTTTTTATAAATGCTTTGGGTACTGAGAAAATAAAGTTGTTATGTATCCTATAAACATTACCCACCAAAAACATTTTAAGGAAAAGCTTAACTGTAAAACAGAATGACTCATTTCACTGAGGAATAGGCTGACATTTTAGCGACTTGTCGTAAATAGTGCAGCAGGACTGAGTAAACTGAGTTTAATGACAAGTTTTACAAGGTAGTTTGTTCCTTCTTCTTCTTGGGCTCAATGACCTTTTCCCGAGAGAGAGAGAGGTATTTATGGGAAATCAACATCTCTCTTTTATACTCTTCCCAACCTTACAGTTCACTAACTAGGAGCAGAGGAGGCAGGGGGAATAAAACAAAAAATTAAGAGAGGGAGAGAATGCTTTTGCCAAGTGAAACAGACAGGATCAAAAGGATGCTATTCGGTATCTGAAAGATACTCCTTCGAGACAAAACAATTAAAATTAGAACTTGCAGGCTAAGGGGCTGATTAGCTGTAAACCAGCATAGTGGAGCATCTTGAGTCTCCCGACACACACCCCTGATCCTCAGGAAATGAAACCACCACCCACCCTGTGGCTTGGCCAAAACCCACAACACCTTCCTTGGTTTTTCTCTTTCCTTCACTTCCTTACCCTCTCCTATCCTTCCGCTCCATTTCCCACCCCCACTGCTGGTCATTTTCCATCCATCAACTTTCGAAATATGTCCTGTCTCTCAGTCTTAATGGAATCCTCTCATCCTAAACCCCATCATCTTTTCCTGGGACTGCCAAACAGTGCCTCCTAGCGGGTCTCCCTGCTCCTGTGCTTGTTGCCTATGGCATACGTTTTATGATATAGCTAAAGGGATCTCTGCAAAACTAATCTTATCATGCCATTCCCCTGCATGGAACAGTAAAATGACTTCCCAATGCATTTAGAATAAGGACCTAAAGTTACCTTTAAACATCGGAAATTATTGTATCATCTTACCTAATATGGGTATATACCATATGGATTATATATGTGTGTATACACACACACTATATGTTACAGATAGCAGGTCTCAGAGTACACCATTAGTGGAATATTCAATTGTCTAGATTTTTCTATTTCCCATTTTCCAGAAATGAGATTTTATTAATATATCTTGTTAGGCTAATGAGCAGAAATCTTAAGATTTTTCTTGTAGTATCAGTCTGTCTTAAATTTTCCTGATCTTAGCTTATAGGGGTTTATTCGTCCAGTCATTGGAACATGCATTTGAATTTGGAGAGACCTGGCTGTGTGCCAGGTGTTGAGCTGAAAGTTGAGATAAAAGAGAGAATCTCGGGCTGCAGGGAGCCTGATATCTGATGTGGGCGTACCTACAAATAGCAAGTCCTCAGATTTAAATTTAATTCTAAACTTTGATTTTGGTCACAACCTAGCAACAATGATGAAAAATTAATAGTAATTACAGTCGTTTTAGTTAACATTTATTTGTAGCTTTTCATCACTGGTGTTTTGTGAAGGTCTTTATGTGTGTCATCTATTGCACTCTCGTGGTGACATGAGGTGGGTTCTGTTATTATTATTCCCACTTTGCATATGAGAAGACTAAGTTTTGAGAGGTGACCTGGCCAGTGTGGCACAGCTAGAAGTACCACAGTGATTTCTAGCCTAGTGTCCTTATACTCCAATGCCTGACTCTAAACTGTCAAGTAATTGCAAGCGAGAATTAAGAAACCAGGAAAAGAAATTACAGGGGTTTGCATCTGCACTAATAAAATTGCCATAAGGTTGTCTATGTTATGATTGTCATTCGAAATGAAATAGGCCATTTCTTATAAGAAAAGGACAAAACAAACAAACAAACAAACAAAAAACCCCGAAACTGTTATCTCAAACCGAGAGCAGGGCATCATTAGGTTTACGAATAAGGCCGAAATGAAACTGCTGTGGTTTAGATATGTGTGTCCCCTCAAGATTCCCATGGAAACTCGGTCCCCAGTGCACGGCATTACGAGGTAGGGCCTTCAGAACGCTATTAGGCCCCGAGGGCTCTTCCCCTGCACGGGGTTGGTGGCTCATAAGAAGGGTTGAAGGGGCAAGTTCGCCCTGCCTTCCCTTCTGCCCACCCGCTCTGCCACCGCGTGACGACACAGCGTTCCTTCCCGCCAACAAGCAGCCACCCTGGAAGCAGACCGGCCCACGCCAGACGTCAAATCTGCTGGAGCCTTGACCTTGGACTTCCTGGCCTCCAGGACTGTGAGAACTAGATTTCTGTCGTTATAAATTACCCAGTCTGCAGTATTTTGTTATAGCAGCAGGAAGGGGATTGAGACAAACCTCTTGAGTTTTAATAAAATATACTTTTATATGGATTTCTCTTCAGTAAGCAGTAAAGAAAGTAGTAAGACAGAAAGCTCTGCCTTAAGACTTTCATGCAGGGAACTTTTATCAGAGGAGGCTCCCCAGATGCAGAACAGGGAAACACCCACTGCCAGCATCTTGCTTGTTTGCGCAGTAATAGGCCCGCGCTGCTGGGGGTGGAGATGCCCGCTGTGGTCCTCGGCCTGTGCAGTACTGCCCGCCAGTCCATGAGTGTCTTCGAGAACTGGCACCGAGGTCTCGGAACCTCTGTGTTGTCGACCCCTTGGGTGGGATAATTCTCTGTTGTCAGGAGCGATGCCGGGCACTGTAGGATGTTCCCAGCATCTCTGGTCTCTACCAACTAGATCTTTTTCCTTCTCATCGCCGACCAGTGTGTCAGCCACAAATGTCTCCAGACATTGGGATTTGCCGCCTTGCCTTATCTGTGGACTCGTTGCAGAGGTCACAAATCCATCGTGAACACACTCCCTGTGGCTTCTCGTTCTGAGACTCGTACTGGATGCCCTGAAACAAGTGCTCGGAAAGCAACTGAATTACACAAGTGAGAAGACTGTGCGTTATTTGCAAGATATTTTTCTTATGATGAAACAGAAGATACACATCGTAAATAAACTCAATGGCACACAGGAAGAAGATGCATTGGCAATACTGATTGCACAGAATTCCAAATGTATTTAAGCAGGGATTTCTTTTAATTACATAGATTCATCCATGAAGGCCATAATACAGGTGCTTCTCTTAAACTAATTTACATGTCAATGCACTAAAACCTGATTAATCTGACATCACTGTATTTAAAACAATATGGAAGTCAAAGCAGTTATTGTTTCCCAGAGACCCAGATGACAAATTGTACTCTTACAAAAATACTGAGAAATCACAAATTGCAAATGTATTTTCCCTTGGGTTTATAGATCAATGTGGTAAGCTTCAGCATTATTTACTAGAATTTTATATTATTCCACTTCGGGCTTTTAATGGGATAGCCACTCGAGATCCCACTGAGTTTTAGCATATGATGTACATTTCAAATATTTTATTCACTAATTTGCCTCCTGAGAAGCTGTTTCATTTTCAGCTGGCTTTGGAGATGGGAGGTGGGGACAGGGAGGCCAACTGCGCTCATGGCTCCGTGAAATCTTTTCACTTCCAACACTAGAAAGACTTTTCACAACATGGAAAAAAAAAAAAGAAGTGACATTGGTCATTCATAAGATAATTCTTTAGCTCTCACAAGAATTCCCATGAAAAAACACGTATTTGTTCTTTTATTTGTTGACAGAAAAGAAACCAAACTCTGTAAAATAATTTAAAGAGGTTTATTCTGAGCCAAATTTGAGGACAATGACCCAGAGCCACACCCAAGAGCCCTTGAGCAAGTGGACTCGCTGTGGCTGGGTTACAGTTTGGTTTTCTACATTTCAGGGAGACAGGGGTTAGTTGCAGCTTCCAGGAACCTATTGACGTTAAGTGAGGACTTACTGTAATCATCAGACTTTATTGACTCTGTTTCAGCCTTTAAAGGGAACTGAAATCATCCCACAAAGCTTCTGAAAAATCCCATTCAGTCTATGATGTATTTTTGAAAAAGGGTCATGGATCTTAAATTTCTAGTTCAATTTTAGTTGTCACTGAAATTTAAGTACCCATACTTTTTAGGTACCCATAATTAACTTTTTATATTCTTTGATCTATTACTGCTAGGATTTCATGAATTTCACTTACTGATGTTGGAAATAGGTGATGAAGTCATGATACTGCTGTCCACTGCAGCTATCGTATTGCTAGTACTTTCTCTTGACTTTTTTTTCTTTTTTTAATTTCAGCATATTACGGGGGTACAAATGTCTAGGTTACATATATTGCCTTTGCCCCACCCGAGTCAGAGCTTCAAGCATGTCCATCCCCCAGACGGTGTGCACCGCACCCATTAGGTGTGAACATACCCATCCGCTCCCCTCCCACCTGCCCGACACCCGATGAATGTTACTACTATATGTGCACTGCAGTGTTGGTCAGTTAACTTTTTTAAAATGGGAACTTATTCTTCAAAGTTGAATTCATCATTGTCCTCTCTTCAAAGTCACTCTCTTTCCCAGTACCTTTTGCCTACAGTGGCACTAGTCTGAATCTCTGACACCTTAGATCTATTAATTAGTCTTCGAGGCTTTTCCTCCTTCCTTACCTATATCCAGTGTCACTGATCCTGCCAACATTTACATTCAAGTGCTTTTCAAATAATTAAAATAACAACAAAAACTATTCCTCCTGCAGGCCTTGCGCTAATTCAGCACTCCTACTGCAACAGCCATTTAATTAACGTCCGTACTTGTATTCTTTCCCCAGTTAGACTGATGCTACACACTGTTGCCAGCTCTCTTTCTCCAAATACCTGCTTTCATGCGAACACTGTGTTTCTAAAACCTCCAGTCTGTTCCCATTGCATGCAAAATAAAATCCCAACCCTGAAGTCTAACACCAAAGCCAATCCCAATCTGTCATTTGCTACCATTTCACAGACAGTTCTCAAAATATTGAATGGAAATAACACTTGCATTCCTACTAGGCGACAATGTTTACTGTCCATAGAACACACTGTGCCATCGCTTTTCTTACAAATTGACCTCCCATCTCGGGTCTCAGACATTGCTTGTTTTTGTTCTTTTGAAAAATTAGCAGATATCATAGTATGCGGTGGGGGTGTGGGAATTTCAAAAGTGATTTATTATAAAGTGTTTTCTTTAAGGGGCTTTTAGCAGGGAGGTGAGGTGAGTGAGTGAGTTGGCACATTGCAGAGGCTAAGAATGGGTCTCACTGGAGGAGATTAGAATTTTTATGTGAAATATAATTTTTTTTTTTTTTTTTAGAATTTGACAGGCCAAATTCTACACCTCTCTAGGCTGAATTTGCTTTGTCTTGCAGGCTGCTAGTTTGCAACCTCAGTCCCAGAGAGATTTTTGTTGTTGTTGCTGCTGTAAATGTAATTACAGCAGAATTCTCTCATCTGACATAATCAGCATTGGTAGCTGGTAATGTAGTCCGAAAAGTCAGCTAAAGTGGCAAATCATATAGAAACTATTGGCTTGTACTATGAAATTCTTAGAATAATATACAAGAATGCCAAATATTTTATGTCAACTTAGAACATATAAAGTAAGTTCCTTTAGTAATCTTTTTATATTGCTGTAAGGCCTTTTCTCTGAAGATGAGCTCATGGACTGGATTGCGGAATTGTTTTTTTTTGTAAAGACCACACTTGTTTTCCTCCACTCCCAGTTTTCATTCCCATAAAGTGGAGGAAGAACATTTGCCAGGTAGATTGAGCACAGAATTCTTCTAAATTTCTATGACTTTCTTCCTGCTTTCGCATTGCCTTGTCCCTAAAGGGGACTGCATTATTTTTAGTGACTCACCTTTAACCAAACCATTTAAATTAGTATTCTTAGAAGCAATTGTCTTTTCATACCCCTGTTTTATCAGTTTATATAATATTTAATTAATCTAGATAATTACAATGTAAAAAAAAACTAGCAAAACAAATTTGGGAATAAATAATACTGACTCCTGGCAACCATTCAGCTTAACAGATGGGAACAGAAGTGCACAGGAGGATAAAGATTAGCTTTCTAGCCACAAGATCCAGCACGTCGCGGGCGGCAGTCAGGTTTCAAGGGAAGACTAGAGAGCATGAATTAATGCAGTCACTCAGTGGAGTGAAGGTCAGTTAAGAAAGTAACATGATATGCAGTTCTAGTTCATGTTACTTATCTTTAGTAGTAGCTTGATGTTATGAAACTTTTAGGACAGTATAATATCAGTTATGTTCAACATAAGCCTTTGACATGTTTTTGGTGAATTTTGAGGTGGGGGAAGGTATTAATTCTACTCTTGTACACAATACATTTGCTTCTGAAGCTGGCTGTTTTTGAGTAGGAATAATTCCTATTTCTAAAGTACTAAAGTATTTTAGGGCGGTTTTGCTCTTTGTGAGTATACAGAACCACACTTTGGAAAGAGATACTGTGTGAACATATTACACGCACAAGATTCCAGAATATTCTAAAGTTTAAGTTGCTTCTCTAGGGGAAAAATAATCTATTTTCTCACCCAGATGTTCCATTCCATTTTTTTTCCTCACTTATTCCATAGAGCAATTATTTATGCCCACAAAATAAAGTCACTTTTACATAGTGACATTCAGAACCAGTACTCTTGGCATTTGCAATCCATAGATAAATTAGTAATTATCTCCTTTCAAGAATAAGCCTAAAGTGGTGGTTAAAATTTGGCAGAAGGCAAATAACCTTTTCCTAGGATTAGAGATCACATTGACGTTTTTGCTGCCTTGGCCATTCTGCCTTGTTGAACTCTGGAAATTGGCTCCAGTCATACCCAGAAATAATCAATAGTTAAATAAATAGACCCAGAGTATAGCTAAGCAGGGTGATGGTGACAGGGTGTTTAGAAACAAAGGAGAGTCAGGATGTTACCCACAGTCACGAGACACAGGCAGGGTCCATTGATAAGGGAATATAATAGGGCAGAATCTATAGGTAACTGTCTCTCTGCTATACCTCTTGTAGCACACGGAGGGTCCTAGACATTGTTGGCCCCAATTGTCCACAGACATTGTTTACAGCCAGTAAGAGATCAGAAATCTGCAAATAAATCCTATTTCTGGTTGTCTAGTAAGATAGGAGCTAGGATTACCACACAGCCTGCCTTGACTCTCAAGACCTGATCAATGTTTCCAGGGCCCATAGCTCAGCATCCGTCTCCATGCTGGGGACATCTAGAAATTGCGCTTTATTGATGGCTCATTGTGAAGAGCTTGTGGGCTGTGCAAAAGCTATCGATGGAACAGCAGCATAAAGGAATCTTTCTGTTCTGTATATTGTCTTTTGCTTCAAAAGCAGACTCCTTATCTTTTTCACAGATAAGTGCTGTCCTAGAATTGATTAAGTCTATTAAAACATTTCAGATATGTGATATTTAAACATAGGAGCTATTCTTCAGCTCCTTATTCTCTGCAGGTGTAATAGGCAGAGACTCGTGGCTCTCTAAAAGTTTTATTTGCTCGAGTGTCAAAGTGCTAGAAGACATGATATCCTAATTTATACCTGTGCTCACTTTGAAGGATACATATAATTCTCTCTTTAGTAAGTCACATTTTGTTCCTTCTCACCTTTTGAAAATGCCATGTATAACCTTTTAAAATTAAAGACCACACGGCTGATAGACAGCCTCACACAGTACAGGAGAGGTGAAGGTTTGGAATTTGTGCTAGCCACTGAGGGCAGTTATATGGGGTCAGACTCTGGAGATCTTAAAGAAAAGGGGAGATGCTGTTTTCCTGAAATGCTTTCACAGCAGTTTTCTCTGAAAGAAGAGCAAAGAACAGACTAGCTTTTTAAGGCTGTTCATTTGTGAGTTGGTTCCCATGTGGATGACTGTGTCCTCCCTGGACAGCTGTCAGGGATGTTCAGCTATTTTCCTTTGGCCTCAGCCTTGCCCTGGGACTCCTTGCCACATACCCTTTTCCAGCTCTTCATTTAACTGCACAAACAATAATATATTGTGTATTTCCTATTTTTGAGAAATGGTGTCTCAATATTTTTCATGACTGAATAAACAGAATTAGCATTATTATTCCATTTAATCCTGAGATTTTTAAATCTCCAGGGAATTTGTTAATCCCTTAGGGTACTGACTTCTTTGGCCTAATTTGATACTAATTTTAGTTCTGTGATCAAATTTATGTTATATACCAACTGTGTTTGTATATCAAGAAAGAATATTTTAGTTATTTGCTTGACGCATTTGAAGTATGTATATATTTTGAAAGCATTATGGTACTTCTGAGTCTGAAAGTCAGTCCACAACCGAGACTAGTTTACGTTTCCCTACAAATTTCAACTTTTTTTCTATTCTTCAGTTAAATGATATGCTTATTCCTATTAAAGGCATTTGAAAAGAAAGCCTTCTAATAAGAGTTACTTCCTTCTCGCTAAGTACAAACTGATTGCTAGGCTTGTTCAAGCAGGTAGCGGATGCTGCACACCTTGAATGTATGTGACACTACAGAAATCAGGAGTGTTAATTGCTCAAGAAAGGGTTTTTGTAGGAGCAGACAACTACTATTTTTAGACTCTAGTCCCATGCTTTATATAACTAACAGAATTTTGGTTTCTAAAATTGCATTTGTACCTAGAAATTAATTTGTTACTCATATTTTTGACAAGTGATAGTCCAGGATTTGACCACTTCTCAATCTATTCCAAAGTCACACTCTGGACCAAGAAAGGGTGGCTATGTATCATGTACTAAATTATTACTTTGCTTGTGAATTTTAGTTTTTAAGTGATCTCTTTGGAATTTAAGAAAAAGTAAGTAAAAATAGTTATTTTAGCAATGAAAAGAAATAGTGGCAAGCTCATTTTTCCATACTGGAAAGTTTTCCAGTAAACAGTTTAAACGTATTTTGAAAGTCCTTTGTTTTCTATGTTACCATTTACCACATATACCGTATACTATATGTGCTATAGTGTCCAGAAGATGATATTCAAGGTATACTTTCACCATAATGTTTCTTTAAAAGTTTGACATTGGGATACTTCCTCAACCTGACAAAGAATATCTACAAAAAACTTACAGCTAATTTCATATACAAAGGTGTGAAATTGGGCCTAATATCAGGAAAAAGGCAAAGATTTCCCTTCTTACCACCCCTATTCAACATTGTGCTAGAAGTTCTAGCAATGCAATAAGAAAAGAAAAGGTATACAGATTTGGAATGAAGAAATAAAACTCTCTTTGTTTTTAGATGACATTACTGTTTATATAGAGAATCCCAAAGAATCAACACAAAATTTCCTTGAACTAATAAATGATTATATTGATTAATATTAACATAATATAATAACAAGTGATTAATTAACTAATTAACTAACAAGTGATTATATTGATAAGATGTAAGATTAATATACAAAATCAATTGCTTTCTTATATGCCAATAACGAACAATTGGAATTTGACACAAAATACACCATATTATTTACAATAACACCAAAAAATAAAAAAAGAAATAGATATCAATCTAACAAAATATGTACTTGTATGTGAAAAACGATAAAATTCTGATAAAAGAAATAAAAGAAGATCTATAAAATGAAGGGATATTCTGTGACTATGGGTTGGAAAGCCGGATACTGTCAAGTTTATATGGGGAGACAAAAGACCCCATATATCAACACAATATGAAAGAAGAATAAAGTTGTTGGAGAAACACTACCTGACATGGAGAATTAATCAAGTACAATCAAATACAGCATGGTACTGTGAAAGAAAGATACAAAGATCAAGGGAACAAAATGGAGAGCCCAGAAGTAGACCCACACAACATAGTTGATAGTCAATTAATTCTTGGCAGAGAAGCAAAGGCAATTTAATGGATGAAGGATAGTCTTTTCAACAAATGGTGCCAAAAAAATTGGAATGCAAAAAATATACATAAACACAAAGCTTACATATTTTACCCAAATCAACTTAAAATGGATTGTAGACCTAATTGTAAAGTGGAAAACTATATAGCTCTGAAAGAAAACACAGGGGAAAATCTAGGTAACCTTGGGTTTGGTGGTAAGTTTTTAGATACAACACCAAGAGTACAATCGCTGAGAGAAAAAAAAATTAATGTTTTAAGTAAAATTTAAAAACTTCTGAGAATGACACTGTTAGGAGAAAGAAAAGGCAAGGTGCAGACTGGGAGAAAATATTTGCAAAAGGACTTGTTCCAAAATATACGAAGACTCTTAAAACTGAACAATAAGGAAACAATGCAACTGAAATGTGGGCAAAATAGTCTAAGCAGACAACTCAGCGTATATACACAGATGGCAAATAATCATATGAAAAGATTCTCAAAATTGTTTGTCATTAGGAAATTGGAAATTTAAAAAAATGAAAAAAATCTATGTATCTACTATATACCTATTAGAATGGCTAAAATCCACCTCCCCCCTGCACAAAAATCACACTGCCAAAGCCAGCAAGGACGCAGCGCAATGGGACTCTCACTTACTGCTGGCGGGAATGCAAAATAGTAATGGCGTAGCCATTTTGGAAGATGGTTAGTTTCTTACAAAGCCAGACAGTCTCACCATAGAATCCAGTAGTTATTATTTGTAGATATTTACCTAATTGAATTGAAAACTTATGTCACACAAAAACCTGCATGTGAATGTTTCGAGAAGCTTTATTCATAATTGCCTAAAACTGGAAACACCTTTTGTCCTTCAATATGTATTTTGATAGGTGAATTGATAAACTGTGGTATATCCACAAGGAAGTATTATTCAGCAATAAAAAGAAATGTGCTATTAAGCCTTGCAAAGACATGGAGCAACCTTAAATGTATATTACTAAGTGAAAGAAATCTATCTGAAAAGGCTACCTACCATATGATTCCAACTATTAATATATGGCATTATGAAAAAGGCAAAACTATGGAGCTGGTAGAAAGATCTGTGGGTGCCGGGGTCAGTGTGGAGGGAGGGACAAGTAGGCAGAGCTCAGAGGGGGCCAGTGACACTACTCTCTAGGATACTACAATGTTAGATACGTGTCATTATTAATTTGCCCACATCTGCAGAATGTGCAGCACCAACAGTGAGCTCCAGTGCACATATGGCTCTGGGTGGTGGTGATGTGTCGGAGCAGGTGCATCAGTGTAGCAGGTTCAGCTCTGGGGGAGGCTGTGCGTGGGGCCGGGGCAGGGCGTGCACAGGAAATCTCTGTACCTTCCTCTCAATTTTTCTGTGAACGTAACACTGCTCTAAAAAATAAAGACTATGTTTAAAAAGGCTATATACTGCATGACTCCAATTATATGACATTTTGGAAAAGGCAAAATTATAAAGACAGTAAAAAAAAAAAAAATCGGCAGTTACCAGGGGTTCAGAAGTGGGGAGAGAGACGAACAGGTGAAGCGCAGGCGATTTCTGAGGTGGCAAAGCTGTTCTGTATGACACTGCGCAGGTGGACACAGGACAGCTAGACATTTGTCAAAACTGCACAGAACAGAGTGAGCCCTGACTTAAATTAAGGACTCACTTACTGAACAATACTCACATACTCACATACTGAACAATAACGTATCAGTATGGCCTTTCGGTTGTAGCAAGTGCGACGCATTAGCTCCAGAGGTTAATGCTGGGAGCAACCGCGGGGTGGGGCGCAGGACACAGGGAGCGCACGGGAACCGTCCTTGCATACATTTCCGCAAGCCTAAAACTGCTCTAAAAAATAAAGCCCGTTAAGAGAAAAATAACTTTAGGGCACTACTCATCCAGCTTCAACACGTTTCAATGTTTTCTAAATTCTTATGTATGTATTTATTTATTTCAGGATATTATGGGGGTACAAACATTTTGGTTACATGTCATGACTTTGCCCCACCCACACCATGATTTGGGGTGTGCCTTTTCTCCCCTGCAACACTCGCCCGGTCCACTGCTTGTGAGTTTAATTCTTTTACCCACTCAACTCCACTGGCTGAAAGGCGGGAGGGTTTTCAGGACTCGGCGAGTTCCCGCAAAGTTGCTGGTGGAAGTTAGGGGAGAGGCTGGTCAGTGGGTGTTTAGCACCTTGTATTCCTGAGTTCCCAGATGTTTTTCCCTGTGATTAGTCTGTTTGCTGATGGGCCCCCATGGAAGTCAGGCTCCTGCTCTCCCACCCGGTAGGCAGGGGTATATAGGGGCACTATCTTTTTTTTCTTGATGGTTAGATTTCAAAGGTCTGGCTCTCAGGTCTTTGAGAAAGACAGTCTTGGGGCATAAAGCTGACAAGAGGCTTTTTAAAAGATTTATATCTGAAAAAGGATAGAGAAAAGAATCAGTAATTGCAAATTTTCTAAAGTAAATACCGTAAAAAGAGGAGGTCAGATTTAAAAGTTCTATCTAGAGAAACTCCTCCTGAGGACAAATTGCGAAGCTAAAGTGTGCCTACAGTCGGGAAGAAGCTTGTCTAAAGTCTAGTCAAGCCTAGGAGAACGTCAAAGCTGTCTGGATCACCTTCGTCTCTCACCCCTCTTGTCTCAGCGATGGGACTTACAAGGAACAAAGCCCTTTTTGTGAATCTCATTCTTTGATTTGCTAAGGTTCTGACCCTAATTTATAGATGCTCTTTTGCGTTAGAGAATGTTTCAACTTCAAGATAAGGAATGCAGAAAAGTAAAAGCAGGAGGGCTGGATTAAGACCTGCAGAGTTCTTATTAATCACTGAAGATGTTATGTTACCCCAAACCTCTAACATCCAATTCAAAACAAATCAAAATTGATAATTAATCTATAGAAATTATAAGAAATCTCAACAATGCTTTGATTTTTCACGTGATTTCTGTTTCAATGCTATTTCTTTTTATTTAGTTATTTCATTCGTTAAAAAATATGTTTATTGTATATATTTAAGGTATATAACATAATGTTTTGATATACCTTGTCAATCTTAAATAATGAGATTCAGAAAATATGACTGATGGGACTGCAAACTAGTACAACCTCTGTGGAAAGCAATATGGAGATGCCTTAAAGAGCTACAAGTAGAGCTACCATTTGATCCAGGAATCCCATTACTGGGCATCTACCCAAAAGAACAAAAGACATTCTATAAAAAAGACATCTGCACTCGAATGTTTTTAGCAGCACAATTCACAATTGCAAAGATGTGGAAACAACCCAAGTGCCCATCAATACATGAGTGGATTAATAAAATGTGGTATATGTATACCATGGAGTACTACTCAGCCACAAAAAACAATGGTGATCTAGCACCTCTCGTATTATCCTGGATAGAGCTGGAGCCCATTCTACATAAGTGAAGAATGGACAAACAAGCACCACATGCACTCACCATCAAATTGGTATTAACTGATTAACACTTCAGTGCACATATAGTAGTAACATTCATCTGGTGTCGGGCAGGTGGGAGGGGGTAGGAGGGGATGGGTATATTCACACCTAATGGGTATGGGGTGCACCGCCTGGGGGATGGGCACGCTTGAAGCTCTGACTCAGGTGGGGCAAGGGAAATATATGTGATCTAAACATTTGTATCCCCATAATATGAAGGAATACAAAAAATTAAAAAAAAATATGATTGAGTATAAAGTTTATTCAAGTGTCTGGCTTATTTCACTTAGCATAGTGTCCTCCAGTTTCATCCATGTCATGGCAAATGACAGTATCTCCTTTTTAAGACTGAATAATATTTTATTTCATATATGTGTATATATGCGCCACGTTTTCTTTATCCATTCATCCATTGATGGGCATTTAGGTTGATTTTATATCTTGACTACTGTGAATAGTGCTACAGTAAACATAAGTGTGAGATATCTCTTTGACATACTGATTTTGTTTTCTTTGATATACATTGGATCATATGGTAGTTCTGTTTTTAATTTTTTGAGAAACCTTCATACTTTTTTCCATAATGGCTGCACCAATTTACATTCCCACCAACAGCGTACAGGGTTTCCTTTTCTCCGCGCCCTTGCCAACACTTGTTATCTCTTGTCTTCTTTATAGTAGCCATCCCAACGGGTGTGAGGCTATAGATCACTATGGTTTTAATTTGCATTTCCCTATTCCTAAAATACTAAATTTCAAATTATTACCAAAAAATTAACCTTGGTCTCTCAGATAAGCTGGAACTTCAAGTGTTGCTGCCTGTTTGGGTGGTCTGTGCTGAAGAACAGTGGTCTGTGCTGGGCCAGTGGCCCAGCTATCTTAGATTGGCCTTTAATTTTGGTAACAGGGGATCCTTCATATTAAATCCTGTATTTTATCTCCTGCTGTTTATACCAAAATCATGTTACCGTGTTACCTCTTTTTCCTGACATGAAACTTAGGATTTGAGGAATGGGTGTATTTCCTCCCTACTTTCTTGCCTCTTTCCTGGGTTGCACACAAGGAAGGCATTATCATGCACATGTTCTTTTAATAATCTAGTCCACAGCATTGCCAGCAATCAGAACAGATTTGTAATTCGTGAGCCATGTGCAAAGAAGAGATATCTTGCTTCACTGAGAAAATAGACAATTTTGTGAAATATTGGCCATTTATCTGTCAAAGTGGGCCATTATACATTGAACCACAGTAAGAAGCCACCACGCACCTCCAATTCTTTTCATTTATGCTTTAATGGGAGTTTTTTCATATCTGGTTTAAGGCTGATCCAAATTCTGCCATATTTGAATTCACTTTTGACACAATTAGGTATATGAAAATATTAATCAGGAGAATACAATTAGAATAAATGCACAGTTAGGCCAGATGCATTTTTTAAGTTAAAAAAAAAGCTATGATTGAGAAAACAATGAGGAAGAAGGGGGTGGACAATGGCACAGATTATCTTTTCTCTCCACCGTCTCACCTGCGTGTGCTGGGGGCCTTCTGATGCGGCAGACGCGACCACTATTCTGTTACTGCATTTAGGGTCCACTATTCTGTGTAGAACATTCAGAATGCTGAAGGGTTTTCATGATATGCTGGGATAAGTATAGAGCTGATTATCAGAAGACTTGCTTTCTAATTCTTGTTCTTTATTCTACAACATATAAATTATGTGATCCTAGATGAGTCATTAAATCTTTCTGAATCCTGACTGCCTCACCTGAAAAATGAGAAAACAAAAATATTCTTGTTTCTTCTGTTACAAAGTTGTAATAAGCAGCAAGTAATGTAACGTATGTGAAAGCATACTGCAAAATGAGAAGCACCTAAAGGATCACTATTCATGCTTCAGTGCATGCATTGAACGTGGTCTGTGTGATCTGTATTTTCAGAAACTAACCCTCCATCATGTTGACATTTGCTAATTTTAAATCATGCTGCAAATGAATGGCTCCGATTGGAACACCTGCTATCCTCATTTTTAAAGAAAATGACTATCATTTGATTTACAAGAACATTTTATCTTAATAAGTTCAGTTCAGCATTTATTAGCATGTATTAGCCTGAAATTCCCTTAACAGAAAATCACATTTGATTTTTCTCTCAGGTATCAGAGTAGTAACCATATTATTCTCAAACACTATATTCAGTAGGAATTGCTGAACTCAATAACTCCCATTTTTTCCCAGGAGTACTTTAAAAATTATAAGATTTGAAAATAAATAAAAGACTATAGTGTGGCTCAACAGAACAAACTTGATGACATCATATTTCTGTATTATGTAATGTGTTCTATATTAGGTAAATAAGCTAACTGTATTTTTTCCAGGTAATAACCTTATTTTAAACTCCACAATTCTTATTTTATATGTTCAAAAACTCTCAAACAAGAAATATTGTAGGCGAGCTTCCAAAAATGAACATGAATACCAGCACACAAACAGAAAATAATTTTCATTTTTAAAAAAGTGGTATTTGTTACATTAGGCATTGAACAAAAGCTTGCAAAAACATGGCAGAACTCATGCCCACTGCCATGCGGGGAGCATTTAGGAAGCTGGGCACTATAACAGGTTTAAGAGGGAGGGAAAAGAAAGAAATATTTGACTGTTGCCCTTACAATGTAATTGGATGGCAAGGTATAGGCATGGAAAAAAGCATTCAATACTATGTGATTCTAGGTGGAAATAAGTAATCTAATTTAATATTCTGTATTTGGGGAAATTAAGCCTCATCATATTTGAGAAAGACACCTGAATAAATGCTCAGTTGAAGATGTTCATGATTTGTACAGAAGGAAGTTTGCAGAGTGGGCAAACCACATAAGCAAACTTGGCATCAGAAATGAAAAAGATTTATAAAGTCCTGTTCTTTAAAAATTGTATTGTTACTTGCTACCTACCTAGATTTTATGGTTTTATATCTCTGAAAATACAATTGTGTTAAATGGGGAAAATTGAAAGAGCCACTGGAAAAATTCATTGTCTTTGTAGCCCTTAAATGGACCTAAATGTAACCTACTTGTTTTTTTTTTTTTTTTCATATTTTAAACCTACTTAAAAGAAGACCACACTACAGTTCATTTTATAGCATTTATACTTCATAATAACTATCATTGTTTCTACATAAGTATTTGTTTTGACCTGGCTTGAAACATTCTAACCTGTGTGTTTTGAAATTGTATATTTTCTGACCTGGAAACCTCAGAAATTATGAATGACTTCTAAAGGGCAGTATTGAAATAATACTATTTTTTAGGTTCTTTTGTTTCTCCTAAATATGTTTCTTTACAGAGTGGTTCTAGAAAGATGTGCTATAGAACCAAACACTTGTCTTCTCTTTTAAATACTATCCTTTAAAGGGCCTTATTTTTGAAGCACTGTTTAGCATTTTCAACAGTAGTGTTGCTTACAGTGTAGCACAATTTTAAAATCAGTTCCCTTTTAAGTGGTATCAATAAATACTCCAAGCTTTGTTCCATTTTGTCAAGCATTTGCGTGCCTTTCACACTGTGCATCTCACCACTGAATCAACTCACATATTCTACCTACCGTATGCGGGGGAGAGTGTAGGAATGCATATATGTTATCTCTGCTGGGCTGTCAGCATATATCCGAATTTTACAAGTGGTTCAGGCATGGAGAGGAACCTTTAGAAATTTGTGTTTTTACTCTAAACTTTTAAGAGCATCCTGAAATATAGTGCTGTGTGGGGGCATGTGGTTCAAGGATAAATAGAGGAGTAATTTGCCATTTGTACCAAATTAAATCAGACTTTCAGTTCAATCAAAACAGCTTGAAGCTGGATGTAATAATCTGATTTCCTGACACTCAGAGAAAAATGGAAGCCCTGCACAAGGCCCCTGCCGATCTTCAACATGAAATAGCGTTCGCTGGCAATTTCCCTCAACCTCCGAACGCGTTCACATTTAATAAGCTGGGAAAATGCAAATAAAGCATAAGGTTAGCTGGAGATGAATCTCAGGTAGCGTTTTATTACAACGAATGAAACGCACAGCGCAGCGGCTCCAGAGGCTCCGCTCTGTTCCTGCTCGAAGCGGTTTGTCAAATGCGCCACCGATGAATCTCCGGGCCAGCGTCCCGCGAGGACTGTCGTGACAGCGGGTGTGTGTGAAAGACGGAATAAAAGGCTTCAGAGAACAAATGCCAGAACTTCGTAGAAATAACCTGAGATTTGCTCGGAAGGTAAATCCACACGTTACCCACGAACTGCTGATTATTCAGGATCGTGCGGGTCCAAACTTACGGACGCAGTCGGTCTCGGCAAATTAGTTCAATTTATGACAATTTGCATTTGTCTCTAGTTTTTACCGTATAAACTGATAAATGTAGGTCTTTCAGCATTGAGTGGACTTTCCAGAACTGTAAATTGCTGAATTACGGGCGAAGGAGCAGAAAGTGATGCTCCTTCCCGGGAAAGCGCCTGCATTTGCAATCCGAAATTCGCTCCAGGGCGTATTACGAGGTTTTAAAACGGATCCTGCTTCCTTTATCACAGATCTCTTCCCTCTCTTCCTAAAGGGCCACACCCCAGCGGGGAGAGAGGGTCAAGGGAAGGACGTTGTGTAGATTATGGGTCTTTAGTGCAGGGTGATTTGGGCAGGAAGAGAGGGGCGCGGCCCTTCCCCAGTCTGGGTCCCGGCAGTCAGCGGATGGCACACCCGCCCTGGGCCACTGCACGGGGCTAAGGGAGGAATTATTCGCCAGGGTGCGACCAGAGTTAGGGGAATGACCAGTGGGACAGTGGCTATGTCGCCACCGAAGGAGGATGCAGCCCCTGGCGACCCATGGCCCAGCAAGGAGAGGCTCAAGGAAGCAAGTACCAGCATCTTTCTCCAACCTCCGACCTCTGACCTCCTGCCCACGCTTCTCTTAGTCAAATCCAAGCGGAAGCTGGTGAGCAAAAGAGCCCAGTTGTCACAGGGCACCGAAGCCGGCATGCTGGGCGCAGAGGGAGGAGCTGGGGACAGATCCAGAGGGGCAGTTGGTGCCACCACCCCGCACACCACCCCGCACACCACGGTGGGGCCGCCCCGGGACTCACGGGAGGGATCTGCGAGGAGCAGGGAAGGAGGAGGGGGCTCTCCTGTCCTGGCTGGAATCTTAGCCAGCCTGTCTTGGGGGAAAGCAGTGGAAAGGGGGCCCAACCCCCTCCAAACCCTCTGGGCCAAACCCAGGGTAGTGCTGGCAGGGGAGAGGATGAACACTAAGTTGAATATAACGTTGATTTACTACTGAAGTGTTAAACTGTACTGAGTTGGAGTTTTTATTGACTAGAAGTGAATGGGAAGCTTCAGGACCTGTTTAGGATCCATTGAGGAGGGTAAGAAACGGTGACTCGACAGAGCATGTCGTGGTCAATGGTTGTAAAAAAGCAAAATCATGACATCTTTGTACTTCACGGAATCAGGACTCTTCAGGAAACTAGGTACACAGGAAAACTTGGGAACAACAACACAAGCGTACAATTTTTGCGATGAGGGACAATTTATAAGCTTCTGATTTAATCATGGCAACACTCCAAAGATATAAGCTGCATATTCGTGACTCTGATTTGTTAGCTGAAAGACTCACTGCTTAAAATCCTATTATGAAATTTTTATTCCTAATTTAAGAATACGTCTTTTATTCTCAAGAAGCCCTAGGTCAAATTGCCCTTGAGTGTAGAAATTCTTATTAAAATCTAGTTTTTGATCTTCACAACCAAAGAACTTTCCACGACCTTAAACGTTTCTATGTTGCCACGCACCTTCTCACTGGAATAGAAGTAATTTATTTTTAAGCACTGACATACTGGTCACCACATGCTGGAAGAATCAGAGAGATGCTGCTTCCCCATCAGAGGCTCATTCGTGCCCTTAAGCGGCCTCTCCTTAGTACCAGGTGAGTCTCTGCAGCCACCTGGGATCACTCACTGGGTGCCCTCGTCCGTAGTTTTGCTCACGTGAATGCTCTCTTCTTCCAGGCAGCGGGAAAACTAAACTTCCTGCCCGCTGTGACTGAGGAGGGCCATGTAACTAGTTTGGGACAACAAGTTGCAATCGGAGGTGGCATTTGTCCTTTTTAGGGCAAAACATCTCCCTTTGAGAGTCTGGAGTTGTCACTGTCTCATGCTTTAGCGACTTCTGACTGACACACCAGGGAAGAGGAAGGTGTGCAGGTCTTGGGCACCAATACACAGTGTCTCTCTCAGACGTCTGTGTGTACGGCCGTCTGACCACGCCATATCTGAAGACACACAGTATGCAAGGTCACCTGAGCCTCTCAGCCTGGCTGGGAGCCACGTCCATGGATGGACTTACAGTGCAATAACACTTTGTCACTTTCAGAGAAAAAACAGCCATGAAATTCTCTATTCGTCTACCCGGGCTGCCAGACATATAAACTATCTTTGGTAAAACAGTACAGTCTTTTTACAGTTATTTGCCTCTTGATAGATATGAACCAATTGATCCGGTCCCGGTGTGGGCGGTTCCACTGAGTTCCCTTTATTCCTGTACTCTTTTCCTTTTCTTTCCAGCGTGAAGGCCAAGGTGAAAACTGGTGTCCGCATCATTCCCAGCAGCCTCTTCAGTTCAGGCATCTGTGCCTCTTCCCTTGCATCCCAGGGTCCATGGTGACAACCACTTAGTAGGATTAAAAGCTCAAAGACCCCTAGGGAAAACTGCAGAGTTTACCGAAAACGTTAGACATTTCTTGAAAAAATATCAATGAATTCTCTTGCAAAACTGCTGAGAACAAATAGACTATTTTGCGTAGCCTTGAGCTACTTGAAAATAATCTGGCAACATCCGTTAACTTGGTCTTTAAACATTATTTTTATTTTTATTCTAGCAATTGCACATACTCACAGATATGTTCTCCTTTAAAAAACAGGTCAGGATCACAGCACCTTCCTTCCGACCACTGTTCAATTGAGTCCGCTTACGGCCTTATGCAGGGCAACGGTGTCAGGACTCTTTTGAACACAGAAGCTAAAACGTGACGTGGATTCTCCTCACACAGACCCGCACGGGACAATCTTCCTGTCATTCAGCATTTCTGGCTCATCTGCCCCTTTGCTCAGTTCTCGGAGCTCTTTTGCAATTGAGAATTTTGTTCTCTGTGAAGTCTGACCTGTGGGTACTCTCATCACCTGTTAGCATCCTTCTCTTTGGGGGAACTGTCCTTCACATTTCTCGTCACCTGATGAATCCCACCTTTAATCACCCTTTCATATAATCCCGGCTTTAGATTATAACTGTTACTGGCTTTAAAAAAAGTTCCTTTACAACCCCCTGTGCTCCGGGGGATGGAATACAAAGCCGTTCACCACCCCAGCCCAGCAACAATGCGCCGAACCCTTTCTCAAGAGCCACTGACCCAGAAAGGGTCAGCAGTGCCAGTGTCGTGGTGACAGGGACACCCAGGGTCCCATCTTGCACAGAGAAAATGAGAGTCTGTTCTCCGAGTCTGAGTATGTCCTTGTTCGCATATCACGCTAACAAAACACCAAGTTCAGAAACACAGTGAACAGAGGAGCAAAGGCAAAGACCCCCAGCTTCTAACCTGCCGTCTGGCTGCCGCTTCCTCTGCCTACCAGAGATGTGGCTTTTAGAAAGTGGATTTCACCAAAGCTGAGGTTGCTGCCATCTAATCTCCCAATATGCTATCTTTTCTAGTGACAAGGGTGAGCTGCCACTCGGGGGTCACGAAGGCAGAGAGCTCACTCTCAGATACCTGGCTCAGACTCGGAGGCGCCCCTCTCACACTGGGGGGCCTTAATTCCGAAGCCCCTGCCGAGGGGGGTCAGATGTCTGACGCCAGGGCCACAGGATCCAGATAAGGTTATGGAATTTCATATTTGGGAAGATTATTTCCAATCTTATATTCTGAAATTGCTTTACGGAGGTATCCTGACAGCTGAACAGAAAATAAAATTTGTTCCTCTAGAGGACAAGGCAAAAGCTTAGTCTGACGGTGTGAGTGATAAATAAGAAACCAGAGGGTTTTCTCTCCTCCCTGAATCTTTTCTGGTTGTCAGGAACTTCACTGTTCCTTGAATTTCTCCACCCCATTTAGGTGGGACTACGTTAAAAACTTCCTATGCTGGGAGCTTCTGCGTCTTTATGTCACCGTCTGTCTCAGCGTGCCAGCCTCCTGCTCTAACGCACCAACCACACTTATTCACCACCCACCAAACAAGCAAATTCTAAACTCCGTCTGGCCCCTTTTTCCTAATCTCTGTTCCTTACTTGTCCTGTTTGTTTTGTTTGTGCCTATGTGAGAGCCCATGAAGTCTGTTTGTGACCGAAGGCTGTTTCCTCACTTGGACTTACAGTGATGGCGACTCTCTCTGTACTTAACCAGCTTCCTGGCTGTGACCCTGCAAATCGACAGTGCCAGCATTCACTGGCTTCTTTCTGGTCCATTGGTAGTCCTGGGTTAGCGCCTGAAGACCTGGGGCCACAAGCAGGAAAGACCAGCCCTGAGGAACACTTTCCTTGTCACTTCATAAATAATTGGAATATTTTTTCTCAAGAAAAATAAAGAAACAAAGGAAGAAACTAGGCCCTTAGCCTTCCAACTCTCCTGTGGCTTTCCCCCTCCTTGTTCCAAGTACATAGTTTCCAGTGTAAAACATGATTATGTCACATTGCGAAGAAATACTAAGGCTTAACAATATCAAAATTATATTAGTCCCACTGTGACTGTTACGAATATCTATATTTAAAAATATACCCTTTAAACATGAAGTTAAAGACGTATTAAAAAAGAATATTTCTTTTTAAGGACTGGGTTTGCAGCAAACTGGATATCTCCTGAGGGTGGTTGGTATCACGAAATAACATTAGGTTATTAAGTATGAGATGTCCGATTTCCTTAAATGCTAAGTTTGACAGTTGATATCACTGACATTTCACTTTGACACTTGTTGTTTTATTTTTATTGTGAAGGTACATCCTCATTCTTTCAAATGCTTGTTTTGGCTTGTGATTATCTTTCAAAGAAAATTTTTTTAGAGCAATTTTTGTGAAACCAGGGATAAGTCAAAAATTTGTGTTATTTTCAAATAAGAGTTCTGTTGTGGAACCAACGCGGCTTAGGCAGCTCGAAATATCAACAGAGTGTTTGGGAAGGATGTGGCTAATGAACACACAGTATGTGGATGGTTTGAGAAGTTCTGTTCTGGTGCTTTTAATCTTGAAAATGAGCCATGTGGGAGACCTGAGACCAAGGTGGATAATGATGAGCTGAAAGCTGTAGTGGAAGCGAATCCACCTCAACCTACGTGTGAATTAGCAGCAAGGTTTGCTGTTACTATTCCAACAATATTGTGCCATTGGAAACAAATGGGCAAGGCGTGAAGCTGGAAAGATGGGTACTGCATGAATTAAAAGAGTGTCAGAAGAGAAATCATCTCAAAACTTGCCTTTCTTTGCTGTCACAACATAAAAGTGAATCATTTCTACACCGTATTGTTACCTGTGATGAAAAATGGATTCTTTTTGACAATCACAGCCTTTGGGCACAATGGCTGGATAAAGATGAAATGCCAAAACACAGTCCAAAACTGAATATTCATCAAAAAAAGCTAATGGTGTCTGGTGGTTCAGTGCTGGTATCATCCACTACAGCTTCATGAAACCTGGGCAGTGGATGACAGTGCATGTCTCCTGCAACCAGCTGGATGAAATGATGAGGATGCTTGTGATTAAGCAGTTGAGACAGGTCAACAGAGACAGGCCAATGCTCTTGCAAGACAACACTCCACCACGTGCCACACAAACAACGCTGCTCAAACTACAGAGGCTGGACTTGGAAACTCTCTGTCATCCACCATATTCACCAGACCCTGCACCCACTGACTACCACTTCCTCCAGGCTTTGGGCCCCTTCTTGCAAGAAAAATATTCAGTTCTCAACAAGCTGTGCAAAACACCTTTCTCGATTTCATTGCCACTCTCACTCCAGGCTTCTTCACTGCTGGCATAAACAAGCTACCATTAAGATGGTAAAGCTGTGTTGATAGTTTAGGTGCATATTTTGATTAATTGTGCTGCTTCTTGTTTGAGATATAATAAACCACACTTTTGATTCAAAATCAGACATTTCATATTTAATGATCTCTTTCTGTCTCAGGTTTGCTTAAAGCCACAAAAGATGGAAGAACAAAACAAAGCATCTTATTGTAATGATTATGTTGGAGAGCAAACATCAAGAGTACAATTATAAAGCAATTTAACTATATTCCTTTATGGTTTCTTCAAACCTACACTGGGGGGCAACTTTTTTTCCTGTCCCCTTAAGCAATGTTTAAGGTTACCTACCGGTAACCTTTCAAGCCCATAACCTTTGAGATTATTTACCATATGTGGTATTTCTCTCCCTGCCATCTTGGATACTCCATAGTGCCTCACTGGTAAGAGACACTGTCAAGATCCCCTTCACAATTTCTCTGTCTTGCTCATCTTCCCTGGTGTCTGCGCACCCACAGGAAGCACAGGTGTGTTTGCCATGCCGGGGAGAGATACGATTGCACCCACAGCTGACGTCCCTTTCTCAGTCACCATCATGGGGTGATGCAGATTCATGCAGATTCTCTGCACTTACCTGCATCTTTTTCTGGCATGAGGAAAATCCAGTCTTGTTCATTCCTTCAACTCTAGGTAATGCATACTAAGCTCTCTGATGAATCTCCCTGAAGCCCCTCTCCTGGGCAAATTTAACTTTATTTTTCTGTTTCTGAGGACATAGGAAGGGTATATTTCCCAGCCTTCCTTGCAACTAGATTGAAACCATGTGGCTAGGTTCTAGCCTTGAAATGTCAGTTGAAATAATCTCGACACTTCCAAGCCTGCCTTCTAGAAGCTCCCATGTTATGTTTTTATCTCTGTTCCTTCATAGTGGTGACCTGAAGGCTTTGGTTAAGACGTCAGCTGCTCCTAATGGAAAAAAACATGGATCTTAGAGTCTTTGTTTGCATGGAATGGAACCTCCACCAACACACACTGGACTTTTTGTATTAAATCACTAAAATTTTGGGTTTGTCTCTTGTAGCAGGAAGGCTAGCCCCAATTTTGAATACTTTTTAGGCAGATATTGGGCTAAGGGTTGCAAAAATGTTTTTTACTGCCTTCTCTTAAAGTTCTGCAGTCTGTTAGGTCCTTCCTGCGAAATGTAGGAATAGTTGTCATAGACTGTGGTTCTCAGTCTGCTGTGAATTTACCCACTACGTTTTCTCCATTTCGTGTCTAAAATGATACTATTTTTAATTGTCTTGGGAAAGTATTTTTTATATAAACATATTTTCTATTTTCTTTCCTTCTTCACTTTCTCTCCCTCCTTCCCTCCCTCCCTCCTTTTCCTTTCTTCCTTCTTCCCTTCCTTCCTCTATTCGCTTTTTTCTTTTGCCATTTGTTTTTTGCACATGCCGTGTCTCTTTTTGGAATTTTGTTTTCCCCTTTCTCCTCTTTTCACCTGGCCAAACCCGGCTCAAACGTCAGGAGTCAGGTTAGAGGTGAGTTTTTCTAAGAGGCCTCCTCTGTCCTCCAAGGCATATCTCTGCGCTGTCCTGACCCCGCTCCTTCCGTGGCTTTTGTCCTCCAGGCTGTCACGTCTGTTCCCTCTTGTCTCTCTGCTGCGATACCAGCCCATTTACCTTCACCATCGCGTGCTTGGGGTCTCGTGTGGTGTCTGGCACATAGTGGGTGTGAAAACTATTTGTTTATAATGAAATATGTTATCAAGAAAACCACCAGGTTCCCTCTGTTATTATAAATATTGCTGAGTACACTAGAGAGACAGACTTCAAGATTTGTGTTCATTTACCCCAGAAGAGAATTTTGAAGCTTTGCATGCTCTTATACATTTTAAAGGTGATATCAAAAAGTTCTAATCATACATTAAAATAGTTTTAAGGAATGTAATTTACAGTGTATGCGAATATTAACATTTTAAAATGAAACCATTCTACCGTTCTTAAAATGTGTAAGTGAAGTATAAATATCATAGTGATTTGATGACCCACCATCATTTATTTAAAAAATACATGAATAAGCTCATTTTAAAATTAAGTTTTGCCTTTTTTATTTTTCTTCTTGGAATCATATTTCCAATCCTTTTCTCTCAAAAAATTCTCTTACTGTAATACATTATGGCGGCTAAATGTGTTGTTGATTACACTGCATTGGTTGCAAATAGGATAATCAATAAAAAACATTTGAACATAATAATGTAGTACATATGTATATGGTATATATGTACACTGAATTCCGTACATTTGTATAGACACATGTAATAATGTAGTTTACATGTGTATAATGCATATATATTCTACTTATATATCCTGGACGTATATATTGTGTATATACTGTATATGTGCATATATATACAGATTTCAACTTTTTTTATAATTTATTAATATTTATTTAAAAAATGCAAGACAATGCTGTCTATACAGATTTCAACTTTTTAATGTTAAATTTTTAATTATTAGAGTCTATATAATAAAAATTATTCTATCATAATAATTACTTATTAACATAATTGATCAAAGCAAATACATATATTTAAAAATTTACTAGTTATTAAATATAAAATATAGTCTTATCAAAATGCATTTTTAATGTAAATGCTCACATATACACATAGAGTACATATGTACCTATTCTGTTTAAAGGTTTTTGCTGATTATTTCTTTGCAACTGATACAGAGTAATCAAAAATTCTTTCTGAATTCTCTGAATTTTTTAATTTTTAAAAGTGAACACATATTGCATCTATTATGAGGAACCAGAAAATCATGGAGCGTTATTTTCAAAATCTAAAAATGGCACACCAATATTACAAAAATAACTGGGTTATGCAGTGTTGTCTAGAAACAATTATTATTGACATTTTCTGATCAAAATCCTCAGGTTTCTGATTAACTACAGGGCAAAATGCATCATATTAGAGCAGTTAAATGCAAATGTGGAATCGTGGTGGGGTTAGTCTAGGTTTGCAGAAGGTTGTTTTCATAAATGATCTTCCAATTACAATGCACGATTCACCTGCGCCTTTGCAAAGAGTGACGATTTGCATGTGTCAGCACTGCCCATTCTTTGCTTTTTAGATATAAGTGGGATAGTGAGTGAGCAATTGGCAGTTTAGAGAACTCTTGATCAAAATTGACCTATTAAACAGTTTTTTAAAAATGGAGTTCTCTCAGTATAATGGAACATAAAATTGACGTGATACAACAAAATTGAAAATAGCTTGGGCTCAAAATGAGGATAAGAACTATTTCAGTATCTCAGATGATGCCATATATGTTATAATGAAACCAGTGAAAAGTTTGTTAATGTTAACTGTACTAGAATAGATGAGAAGAAGAGAAGGGAAGAAAATAAATGAAATAAATTTTTAACAAAATCTCTCTTATGTTTCGGGTACAATATTGCATATTTCACAAATGTATTCTCATCTGTTCCCCACAGCAACATTAGGAAGAAGTTATTACAACTTTACAAATGAAGAAAATGAAATTTCGGGAAATTAAGTTTAAAAAAAATGGTTTAAGGTCAATCAGGTAGGAAGTAATAGAGGTAAACTTCAAGTTCCGGTGGATCTTGCTTCAATGCTCACGTTGTGTCCAATTATACCTTAGGTAACTGTGAATGCACAGCTGAGTTGAATTGGCGATTGTTGGTAGAAGGCAGAATAAAGTTTCTTTGGAATAGGAACATGCCATTAAAACAGGTCCTGTGTGGTATGGGGTGACCAACAAGGTCTCACACTTTAGTGACGCATCTTCTGAGGGGTAGAAATGATGGAAAGATGCACAATGTCAGAGCAGAAAAAATGAGGGAAAAAAGTTGTTTCAAACAAGAAAGTATTGGAATCAGCAGGTGATGACACTCATGAAAATATATACAGAAAACTTAGAATGATAAAATTGCTAATCAGTCCTCAGTAAACTCAGCAGGCAGTAAGTTCCAAAGAACTGCTAATGAATTATTAAACTGAGACGTGGCCCTGGATTAAGATAAAAAAGGAGCTAGAAAATGACATCTTCTAAACGATGTGAAACAAATGTGACAATCAGCAACTTTGAAAATATTGTGAGAATGTTCGAGGGGTGCTCTCTGCTTCACATGTTTCTATATCAGCTACGCATTTTAAAGCAAACTTAAAGAGGTTCCTAATTAAGCTCCTTGTGCAGCTGTCAGAGGACTGTTTTCTTTATTTAGTACCAAGCTTAAAGCCTGTGATAAGACATCCATGATTGCAAATTCCAAGTGAAAGAGCAAATGAATTAAAGATGGGCCCCAGATTCCAAACACAATTCAGGTAGCTTCTGAGTAGAGTTGTCTGTAATATCTCAAACTGCTCACTTTGGAAGTTTTCATTATCTCGTTCTCCTTCCTTTACTCCCACATAGACGTGTCTCTGTAGATATGTGAGTCAACTGCAAATGGGTCTAATAGTGTGCAATTGGGAAACCACCAGGAAGGCTTATCACCTCCCGGGAAGGACAGGACGGCAGCACCTGGAACGCTGGTTGTGAGAGACTATCCACCAACTCGGAATCTCCGTGCTGATTTAGGGAGACAGCAGTCTTGAGAGCCTGACTTTAAAGAAAGGAAAAAGTTGTTTCTCAATTACTGTATCTCCCTTAATACTTCAAGAGCCGCAGTTCTGGAGTCAGACTGCAGAGCTTTTACTTCTCACTCTGGGAATGAGGCAGTGATGAGCGGGAAACAGATAGCCCTTCTGAGAGAGGGTGCGTGAGAGAAAGAAGAAGGGGGTCAGAGGAGTTTGCTGCAACCCGGGCAGTGGAAGGTGTGTTTTGGGAGCACCCAGCTGAGCTTTGCCCAGTGGAGACCCCTGACATGCGGGAGGGGAATCCGAGAACACCTGGGAGGGCTCTGCTCGCTCATCCCAGTTGGATGGTGTGTCACCAGCCGGAACAGCAGCAGCAGCGGGGAAAGGAGGTGTGTTGATAAGCCAATGGTGCTGACTTCCCATGAACCGAGGAGAGGGTGAAGGAAATCCAGGAAGCCTTCCAGGGGGCAGACGCGGTCAGAGTCCTGCTTGACTGCAGAGGCCTGGGGCCAGGACCAGGAGCACGCAGAGCTGGGATGGCAGTGTCCACACTCAGCTGGTGGAGGCAGACAGGCACCTCCAGCCAGGGAGATGGCCGGTGTGGACTCGGTGCACACAGAGGCTGATGTCTAGGGAGCAGTGTGGTGAGACACCTTAGCCAGGGGACAGCAAGACCCAGAGGACAGCACATAGAACAGAGGGTGTTTGCATCACGACTCTAAAGAAAATTGTTTGCTTTGGGGGAATAAGATGCCCTCTTGTGAAAATGGGGAGGGCGTGAAGGAGCAGCCATGAAGGACTGAGCATTTGCCCTAAAGAGAGCGAGTTACTCTGAAGACGACTCGGGGGCCTCCCTGTGTCAGCCTGTCAGAACCTCCACTGCCTAGCACGGCAAGCACAAAGACGTGTGTCTTAAGGTAGAAAAACCGGGAATGAAAACTCTTTCTCTCTCCCGCAGAAGTCCAGAGGCACGTGAACAGGGCTGCTCCACAGTCACGGTGCTCCTAGCTCTATCGTCCCACCTTTCTAGAATGTCACAGTCTTCCTTATGGTCCAAGACGGCGGCATTTGTATTTCAAAAAGAAGGTTGGAAAAAGGAAAGAGAAGAACGTAAAGGACATGCACCAGATTTCCTTTACGGAAGGCTCTTACAAGCTGCCAACAGCTAATCCCTAACCCTAATCCCCACCCTAACCCTAACCCTAACCCCCTACCCTAACCCTAACCCTAACCCTAACCCCCACCCTAACTCTAACCCTCACCCTCACCCTCTTGTGTTCCACTCTCCAGAAACTAGCCTCACGGCGACATCCAGCTTCCAAGGGTGCTGGGTGATGTCGACTTCATTTCTGGTTGCCATGAACAGCTAAAAATTCTGCTATTCCAGAAAACAGAAGAGACGTTGGGAGAAAGTTAGGCACTCTGCCACGGGATCCTGGGTGTGAGACACCACACAGAGGGCGGTGATGGCAGATGTGCAGCCCTGTGACGCATCATTAGTACTTTAGAGTCTGCCACACAATTATCTGCAGCTGGGTGCAAGTGCCAGCGTAGAGCACAGTATTTCCATGTTTTCTTTGTTACCATAGAAATTTCAAAAAAGGATTAGGAGAGGTATGTGCAGTTCTGCTGACCAAAAAACCCTCGAAATCTGTCTTTGAGGTTTTGATTCCTTACGAATTACACAGAGGAAAGAGGCTATTTAGTGTCACAGCCTGCATCTTTGACTTATTTTGGGACTTTGGTTGGTGTTTAAGGAGACACTTCAGGCTTTCTATTATTCCCCTTGGCCTTAAAGCAAACAATCCAACCATATTTTCTCAATTCACTCCCCACTAAACTGCTAATTTTCCTTCTCTTCTCACCTGAAGTTCTCAGAGGAGTGGTCTTTGTTTTTGTTCCCTATGACCTGTCTTCCTCTTTTTATTCTGGAGACACTAGCTTTTTTAAAAAAAATAACTTTATTGAGGCACAACTTAATACCTTTTAAATAACTTTAATGAGCTATAATGTCTTATAACTTCACTGGTGACAAAGAAAAGAGAGCCCCCATTTCAAGTGTGTGAGTCAGTGATATTTTTACCAAACTGACCCAGTTGTGCAGCCATCACCATAATCAGTTTTAGACTATTTCTGTCATCCCAATAGTGTCCTTCACGCCTGTGCACTGTTAGTACGAGTTCGCCTGTCCCCTCACACCGGGCAACCACTGAGTTGCTTTCCGCCCCTGCAGATTTGCCTTTGCTGGAGGTTTCGTATAAACTGAGCCATGTGATGTATGGTCTCTGTGTCTACCTTATCCTACTGAGCATGACGGCTTTTGGATTTCGTCCATGTCACAGCTTGTATCTCTACTTCATTCCTATTGATTGCAAATAATGATCCCTTGTGTGGAGGTATGACATTTGTCTATCCATTCCTTAATTGACCGGCATTTAGGTTGCTTCCAATTTTTGGCTATGACAAATAATGCCACTAAGAACATTTGTGTGCAGGTCTTTTTGTGGACATATGTTTTTAATTCTCTTGAGTAGATGCCGCAGAGGAGAATTCCTGGGTCGTATGATAAATTTATGTTTAAGATTTTGAAGAGCTTCTGAACTGTTTTCCAAAGTGACTGTATTAACTTGCTTGGGCTGCATTAACAAAATACTACAGACTGGAGCTTAGAGAACAGGAATTAATTTCTCTTAGTTCTGGAGGCTGGAAGCCCAAGAGGAAAATGCTGGTACATCTGGTTTCTTCCGAGGCCTCCCTGTTTGGCTTGCAGATGGCCCCCCTCTCTGCTCCTCACAGGGCCGTTTCCCTGTGTGCTTGTGCCCTGGGTGACTCTCAGTACATCCAATTTCCACGTCCTACAGGGACACCTGTCATGCTGCATTAGGGCCTGCCCTCAGAGCCTCGTTTTAACTTAGTCTAACTCTTTAGAGGCCCCTGTCTCCAAACATAGTCACCTTCTGTAGTACTCGGGTTAGGGCTTCAACATCGCAGTTTTGAAAGGGACACAGGTCAGTCATTGCAGTGGCTGCATCATCCTTAGTCTCACTGGCAATGTATTTCAAGCACACGGTTCCATATTCTTGGCCACGTCTGTTCTTGCCTATCTTTTTTATTGTACCCATTCCAGTGAGTGTGATTTGCTGCCTTGTGGTTTTAGGCTGCATTTCCCTAATGACTAATGATGTTGAGAATCTTTTCATCCACTTATTAGCTATTGGTTTATCTTTTTTGGTGAAATGTCTATTCAAATCCTTTACCCATTTTTAAATTGATATTTGGCCAGCAAAACTAGATATCGTCTCCTCTAGTCTCTCTTTGAAATGCCTATAATGACAAAGAAAAAACACCTTGAAGGGGAAAGAAAAGACACCACTAAAATAGACAAAGAACTCTTACATTTTGAAGATATAAAAATCATGTTCAAAGGTTCTCCAAATACAGATGCCCCTGGACTTACAATGTGGTTACTTCCCACTAAACCCATTGTAAGTTGGAAATATCATAAGTCAAAAATGCTTTTAATGCCCCTGACCCACCAGACATCACAGCTTAGCGTAGCCTACCTTCAGTGTGCTCAGAGCACTTACGTTTGCTACAGTTGGGCAAAATCATCTAACGCAAAGCCCACTTTATAGGAAAGTGTTGAATATCCCTGTAATGCATTGGATACTTACTGAAAGTGAAAGACAGAATGGTGATGTGGGTATTCACAGGAAGTGTCTATTCTACGTGTATCACTTTTGCATCCTTATAGAGTTGAAAAACCATTAAGTCAAACCATCAGAATCAGGGACTGTCTGTACAGTTATAATAACTAAATTAATCAACATTTCATCATATCTTCAAGCATTTGGTGCATGAGCCACTAAATGGGGCCGAGTCTCAGTGATGTGCTGAAACTTTTTCTCAGCAGAGACATATTTTCCTGGACAACAACATGCTATTTTTTCCCTATTTTCTTTACCATTCATCTGTGATGCTTCCCGGTCATCTGACACTGAAAACTGCTGACTTCCTAGCAGAACCTCTAGGCAGACTTCAACCACTGGGATGCCTCTGCACCCCATGTTGGCTTCTAGATATTTCTTCAGTTTGCAGTGTTGGACCATGCCGTGTTTTTAAAATGCTAACTATTAATTAATTGGTTGCTAAAATCAAGAATTTTAATTAAGAGAATACACATAAATTATGGATTTCTAACTTTAAAAAAGAAAAAAACCATTGACCTGCATGCCCAGTGTATTAATTGGCTGAATGCTAGTAATTTTCAGCATTCCCTACCCCTCTTTTTTGGTCCCTGGCACTGAGGCTGAATGTCACTACCATTTACCGCTATGCTAGTCCCATTGTTTTATTTATAATACAGTTAAGATAAACGTGAACTCTTTACATCCATTTGCAATCTATAGGCATCTAACTTTGCCACCAACAGTCTAGACATCCTAAAGTTAGAGCAAAGTCAATTGTAACCCTTGGTTCACTGAACAATCTTTCAAATAATTCCTTGAGTACTACCATGTCCAGGAAGGCACGCTGTTGTAAGGTTTACGATGATAGGGTAGTTGTTCTTTTTTCTGTATTTACTGTTGTATCCTCAGCACCCAGAATGATGCCCAGCATGTAGTAAACACTGAAACACTGTTTGTGTCATTACTGACAAACTAGCATATGATGCCATTCTTTACTAGGGTCTCTATTTCCAACCTATTACCAAGTACAATCAAATTTAGCTCTTAAATATTTCTCAATCCAACCACTTCTTTTTGTCTTTGCCTCCACCTTAGTCCAAATGACCACTTGTCTCACCAGGGCTATGAAATAGCCTCTGAATCAGTCAGTTTGCTTCCAGACAGGCCCTTTCCCCTCCTGTTCTTCACAGAGCACCCAGGATGTGCAACGTGCCCGTCCCTGCCTCCCACTGCTCTGCAGTGCAAGTCCCCAAAGAGTTGGTTTGATGCATAGTGCATCATCTATAGCATTATTTGATGGATGAAAAAAAAAGAAAGACTCATTCATTCTTGATGGAGAAACCCTCTTAGAATTCTATTGGCATTTAAATTTCTCATTTGATGCTGACATCTTCACCCGTGGACCCACCAGTCTGGGAGAGGAGCCAAAAGCTTACTGTTGACTCGTTTCTGGGATAGGCCCAGATTGGCTGAACAAGATTGCGTCCGTCCTCAGAGGGGCCTGCTGTGTCTACCCTGAAGCCTCAGACTCTATGTTGACATCATCAAGCCTCTACTTCCTGGTGGTGTCCCGTGGGCTCACCTCATCTTGCTGTCAGAGGGTTAAGTTTGGGGAGTGGTGGACTCAGAGAGAGGAAGGAAGGAGGCCCGTCAGCCAGTGGGGGTACAAGCCACTTAAATCTGCCTCGAGCCTAGGAGAGAGGACTGGGGGTGAGGATAGTGGGACTGTGTAGGGGTTTAGGGACAAATATTAAAGGGTGATAGTGAATTCCTTAGCCCACGAGTCTCTCTCTCTCAACCAGTATTGGCAGGGCAGGAGATGAGAAATCAGGATATTTGAATCAAAATCTATTGAAAAAGGACCTTTCTATGGACCATTAGTGAAAATGCTGCTCTCTGAAAGGGACTGCAGTTACAATTAACAATCCTCACCGGCCTGTGTCTGGGCGAACCCAGGGGGGTCTGAAGAACACGGATCTACTGCACTGCCTGAATATTCATTATCCTTAAAACAGCTATCACAAGGATACTCAGATTAATCTGTGCCGTATTAAAAAGGCAAATGTAAAGTTATTACATTAAGAACCTAGTATTTTGTGGTCTGAGTGTGTATCTGGGTCTCACCGTGTCATGTTTCCCTTGCCCTGTTCTCCTTAATCACCTCCTGCCCCTTCCCCCCCACCACTTTGTGTTGGCGACATAAACTCAGACAGGTGTAAGGTTAATAATTTTTATGTATGAGCCACTGCATTTTTTGTTTGTATCCATTATTTTGGCCTAGATGTATTTTGAATGATTTGGGGACACAGATTCAATTTCTCTGTTGTTGGGAAGCACGGACCTATTACCCAGTCCCCTGCGAGCTGTGTGCCACTGTGCTAACTTTTGCTCTATTTTCATTTCAGAGTAAATTACTTTCTGGGCTATGATAATAATTTAACTCTCCCCTTAATCAGTAACTATGTAAATTCATGAGAGAATTGTGCTAACACGCTGTTCTTCTACATAGAAAATAGCATTTATTGAGACTATTTTATTGTGGAGAAAAACTAGATGCATTTTACATGCAGGTTCACAACCAGTAAATTAAATATGAAGATAAATGGAAGGAACAGGACTATAAATGTAGGGGATTCTTGATTCGAATGTGCCTGAAAATACCTCCTGGGGAAATATTTATGGGTGTCTAGATGTATATCCTAAACATATGATCTTGCTCTTGTTGTGTTTTCACGCTGCTCTATGTCCTAAAAGCTCCCAGTCTGCTTGTGTCATTTCCTTATTGAGTCACCGTAAGTCAAGATGAAATATAATATGCAGTGTGTCCACTAACTCAGCAGGAGCTACCGGAGAGGAGGCACCTTCGGACATGTATTAAGTTTTCCCCAGACAACCTCTCCCTAGACGGCTGTTTGGTGAGAAGCTATAGAAGTGTCCCAGTGACTTACAGTTTCCAACTAAATGCCCTGGAGAGACACTGTCCAAGTAGGACTTCCTGCAGTGACAGAAACGTTCTATATCTGCACTGTCCGATATGATAACTAGCACTTGAAATGTGGCTGGTCTGAGGAAGTAAATTTGTAATTTTATTTAATTTTCATTGAATGTTAATTGAATTTACACAGCCACACGTAGCTAGTGGCCACCATACTGCACAGAGCAGCCCTAGAGGCTGTCCTGCTCCGTCCTTTCTAAGACGCTGTTGGCCTCGGTCATCACCAGAAGTTTCCGCCTTCCAGTCCTCCCGTCGTGACCCAGACGCTCAGCCCCACGAGGCTCTCGATGTTCCTAATCTGTAGCTCCTCACTCCCGTCCCTTACGCCAACCGGACTTGAAGTTTCATAACGTCGGTAAACTGCCCTAGAACCTCACCTTCTAAATTGTCTTCACAGAGGTGAGATTTGATTATTCCACTTAGGACGTCATTTCTCCCATCACCATCTCGACTGAAGGATGGTTTTTACCCTATATTTTATGTACCACAAGACCTACGTTTTTAGGTAATTATCTCCTTAGCTCTCTAATGCTGACTCCCAATCATTTTTCCACTTTCTTTCTTTAAAAAAACCACAACTACATTTAATCTCACGCGGTCAGTTAATATCTGTTCCTTGCTCTCCCCTCCCACTTTCACCCATTGGAGACGTTCACACCGACTTCCTTTTCTACCAGTACGGTTTGTCATTCTTGGTAATTTCAGAATTCATGTGGATAATTCATTTAATACTTTGGCTGCTCATATTCTTGACCCATTATCCATAGTAATCTTTCCTGTACCTCAACAACTGCCTCTTAGACTTATATCCTATAAATATAGCACATTCTAAGAACCCCACATTTGACCATCCTATTCTCTCCCACAGCTTATACTTCCAACTATTTTTTAAAGTATTCTCACTTCAACAACTGTTTGACTAGTCGAAATCTCTCATTCCATTGATGCTTCTACCTTTTTCCTCTTCAACACTTCAGTCCCACCTCCTCTTTCCTTCCCATTACCTTAGGTGCTGTGTCTACCGCCTATACCTGCCCTTAAGAAACACTTTTCAAACCTTATTTTCTTTCCTTATGTCAACACTTCTGGCAAAGCCAAAATCTTGGATAAACCGAATTATTAACAACGATGCTTCCTACCTAAGCAGTTGAGTGTCGCAGGAGAAAACTAAACCACCAAAGTGACTTTTCTCAACTTTAATGACCTCAGATCTTGAATGGGCATGTGACACTGCCTGGCGGTCCTACCGCAGCTCCTTAGCTGATTTGTTTTCTCTCTCTCTAAAGGTGACCATTTTGTGTGTCCTTTCTTACCAAACGGTCAGCACACCCTTCACTGTCAGCTGATAATCTTTCCTCATTCTTCACTGCGAGAACAGAAGCCATCACGAATAGGTTCCTCCCTGTGTCCGCACTGGCAATAGTGTACTTGCATGTGCGCAGGTATTTTGCTTTTTTAAAAAAAAATCCTATAAAAAGGTAACCCCTCGCTTGTGCCTCATATTCCCTTCAGACTGGTAAGCTATTCTGATCCTCAAAAATTTCCCTTTCTTTCTTGCATCAACCTCTGACCCTCTACTAGGTCAATTTTATTAGTTACAAACGTATATTCCAGCATCACTCATCTTAGAAAATGGTCCCCAATCCCATCCTTCTCAGCTATTTCCCATTTCTCTGCTCTTCTCAACAAAGCCACTCATCACTTTGTATTTAGAAAATTACTCTCTTCTCCCTCTCCCATACCCATTTGCATATTGTCTACAGTTACTTTTTTGCTAAAATAAGAGTTGAGTACTTTTGACTGAGAACATACGGCCTACAAAGCCTAAAATATGTACTGTCTGGCTCTTTACTGAAAAAGTTTGCCAACACCTGCTTTAGAAATATATTGGTGTTAGAAACAGATTAATTACTTCGAAACCCTGAAAGAAAAGTATTTCCAACTCAGAATTATAGAATCAAATAATCAATGATATTTGAGAGTGAAATAAAGACGTATTTGGTTATATAATCTCTAAGAAATTTACTTCTAAACATACATAATTAAATTCAATTATTTTTCCCTTTATTGCTTTTTTGAACTCCCTCCTTTCCATTCAATGTATACACATTTTAAAATTTTCTTAATAGTCAAATAATGAATAAACTAAAAATTTTGGTATTTTAGTATTCCATTTTAAACTACATATTGGCTTTTGGCTAGCTCTCTCTATATAAATAATTCTTGTTTTTACTTATATGACAAACTAAATGTTTAATTTATAATTTTAAAATAAATATTTTAATGTTAATTTCTTAAATTTAAATTTAAACACAATAAAATTTGAGTATATAAAATAATGACCTCAATAAATTATTTTCCACTTATTAGACCTTAAAAGAAACCATAATTTTACCATCAAATAAGATATATAAATAATAAATAAAACACAAATGTGAATTATATATGTGGAATTATGTATTCATATATATTTTTATTTTTATCTAAGAATTTGTAATAAGTTTTATGGTCTTTAAATTTAAATAACTCTCCTAGTTAGTTTGATTTTAATGACAATTCTTAAATTTCCTGAGAATTTAATTAGGGAATGTATGGTATGTGTAGATAGTACATTATATGATTGTTAAATAGCAAAATTATGGACATAAACAAGTTTGGGGGTTCACCTAAATTTTTTTAACCTCTTATGTATTACTAACCAGAACTACAGATAAAATTTTCATATACATATATATTAGTATCTGGCTTAAAAATATTTTTTAGTTCAAAGTATTCGTAAGTCAATAAAAGTGCCACAAATATAATCTGAGATTTTAAAATAACCACTTTTTACAACCTCCTAATTATTTAAATTATTACTTTTGTTGATAACACATATTTAGTATCATTTAGTAATAATTACTTTAAAATAAATATAAGAAATTTATAAAACTTTCTTCCATTTAATCTTGTTTATAAATATCCAAATTCTTACAAAAATTATAATGCCATGCTTTTACTTTAATCTTTTTTTGTGACAATTCCCATTAGAGATTTAGAACCAAAAGTCTGAGGGATTTGAGCATGGCGAGATCCATCCTGCCAATTCTCTGTTGAAACCTTAATCACAGCAAGAGTTTGTGGGGGCATAAACAAAATTCTGCATTACGTCTACTTTTAGAAGTTGTCAGAAGGTCTTTCATTTTTTTTACAATATTCTTAGTCTTTTGCAAAAGTGGGCTAGATAATGGAAAATGGCAACACAAAGAAGCTCTCTTGTGGCTTCTCTGATATTTTGGGGAACAAAGAATGTAAGGGGAAAAATACATACATAATGTCATTCCCAGTTACAATAAAAATATGGTCACATATTTTATTAACTAACACTATTTCCTAAAAAAGGAACTGTTCTCATACCAAGAAGTTCGGTTAATAATGGAGGTTAGAGGTTGCATTGAAGATAGAGCTGTCATAGTAAAAGTTGACACAAACGTCCCTGGAAAGATATTACAAGTGATAAAAGTCTGCTTCATGAAATACAAAGGAAGCTATGGTAAAATTTAGTCTTATTGGGACCTTGCTTTAACCTGACAAATCAGCAAGTGAAGTTCTTATTTTGTGTCAGTGCCCTTATCAAGGGAAGCGAGTTTTTTTCAGCATACAGTTTGTGCAAGTAAAGTATCTTGGTCTAAGGAGACTGTTTCCTATTTGAACAATAGTTTTTGTCTTTGTTGGAAAAATGGAGACCTATATAGATATGAAAATACACGTGTTTATATGTTGATGAATTTTACTCTTTAAAATAACATTATGAAATATTTCACATGCAAAAAAAGTCAGAACAGCATTGATGGGTTCAGGACACACTGCCCCGAAGTATGGCAGCTTGACATTTGAGAAAACGGCAGAATCAGGAAGGTCACTCTCACCTTCCCCTGAAGTAGGTTATAAAACCTAGGAAGGTCACTCCTGCCCCTCTCCACTGAAGCAGGTCGTAAGATCTTCAGTCAAAAGGTGCCCTCCCTATACCTGGAGGAAAGGAGTCAGAGACAGAGAGATACGAGAAGAAATGGAACTACATGCCTTGCTACGTTTGCCCAGGTGTGTTGCCACTAGATCACACCCTCTTGTTCTCCAATCATGTAGTATTTCTCCACGACCTCTCTCTTCATCAAATCTAAGCACAAAAATACACGTTTACCTGTTCCTTTGGGTCTTCATTTTCTTGCATCGTGTAAAGCTTATAATAGAAAATTGTATGATGCTTTTCCCCTGTTAATCTACCTTTTGTTATCGGGGTCTCAGCCAGGAACATAGAGATTTATTTAGAGATGCATCTTTCCTCCCTCACAGCATACTAATAGAACAAAGAACCCCTTGTGCCCTCCATCCAGCTGAAGATCTAAAATGCTATCAGAATTTAAAGAGATTTTATAATCTTCTCTGATTTCATCTATCTCCCTCCTCCACAGAAATAACTATTATTTTATATCCATCATTCCAAAGAATATCTTTATACTGTTTTTATAGATGGATGTCTGAATAGCTCCAATTAAAACTTGGCATTTGAAGTCTTTTTCTTTGTTGCATGCGTTTCTTGTATGTTTTCTGGTATTTTTTTCTGCTTGAGAGTTTGATCATGCTTTTTATTTAAAATATTTTATAGATAAAGAAATATATATCTTCTTGCCATAACTCTAATATCCTGCAGTTTTAGTCTATCTTTTGCTAGCATTAATTCCTTTTGCTGCTTAACTTCCAGTGACTTTCTCATCTTATTTGGAGCCGTTTATCTCATACTTGGGCAATTATTTTCTTATAAATTTCTTTTTTATGGAACTTCTAGCTTACTTATATTTTTACAAAAATATTTTTGACCTTTGCTAGGTGGCATTTACATTTGACTTCTTGGTTATTTGGTGCTCCTTGTGCCCCACACTGCCTGGCTTTCAAGTTCTTTATCCCCATCCCAAGATGGACAGGACGTTCTCTCTGGCTGTTCTGAGTTGGGTACACAGTTCCCATTTCCTGGCTCTTGGTTTACTGCTTTGAGATCCTCAAATAACTTGCTAAGCAAAGATGTATCTGTATCTGCTATTATGAATTTCCTTCCTTTTCTCCCCATTCCTTTCTCACTCCTCTGTCCCTCCCTCCCTCTCCCCCTCCCTGTCTTTCTTCCTTTCCTATATTTTAAAGGTAGCAAAGAAGGAGGAGATAAAAGTGTATGGTCGTTTGCAGTCTTGGTCTGTCCAGAGGTCTCTTTAAGTTTTTTGACATAATTTCAGACTTACAGAAAAATTGTGAAAATATTAAAAAGAATTTCCAAATATCCTTTACCCGGATTCCCCAAATGTTAACATTTTGTAGGTAATGTAACACTTGTATGACTTTTTTTCTGAAATGTTTGAAAGAAAGTTGCAGACAAGATGTTCTTTTCTCTCTACAGACTTCCCTGTGCATTTCCTAAAACTAAGGGCATTCTTCACATTAGCTCAGTACAATCACCAAAATCAGGAAGTTAACTTTGATACGGTACTTTATCGGTAGTTAAAATTGATCGATTGTCTGACTAATGTCTTTCTATTGTAGAAGAAAACATTTTTTTCACCTCAAAAGTCTAGATATTATTGTATATTGCATTTAGTTGTTGTATTTCTAATTTAATTTGGAATGCTTTCTTAGATTTTCTTCATATCTTGACATACTTTTAATGTCAGAGATCAGTTACTTGTAACTATACAAACAAAACATCCCTCAATTTGGGTTTGGCTATTCAGATTATGTATTTTTGGTAGGAATACATCAGGAATGCTGTTGCCTTCATCTCAGTGCAACAAATCAAAATTCACGTGATGTCATTTGCCTCAATCCTGGTGCTAACTTTGATCACATGGCTAAGATGTTGTTGTGTCTTAAAATGTACAAAGGCTTTTACAGAAAATTCATGAACAGAATGACAGTCAGGGGCGCAGAGCCACAGGAGCACTACGGGAAGACGGGCCGGGGAAGGGCAGACCTGAACGAGGGAGTCAGCTCGCGGGATAAGACCCCGAACACCTGCTCGGGGTGCAGGGTGGGCGGCAAACTGGGCGGAACTCGCAGCGCCGAGCTCCCCCAGTGACCAAAGTCAGCGCTTTTGGGAGGGACTGGCGGAGCGTGCTGCGGGGTCCTGCTGCGCCTGTGCACTTGCGGTCTCTGCGGGCAGTGCGTGCGGGGTTGCAGTTGCTCTGCAGAATGGGAACTGTGTGGGTAGACATGAAACACTTTTCTCCAGTTCTAAGTTTCCTTTAAACAGTAATCGACAATACCATTTATAATTATATTAAAATATGAAATCCTTAGGGATAAATTTAACAAAATACGTGCAAAAATATATACTGACAGCTATTTTATAAATCATTGCTAAGATATGTTCAAGAAGACCTACATAGACAGATATCCCACACAAATAGACTGGGAGACTCAGTATTGTTGAAATGTCACTTGTCCCCAGATTGATCTATAGTCAAATGCAATCCAAATCAAAGGCTTTTTTCCTCTAGAAATGGACAAGCCTTTTTAAAGTTATATGGAAATAAAAAGGACACAAAATAACCAAAATAAATTTTAAAGAGAAAAGCAAAGTTAGTGGATTCAACTACCAGATTCCAAAACTTTCTTTTTTTTTAAAGCTACATTAATTAATACAGGGTGGGTTTTCTGTAAGCATTATTAGGAAGCAAAAGTAATATCTTTTCTTTACCCCTCCCAAGGGTCACGACTGATGCCCCTACAACAAAAGGCAGATTAAGAAGGGAAAAGCATAACAAATTTATTTAGACAAGGTTTTACATGACACAAGAGCTTTCAGAAAAGGGGAAAACTATGTATTTTATGCTTAGGTTTGATAAAATGTGAACAATCATGTAAAAGTTATGATTGGACAAAACAGAGTATGATCTGATGGTAATAAACTGGGGAGGGGGCTTTGCAAGGTCTGTCTGTTCAGATTCTTGCTGGTGTCACTGTATTCATTCCCCCAGTACCGGGCAGGACACCTGTCACATGAGGGTTTGTGACCTGCTTTCACGGGAGGTAGGTCAAAGTATATTTTTAGGACCAGCTCTCACACTGAAAGGGAGGAGAAGGTCAGAGAGTGACTTTTCTGCTTCTGCTGTTTTCTCAGTTTCCAAGATGTCATATTTTGGGGTTGCATGTCCCGTACCTTGCCAGCATCAACATGTAGATCAATAGGACAGAAAAGAAAATAGAAAATCCAAAAATAGACCTACACACATATGGCCAGTAGCTTTTCAAAAAAGGTGTCTGGGCAAGTCAATGAGAAAAAAAATCATTTGTCCACATAAAGTGCTGGATCAATTCAACATTTGTGTGTAGCAATATGAGCCCAATTGTTACTTCACATCATGTATACAGATTAACTCAAAATGGGTCAAAGCCCTAAATCTAACAGCTAAAATGATAAGAATTCTAGAAGAAAACATAGGAGAGAATCTTAGTGAACTTGTAATAAGTAAAAATTTTTAAGCAGGACATAAAAAGCATGCTATTTAAAAATTATGAGCTCATTTTAACAAAAAGGGGATGATAATTCTATAATACATTATTTTTGTACCTGAAGAGTGGAGGACTATTTCATGAATTTCTGCCAGCTAATTGCAGAAAGGAAATAGTGAGTCAATCCTCTAAATTTTCTCCTATTTGGTGCTTAAATGTTATATTATTCATAGCAGGGTGAATATTCCAAGTTGAAAATTATTTTATATTACTGTTTTTGAGAAAAATAGCAATATGATTTTCAAACATAATACCTGTGTAATTTAGAAAGCTGGGATGCAAGATTCCACTTGCTTATTAAAGTTTATTTTTTCTAGCATGTCACAGAGAGTATAGTATATAGTCTCTGATATGCATATGGCTATATGACATGCATGTGTTGCATGATTGAATTAATAACTTACAAACCTTTTTCTTCTTAGGGAAAATAACAAAGAAAAAACAATTGAACATCTGGTATTTAACTGAATAAAACACAGAGAAGTACATTTTTTAAAATATCTGTTATTAAGTTAGATAATAAGAAAAATTATTCTTGCAAATTATTTATAAAAGCTGTGTGTTCTCCTTTGCCTTTTTATAGTAAACATATGTATATTGAAAATATTTTTTAAAAGTATTAACTATAGATAATTTATATTTCTCATTAGCTTTAATGAGAATGTAACAATTAAATATGAAATAAAGTAAATGGGGGTATATATATCTAGAATATGAAGAAGCTAATTTAATAAAGGATATTAAAAAATAACGTGGTGTCATGTGTTTAAAGTTATGCCAGATGATTTTCTGGGTTTTTAGTCACATAACAAACTGATATAAAGATAGTGCTTGTCCTTCAAGCATCATAAATAGCGTATGTTTTCCTACTATTTTTAATATTTTGCATTTGGCATTTACTTTTGTCTGACATTTAAGATATTTGAATATGAGAAAAACAACAGTCTTTTTGTATTTTAGAAAAGGTCAGTTAATCTAATTTGATATCTATAAATGACATCTTTCATTTTCAACAATCCTCTTTAAAGTCAGCTAGTTTATTGAGTGGTAAATGACAAAACTGTTTCATAAAACACCTTCACAGGAAGTTGTACGATCATCCTATTCCTCTTTAAATTAACAGAATAAGGAGTAGATCATATACCTGAGCCTGTGAAGTCTCATTTTTGTCTTATCTTGTTAGGCTCAGTTTTAGCGCAGAACGTGCAAAGGATGAGTCTGTTTACAGTGGTGGACTTAAAATAAAGCGAGGGCTGCAGGAGTCATGCGTGTTGCTCTGCTGAGCCAGTATAAAAGGTCATGGCAAAGGACTGTATTTAGTAGCTTCCTATCACTTAAAGAAATATTTACAGACCCCCCACTTGGTTCTAGAATATGTAACTTAAAGGTTTTGTGCTCAGGTAGCTCATAATCTAGCAGAATGTCAGGCACACCAACTTAATTATAATTTTACATGACATGAAAAATAATAAATTTAGCAAGATATGTACTTGAGATGCAAGAGATAGTATTCACTAAGTAACCAAAATGGAAGTGTGAGATTAGCCCTACAAATTAGTTTCTTTCAGACACAGTCTTTAGTATAAACAGATTTACAGGCAAAGTAAAATGAAGTGAACAGGAAATCTTCCATGCACTCACTCTCAGTCAATGATTCCCCTCCTACTTAAGGGAAATCCAAAATTCTTGCCATGTCTTTTGAGACAAACAGAAGCTGACCCTGGGTGTGGGTCCCGCTGCCCCTTCTCCCACTGTCCCTGTGTGTTCTGTGTCGTGTCTTGGACATGTATATCATATAATTGCTCATTGACAGTACATAGGAATATAATGAATATTTATTTATTAATTTTTTATTCTATAACATTGGTAAATTGACATATTATTTTCAGATTTTTTTGTAGATTCCCTAGGATTTTCTACATATAAAATTATGTAATCTTAAAATATAGTTTTATTTTTTTCTGTCCAAGCTTTATATCTGTATTTCTTTTTCTTGATCTATCACATGGGACAGGTTCTCTAGTGGAGAAATGAATAGAAATGATGATGACCGAAATCCTTATTTTGCTCATGATTGTAGGAGAAAAGCGTTCATTATTTCACCATTATGTACATTATTAGACACTGTGGGATTTTTTCCATCTACATGCAGGATACAAGTGAGTAAACTGCAGAAAATTTAAAAAGAATAACAATACTGAATCAAAGTTACCTGGCTTTTTTATTATCAAAATGTGAATGAAATTCCAAACAATGACAGTGTTATGGGCTGAACTGTGTCCCTCTGAAATTCATGTTGAAGCCCTAACTCCCACTACCTCAGAATATGACCATATTTGGAGAAAGGGCCTTAAAATAGATGATTAAATTAAAATCAGGCCATTAGGCTGGGCTCTAATCCAATATGGCCAGTGTCCTTATAAGAGGAGGAAACTGGGACACACAGAGAGACACCGGGGTGAACGTGCACACAGGAAAGACTATGTGAGGACACAAGCCCAGGAAAGAGGTCTCAGAAGAAACCAAACCTGCCTACACCCAGATCTTGGAATTTAGCTTCCAGAACTGTGGGAAAATAAATTTCTGTTGTTTAAGCTATGTAGTCTCTGATATTTTGTTATGGCAGCCCTAGAAAACTTAGAGTCTGTGATAAAATTATCTTTCTAGGAAAAAAAATTTTGCTGGCTTAATTTCTAAAGAGTTTCTGTGGCTAAACCGGCAAATAATCACATTTTTATTAACTTATTTTTTAATAAATAATGTATTCTACACGGAATTTTGCAAACTCCTTGCTATAGAGTAGGTGCCTAACAAACTGGACTTAGCCACACAGATTTACTTCAATAATTAGTTTTAATATTTGGGATTGTTTGAATTCATTTCAGCTATAATTAATGCTTCCAAATCCTGTGAGGTTACATATTTCTAGACTTACACAGAGGATTCAAAAAAAATGATAGCACAGTTATTAACAAAGTCAAAGAAAAACTTTATCACTTAAATGACTTCATTTTATGTGATCTTTTTTTTCATGTTTAACCTTTTATGGAACATTGGAAAAAATTATTCATTTTTTGTAGTCTCAGCTTATTAGTGGATATAGTCTCACGGATAGAAGAGGTGGGAGAAGAACTACATACAAGTGGACCTGCACAGTTCAAACCCATGTTGCTCAAGGGTCGATTGCATAGTTAAAATTAAAAAATATATATATTTGTTGCTTTCACTGGGTATGAGAAAAGGGGCAAGTAATAATAGTTTTACTTTGCTCCTTTTAATCAGAATATCTTTTGTTGCTAAATATTTTTAAATTGTAACAATTATCTAATATCCTTGGAATTACATGAATTAATCTGTGGTAATTAAGATTTTAACATCACTATCCCACTCTTCACCAACAAAAAAAAATTTCAAATGGATTACTTAATCCCAATGTAAATGTAGGCAGAAAGGAATAAAGTTTTGAAAACTTAATTTGACCATATGGCTCAAGGGATTTTTATTGATTTATTTTAGCTTTCCAATCAGTCAAATTCCAATTACAGAGTCCACTCTGGATTAACATGAAGCAATACCACTGATTTTAGTGTCACTTGCCAGATCTAGCTATTAGGCAAAAAAAAAAAAAAAAAAAAATAGGTCATTATGCTATTTATAAAAAGAATTTGGCCTTAAGGTCAATTTCGTCTAGTTTATGTTCTTATTTAAAGCTATGTTTATAGGCAATTAATCTTTCAGAGGGAAAATCTCTGTGGTAATTCATGTTAATCTCTTCTAGCACTTGAGAGATATGATTCTTACAGGTGACATATACCATATGTGATTTTTATGCTGCTTAAAGGTGACTGATTTTTAATTTTCTTTTCTGCAAATATATACATTGGTGTGAAGAAAAAATTGCGGAAAGGTCTAAATTCTTATAATCACAAAATAATTCTAAAATCTTCAAAAGTTATTTATTTTCCTTGCTTCCCTATTCTTGTAAATAATTATAATACAGTAACATAAAGTCACATAATTTTTTATAGAAAATACTACCTTGTGTTGCAAAGAGAAGGGAATACAGGTCAGCTCATTTTTACACTAGTAAAGTTAAATGTAGCATTTTTATACAATAAAGAAATGTGTTTTTTTAGAGATGAATATCTCTCATGGGAATATAATTTCATCATCAGTGTTGTCAGTGAGAGATAATATTTACTCCTTCAACTAGTATTTATATAATGCACCATTTGCACTAAGCTCTTCCTGAGATATAGAAGCACATGACAAGGTATAATATAGTTGAAAAAATTTAAAAACCCACAACTTTACACCCAATTAAAAATTGTTAATCTAGTTATTAGTACTTTAGGAATTCTAAGAGGACAAGATCAGCGAAAATTGAAAATTGGTAATTAACCTTTCATTTCCTAACTGTTTTCATAAACGTCTGTAGTGACCAAGTAGTCAGAGGTGGTTTCAGAGTGAGATGTGGTAGGCAGCTTCCGAAGGTGGCTCTCAGCGGTCACCTTTCGGTATCGAGTCCCCTGTCCTTGAGTGTGAACTGGACCTGTTGGCTTGCTTCCAACAAACAGCATAAGACCAAAGTGATGAGATGTTACTGCCATAGTTAGTTTACGAAAGAGTGACTTTGGTCTTGCTGGCATTCTCTGTTTCTTCTCAGCTTACGCATTTCATTCTTTAAATTTAAAGCTCTCGTACTTGAGATGCTCGTGGTACCAAGAAACCGGGCACGGCATCTGGCCAAAAGCCAGTGAGGAATTAACACTCTCACACAACAGCTCACGAGGAACTGAGTCCTGTGACCAACCACGTGACTGAGCCTGGACGTAGAACCTCCCCGTCCCAGCCTTGGGTAGGACCGAAGCCCCAGCCGTGTTTTGGCTGCAGTCTCGCGAGAGGCCCTGAACTGCGTGGCCGGGTAAGCCGTGCCGCGTCCGGACCTACGGAAGCCGGGAGGTAATAAACGCTGGTTTTTCAGGCCGCAGGTTTGGGGCTAGTAGCGCGTTGTGCGATAGGTCAGATAGGTCACTAATACGGATGGGAACAGGTGGGGTCAGAAGAACAGACGTGATGGGGAGGAAGGACATCTTGGATCGTGGGTAAGTATGAACACAGGAAAGGAAGTGGGACAATCACAGGGCGAAAACGAGTGTTCCATGGAATTCTGAGGAAAAAAAAAACCCCACAGATATAAATTATAACAGAACCTTACAAGCCAAAAGACATACTAGTAATAATATAAATATCGATAACAGCTAACACTTAATTGAATGGTACTATGTACTACACAATTTGCCAAGCATTTTATGAGCATTGTCTCATTTGATGCTTACGAGGACTCCATGAGAAAGAGAAACTTATTATTTTACTTGTAGATAAGTAAGCTGGGGCTTAGTTCATTCATCATGAGCACTTTTCATCCGGAAAGATCATAAACATGGTACTTATTCTAATGCTGGCACAAATATCTTGGTTATAATATCTATTCAACTGTTATGTAGATATGATTCAATTATGTTGATACAGTTTTGTGATCATGTAAATATCTCTCTGTCAAAAACTAGGTACTCAGAATTGCTAACACTTTAATAATTAACACACAGGCAATTTAGAGATTTTAAAATGATACTCCATTAGATTGGATCAATACAAATTAAGCAGTTCCTTGCACTAATTTTCCATCAAAATGCTCTTCCTACTTCTATGTATTTAACTCTAGGAAACAGACATCATTTTAAGAATTATAATATATGGGGGAGTCTTATCAATTGGTTGCTTTCCATGGGTTTTCATCTTTCATTTCATTATAGTGACTTACTGACTGATAAACAAAATTAATATATATTTGAATTTGATCATAACAAATGTTAAAAAGCAAATTTATGGAGGCATAGAAGAGAGTAGAGTGGAACAGTGCCTCTATTATGCCAGCTTAGAAATTCCAAGTCACAATGAGAACACAGTTTAGGTTTTGAATTGTGAGAGACTTATGGAGATAAGAAAGTTTTCTTTACAAAATGTAAGCTCAGAGTTTGAGATTAGGGAAGTGGAACTCTTTTAAGTGCTGTGGTGAGAATTTTAAGTTTAACTATGGGTAGCTTAAGTATATCAAGATAAAAATGATTGCAATTGTTTTGAATAAGGAACTATGGGTTTAGGAGTTAAGATGTCTTTGACATTTATTTTTACTTTCATAAAGCTTATAATAAAGCTGCTTGAAATTGTGGCAAAAGGTGGATGTAGAGGAAGATTTAAAAAAAAATAAAATGCCAGCAGGCGCATTCTCTGTTCAATTTCTAAAACAAATCCCATCATCTTCTTATCAACTCATATGTAATGGTGACTTGATTAAAGAGAGTTGCTCAGAGTTTGAGAAATGTAGAAAACTTGTCTTGTTATTGTATGAGCTTGTTAGGATTAGCTTACTTATTATTTAGCAAATAGTAGGGACGTTACAAGGAAAGTTAAGTTGGATTATTTATCACAGAGCTATTGGAAGGTAATCTTTTAAGACTATGAAATACTTGGGAATACCTTTTCATATTGCTATGAGGTGTTGAAAATATATTTTGGCTTTGTTATGGAGATAGACTTGTGTGAGAAAAAAGAAGCTATGGAAAAAAAGAATATTAAGTTTTCAAAGTAGAATATCAACATTTTATTCAATCCTTTCTATCATGAATATTGCACTTATTCCTCAACTGTCACTCATGACTGTTCTACTCATTAGCCAGTCAGTGGGTCAAAGTGAATAGATACATATAAACCTTTCTTCACATGTGGAGAGAGCTGAAAGTTGCATAAATATTACATAAAATCAAAGGATTTGGAATAAATAAATATGTTTCAGTGCTAAAAAAAAATGGCAGAGAGGTCCTGACTGTGCTCTGTCAAGTGAAAAATACAACCAAAACCTCTGCTCTTGACACCTCATTTATCTTGTACAGGCCTGTGCAAATCTGGAGAAATTTTGTTTTTGCCTATTTCTGATAAGTGCTGTGAGGCACTTTTGGAATTTGATGACTGGCTTTTATTAGTGAAGATTTGTTCCATTGGTGTGCTCCAAGAATTTTCTGTACACATGCGTGTGCAGCGCAGCAGTTAAGGTTTATACTGTACCCGGAGATGACTCTTTTAGAGCAGGACTGGCTATCTCCTCCCAGTGACTATGATCTTTCTCTGGCAGTCAGCATTTAATGCCAGTTGGTTTCCTGAGTCCCCTTTGGAAGAATCTCGAATGGTGTGCTACATGAGAAGTGAGAAGAAGAAATTGCTGGGTTGAGATTGTTTTCACCAGGGATCTCAACTCCTGTCTACTGTGGCTCGCCCCTTAGCTGGATGAACCTTGAATTATGAAATGGTTTTTGTAAATGGCAAGTCAAACTCTGTACATAGTCCGTCCTCCTCTAAACTCTCAGCTCCGAGTTTCCTGTCATCAGATTTTATCATGCCCCATCCCTAACTGTGTCTTCCCTCTACTGATCCCAGAGTCACTCTCCCCCATGTCCTTACTTTTTAAATCCTGGATCATTGTCATTCTTTCCAGTACAACTTTGGGCTTAATTCTGGGTGACTTTGAAAAACACGTAGAAGATTTTTCCAACAACCTAGACTCTCAGATCCTTCAATGCCTCTTCTCCAATTATTCTTGTCATTATCTTGTCGTCTTCAGCTGTGCATGTCGGTGGTCATATGTGGACCTACTTATTACCAATAACTGAAACCCCTCCATTGTCTAAGTTTCATCCCTCCTACTCTAACCTTCAGCTCCGCAGTTTTCTAGTAATTCCCTCTGTTATTCTGACCCTGACAATCTTTTGGCCCCACCAAGACCTCTAATTTATTGATTCTGTAAGCTTTTCATTATTCTTTGACCCTTTAATGTTTTCTCTTCTTACTGAACATAAATTCCATGGTAATCAATCTAGTCACTCTCTTGGAGTCTCCTACAAGCCCATCGTGTTACTGTACTTGATTGGCAAAGCCACATCCTTTTCTACTCTGTGGCAGCCCGCACGTTGCTGAGGTGGCTGAAGGAAAACATGGAGGTGCATTGGCTATTTCCACCATGGGACCCAAGTGGACTCTGAATGCCACCTGGCAATCAAAATTCATTTCCCTAGGCCATTTGTTTGTTTTCCTGGATTAATATTTCATATTTCTGGTCTCTTCTTAAACTACTGAGATCTTCCCTGTATTTCCTCTCAGCTGATTATTTTGTTCACCTTTTCGCTGAGAAAATTAAAGCAATGCAAAAAGAGCTTCCACGGACTGCCATCATCACATCTGTCACCTCACAGCATGTGTACCTGACACTCGGCCTCCACACCTGGAATGGAAACGGATGGGTCCCATTCCCATCTAAGACGGGCTTTTCTCACTGTGGCCGTTTCTCTCTTTTTATTCCCTTCCTGTTGTTGCTCAGATATCACCTTTGAAATGATATCTGTAGGAATGGTCGTCTTTAAAATAGTCACCTACCTCCCCATGCTGACAACTGATCTTTTACTTCTTTACTTACTTCCATAGTACTTATCACCTGCTAACACACGTGTAACTCACTCATTTATCATAGGTATTTTTATTGCCTGTTTTGCTAGACCGTAAGCCCCCTGTGGGCAGAGGTCTGAATGTTTTATTCGTTATTGTGTCCTAACTGTCTAGAACTTCACCTGTATAAAATAGGCAGTAAATACCTTTTATCAAGTCTATCCGTTACTGTTCAAAATGATGTCAGTTATCCATGGAGGGAATTATTATAATATAGAAACATATTGGGCACTTTGCTGATATTTTAAAAGAAAATGCTTCCTATTTTGCAATTATTTCACTTATTCAGAAAATTTGTAAGAATTAGATTTCTTATTCATCTACTTTGTATGTATGAAAACATAATTTATACTTATAAAAATTATTTAGGCAAAGGGACTTCCTCTATGACACACTGAAAGCATCCTTCAAGGACCACCTTAATAGCAAAACATTTAATAGCACCTGCATCTTTGCTCCCGTACCCCACCTCCTACATATTATCTGCTAGGAGATGATTGACTCTGAAGGGCAGATTTATTCTCTTATAGGTAAAGACTGTGTGGTGATCGCCATGTTCTTTGGATAAGGGATAATTTCCACAATATATTTTTAAACATGTGTAGATGTTCTTGTTTTT
>CM052440.1:148797809-148816583 GCA_028533085.1 Varecia variegata | reverse complement strand
CCCACCTTTTATCTTTATCAGACTTTTAATCAGAAGATTGACAATGACGGTTTGAAGTGGATCTTCTGCATGAGGCTAGTTTTGCAAGTAACAATTGAGCCTCAAGTTGAAAATCAACTTACTTGCTCTGGAAAATATCAAAAGAGTATTTCGAAGGAACCAATTATTTTCTTATCACCTGGACTAGATGTTTATTCATTGTTTAGAGTGACACCCTTTGTACTTTCAGCACAGAAAGCTCAATTTATTTTTAGAAGCTGACTTAATGTCCAGCAATGGCACCATGTTTTTTCTGTGGGAGTACACATAAATTTTGAAAGAAAAAAATTGTTTGCATTTATAACATCCAAACTTACATTGTTCCCAAGCCTCCCAAATGTTTATGATCATAGGCAAAGAATCGTTTTGTTTTTGTGCATTGTCGTATTTGTTGTTTTTTTTTTTCAGACGGAGTCTCGCTTTGTTGCCCGGGCTAGAGTGAGTGCCATGGCATCAGCCTAGCTCACAGCAACCTCAAACTCCTGGGCTTAAGTGATCCTACTGCCTCAGCCTCCCGAGTAGCTGGGACTACAGGCATGCGCCACCATGCCCAGCTAATTTTTTTCTACATATAATTTTAGTTGGCCAGATAATTTCTTTCTATTTTTAGTATAGATGGGGTCTCGCTCTTGCTCAAGCTGGTCTCGAACTCCTGACCTCGAGCGATCCTCCCACCTCGGCCTCCCAGAGTGCTAGGATTACAGGCATGAGCCACTGCGCCCGGCCTGTTGTATTTGTTCTTGCATTCATTTATGGAGTACTAATATGCTAAGTTCTCTTCCAAAGTCTTTGCACTGGGATATAGCTGGTAACAAAACTGAACAATTTCCTGCTCTGATGAAACCTATATTTTTAGTCAGAAATACAGGTAATTGATCAACACTTACATGTGTGTACATATGTGTGTATGCATATATACATACTTTGATACTAGAGAGAGGGAGGGATGCTGCTGTTAACAAAAAACCCTAAAAATATGAAAATGGCTGTGGAATTAGGTGACAAGTAGAGGCTGGAGGTATTTTGACGCGCTTGATAGGAAAATTCTAGATTGCTTTAATGAGATCGCTGACAAAAATTAGACATTAAAGGCAATTCTGGTGAGGACTAAGAAAGAAGAGAGGACAGCTGCAGAGAGAGTCTACCATCGGAGAGAACACGTGTCATCGTGACACTGTTGTTAGGCGGATGTGAAAGGTGCTTTGGGTGAAGTCCCAGAGGAAAATGAGGGTCATGCTATTGGACACTGGATGAAAGTAGTTCTTGTTATAAAATGACAGAGAAGTTGGCTGAATTATGTTTTGCTTTTGGGAGGAACGTAGAACTTATAAGCAACAAATACAGATATTTCACTGAGGATATTTCTAAGCAATGTGTAGAAGGTTCAGCCTGGTTTCTCCTTGATGTTTTTAGTAAAGTGTGAGAGGAAAGAGATTAATTGAGAAAGGAACTGACTGCTAAGCAAAAAGGAACTATCACTTGATAATTTGGAAAATGCTCAGCTTATCAAAACAGCATGTTCTGGAAACAGGGCCAAGGCTATGGTTGAACCAGCATTTGCTGAAGAGGTTTGGAGTGTGATTTATGGATCCAGCCAACCAGAAGTCAGAAATAGAGGTGTGGTTATTCGAGAAGGATCTTTGGAGAACCTTTGTGTCTAACAGCATAGATTCTGTCAACATCTATGGAAGACTGACAAGAATCTTGAGATGTTTACATTAGGAGAAAAACTGCCAGCCTGGACTGAAAGGGACAGAGATGGGGCAAAGTGAGGGAAGACTTCTCCGCAGGCACAGCCCTGGGTGCAGAGTGCCCTGTGAGTGGAGAGGGTGGGACGCCCTGGGCCTGGCACACTGGTCTGCCTCCCTGGTGGCCCAGAGGATTATTCTCAGGTCTTGCTATCGAATGGAATGTGCTCTGCTGGATCTTTTACTTGCCTGGGACCCATAACTCATTTTTCCTTCCTATTTCTCTTTTTTGAAATGGTTATATCTACCCCGTGCTTGTCGGACCCTTGCATTTTAGAAGTAGGTAACTTGTTTTCTAGGTTTCACAAGTCCACATGGATGCACAGGATGGATCATACCTGGCGTCTCATTCTTACCTGATTTAGATGATTTAGAAGATATGTTTTGAGACCTTTTGAGTTGATTAGATGAGATTTTGACCTTAGGGTTAATGCTGGAATAATTTAAGACTTTTAGGGATATCACACACTGGTTTTGAATTTGAGAATCTTACTTGCAGTCTGTCTTGGCATCACACCTTAGCTTGGGCCTGGCCAGGTGTACTTTTGTTGACTGGCATTGAAACTCTTCAGGGTTCCCTGAGAAAGAAGTCTGGGCAGAATTAATGACTCAGCAATGAGTACTTCCCTTTCCCAGACTTTCGTTCTCTTGTATGTTTTCATTGGTTGTGATTGGATGCAAATAGGTCAGTGTTAATCATTAGGTGTCTCTAATTAAAAACAGAAATTGTAGATGATGCTATGGATATTGGAAGAAATAAGATAAAGCATATCAGGAAATATAGTACTTCTCTATAGGGCCTCATGACTTATTCCTGAGTGTCACTAAATCTTAACAGGTAAAAGTGCCCTACTTGTTCCAATGGAGGGAAAGAGGTAGTTAGAAATAACCTAGAAGTAATGTATGAGGTCAGTGTCTTCTAGAAGAGGGGAAAGTATTCCTACGGCTCAAGCCCTTTTTTCAATTTAATAAATTAAGGACTTTGAAAAAGAAATTCAATTAGTTCAAAATTGGATTTGGTGTAATGAAATTCAGGTCAAAAAGAACAGTTAAACCCTTTCAAAAAACTTGATTTCTGTAGTAAAATGAAAACATGATGGATTGAAAATTTAATGGACGTTTTCTGGAACCAAAGTCTCAAATTTCACAGCTTTTGGGGTATAATAGAAAATATTAGAAATACTTGGTACCTTGAATAAGATTTCTTGCTCTAGCAGCAAATTAATCATAAATATCTTTCTGATTTAATTAAAAGTTTTACTTTTTAGGTTGCCCTGTGAGTATTGTCATTGATTTGGAATTCTTTGTAAACTCTTTTTATAAATAGTATTTAAAAGAAATGAAAACAGTTTTCAAATAAGTAGCTGTAATATTTTCATAAATAGGTACAATAATTTTATAAATAGTATTTCAAATAGTTTTATAAATAGTATTTCAAATAAATAGCTGTATTTTTATAAATTGTACTTAAAAGAAATTAAAAGTTATTTTCAAATAAATAGCTATAATATTATTGTGATTTATAATACATTTATTTATTGGTTATTAGGTAACCAGTTTAAGATTAAAATCTCTCATTATGTCAAACTTATTTAACATAAGTACTTAGTTTTTACTTGTAGATAGGCTACATTTAGTATTTCTATATGCAATATTTTGTGCGGGGTTAATGTTTTTAAAGGTGTAATGATAGTGACTGGTTTGTGTATGGACGATTTCAGACAAGATCGGGCGCATGCGGGGCGGAAGGGCCGTAGAGGATACATGAGCCGCTTCACGTGAGCAACTGCTTCACGGGAGGTTTTCCAGCCAGATCCTGCAGCAACAGCTTCCCTCTTCCTTGCGATTTAGCTGCCCCAGAGGAGCAATATTGAGTCCTACTAGGCACTGTGGTCCCAGACTTGTCTAGGGTGACAGATAATAGGAAAGGGGACATTCAGTGCAAAAGGTGAAGCTTCTGGTCTTGCCTGTCTCCCTGCTGCTGCATCTCTCCGCGCCCTGTTCTCGTCCATGCAACCTTCTGGTTCTGCGCAGCCCAGGGTACCTTGGAGGACGGGGGCTCGGTTTCTGAGTTGGCTTACCTGAGTGCCCTGCTTCTCTCTACTGGGAAAATCTCCTATGTCCGTTGCCTTCTCATGCCCCCGGGTGTGCTTTCTGTAAGCTCCTTTCGTAGTTTTCTCTCCATGGAAGCTTCTAGATGGACATTGGAGGGCTTTTCTAGTCCACTTTCTCCCTGAGAATGTTTAGCGTCCAGGGAGTTGTTCTGAGGTTTGAATAGGCACAGGTTTGTGAAGACCACGCTTGAGACTATTTTGCCTGTATGATTTCCTCAAAAACATCAGTGACTTCAGGTCTGTTTATTCGGGGCATTTCTACTATACGTGGTAACATGGCCAACCTTCTTGGGAAGACAGATTTGAACCCTGAAGACTGGTCGCCAGTTCTCTGGTTTCCTTTTTCCCTCCCACCGCAGCTTAACGATGGAGATACCTGAGACAGGGGACGTGTGGGAGCCAACACACTCAAGAGCGTGAAAACACCGTGTTACAGGCCCCAGCCATCCTGACATTTCCTCAGTTGCTTTATTTTCAGTCTCAGACTACTTATCTTGTAGCTCGAATTGAGTGAGAGCACTTGAGCGAGAAAATCAGACTGACTCTTACACAAAGCTTACTTAAATAGCTCTGAAGAGAATTTTACTGCTATTTTAATACATTTCCACAAACTTGCCAAGAATATTTTTGTAGCTTTATGAGTTGTTTTAATGTACTAAAATGTAGTGATGTCACCTGTTAGATATTCATTAATTAATATGGTAAACATATTTTTCAACTCAATATTTGGTGAATCACCTAAGAAGGTCTTTGTTTTTCTCACTTCTGAGTATTATAGGCATTCTAGGAAAATAATTTTGGTTGCTAAAATTTTGTATTTTGGCAGAGTCTGTGAGAACAATCAGAGTATGGTCAAAAAATTGTAGCATATGTGGTAAGATTTTCTGTAATATTTTAAGCAACTAATGCTAATATTTTCAAAGTTTAAGTAATTGTTACCAAATTATTTTGTCTATACTATACAAAATAGAAAGTAGAGCTTCCTCTATTTTCTTGGTGAATTGTCTGGGCATTTGACAGCAAATATTATTTAATGAAGTAGAAAGGATGTAAATATGATATGGCTGCCTGAGAATTTATGTTATAACTTGTTAGAAATTATGTGAGGAGCTAAAATCACTAGTGTCTTCAAAGAAAATATATCACTGACAAGCACATCAGAAGCCATGCACGACAGACTCTTTCACCGACGCTAGGAATGCTAATGAGGTGAAATGGGGGTTGGTATCTTATTAATAATTTGCAGACTACACATGGGATCACGCTGGTGCTGAGTTTTATTCTAATGAAGCATTGACCCTTGGAATATGTCTGGTACTAACTGTTGAGTCATCCTATTAACAAGGAAACATAATACAGGAGAACTGATAGTCATTTGCTTCCATATAAATAACTCCTGAAAATGCCCGAGCAGCAGGAAGTCTGCTTTAATTTGTTTTCGCTTCTATCATATAAAATTGGTAGCTCATCACACTTGTGTGTTAACATAGCGTTGCAAATCCTAGGCCAGAAGGGTACTTGCTGGATGCAATTCGGTGTTTATATTTGTGTATTCATTAGCGTAGGCAGTAGCTAGAGCTGCCGGTCTGTGACTGACCTGCGCCACAGCCGTGGGAGGGGACCCAGGTCATCACTGAATGAGTGGCTGTTTCTGTTTGCAAGGGCTCATGAAGAAGACAGGTCAATTAGGACCTAATTAATTTTCTCTTGTTATCTGTCAAGCATACAAATCAAATAATCTCCATGTCATTGATAAAGGCATTTTTAACCTAACTCTTTTATGGTATTGAGAATTATCAGAGAAACTGGTAACAATCCCACTTTTTTTCCCTGTGTTTCCAAATGGCTTCCAGAATCCAAGATGCATTTCTCTCAAAGTGGGGGCTTCTCCTTGGAAAATGGCAATGACAAGGCACTAAATTGTGCCAGATTTCCTAGGTTGTTAATGAGAAGGAGTGGTGTGATTTGATTTTGCTGTTTTGGAAAAGAATTTCTGATGTAACCGAATGCTCCTTGAACTGCCCATCAAATCCGTGACTTTATCAGGACTGTCTCCCCGTTGGGGAAGAAAGCTAAATATTATCAGAATTAACCTTTTTTATATTTCAAGAAAGATCAAGGGTACATGGCAATTAGTAATTATTTTATAAATTTTCTTAGAGTTCTCTAATATTTTTGGTACTATGTTACATTATTAATACGTTGTGGTTACTAGCAACAAAAATGTGTAGGGAAAGAGACCAGGTGAGGTGCTTAGGGAAAATAGTATAAGGGAAGGATTTAAACTATTCTTCAGTAATCCTGAAATTAGAGAGTCTGGGGTTTCATTATAGCTCTGGAGGCAAAGGGGGAAAGGTCAGTCCTTGGAAGATAAAAGTTACGAATTAAAAAATGTCCTTTGTTTTAGAATTGGTTGCAGGATATATGTACCTATAGCAGACCTTCAGTGATTCTCAAACAATACTTTTCTCCGAGGTTTCTTCCTCTTACATTTCATCTCTCAATTTTTCTTCTATAGGAATACTGCAGATAGTGCTAATTATTTTAATGGGAAATTTATTTTGAAAAACATGAGTATTGTGATTGATATTTCTAGATAGTCTTAGAAATTCAGCCATAAACTTATTTTATATACATATTTTATTTTTTGTATATTATATATGAACATGGATATACAAAAGGATTTGATACTATGTAGAGAGGTTTTCCATTTACTTGTTTGTGTGAAGAGTAGCACATCGTTAGGATTCTCTGTGCAAATCAGTTAGTTAACAAAAGACTCAGAACAAAAAACAATCCTCCTAAATACAGCCCTGAATGTACTGCCCACTCTGTACCAGACACAATCCTCATAACAATACTATGGGGGGAGATTTTACCTCTATTTTATGGATGAATATAAGAAATCAGAAATTCAGAAATGTGTATCAAAGCTAGCACAGCTGGATAAAACTCTCAAGCACGTTCTTGTTCTTTCTCCATCACTTTGTGCCACCTCTTAACAGAATTATCTTTCAGCATAAAGGAAAAAAAGTATCTCAATTTCCTCTATGCTGTCTACATGGTTACTGAATAATATTGGAATAAACATAGCTTTTTGCCAAGTCCAGTGATTTATCATCGTAAGTATAGGTTTTTGAGCTTTCTGCAAATTCAGACAAATTTTGTCCTGACACACATCTGGTGAGTGTTTGGCTTTAGTTGACTCTTAAGTACAAAGTTTAATTATAGTTGTGAAACAATGCTACACCATCAAGCTCTACCACATCGTAACAAAATGATCTTCAAGGAACAAAAAATAATTTTTAACTTAAGGAAAACTTCAATAATGAAAGTAATAGCATCTGGAACTGCTCTATTTTTTATATACAATATCTCACATTTAATAAAAAATGTTTTAGGCCTATCACCAGATTATAAAACTAAAATCCAAGACTAGAAACAAACAACATAGACATCCTATAGTTTAACCAGTTACAAGAAATAGTGAATACTTTAAAATACATACAGTAAATATATTCAAGAAATAGAGGAAGAATATAGAAAATAGATGAGAAGATGGATAATTTCACCAGAAAATTGGAATCTATAAAAAGTACTAAGTAGAAATTCTAAAGATGAAAAATACAGCAACTGAAACAAAAATAACTGCTTAACATCTCTTTAGATGCAGCAGATGAGATTAGTGAACTGGAAGACAAGTCAGTGGGAAAAAAAATCCAAACTGAATTCCAGAAAGAATAGGTTTGAAAACAGAGAAAATGCAGAAGAGATGTGTGAAACACACTTAAAATGTTCCACGTGTGTGCTCAGAGTCAGAGAGGGGAGAAAGACTGGGAAAGAAGCAATAATTGAAGGAATAATGGCTGAGAATTTTCTAAAACTGATGAAATACAACAACCCACAGATTTTTCAGAAGCTATATGGCCACCACTCAGCGTAAGTAGAATCACACCTGGGCACATTATAATAAAAATACTGGAAATCAAGGACAAAAGAAAACTCTTGAAGCAAGAGCGGGCTTGAGAGATGTTGGGTCAACACCTTATCTTCAAAGGGGTATCAGTTTAAAAAAAGGCTGAAAATGGACTTTTTAATAAAATGATAAAAGCCAGGTGATACTAGGATGATGTCTTTAAAGTGCTAGAAATCATGGTGTTGCCAAACTTGAATTCTATACCTCGAGAGAACTTCCTTCAAAAAGAAGGTGAAATAGAGGCATTTTCAGAAAAAAAATTAAAGAATATTTTGCCAACTGACCTGAATTAAAATAAATAATAAAATGTAAAGGAAAATGACTCCAGATGGAAAAAAATTAGAAAATGCAGAAAGAATGAAGAACAGAAATGATAAATATACAGGTAAATATTGATGAACAATGTTCAAAACAACAATTCTAGTGTCTGTGAGATTTAAAATGTATAACAATATAACACAAAAGGTGGGAGTGGGGCAAATGGAGATAAAATCTAAAGCTGAAGAAATATTAGTAAAATGTTAAACATAATAAGTTGCTGTCTGCTATAAGAATTCAAGGATGCATGTTCTAACCTCCTGGATAAAGTAACAGTAAACAAATGAATAACTAAAAAATTGATAGAGCTAATATGGATTAACCAAAAACATAATAAATTCAACAAAAGTTTAGAAGGGAAAGGAAAAAAAAAAAGAACATAAAACAGATATATCAAATTGAAAATAAGTAGCAATATGGCATATATTTCCACAAACATATCAGTGATTATATAAAATGCAAATGCTCTAAGATTCCCAAGTAAAAGTCCATGATAGCCAGACTGAGTACAAAACCAAAACCTAACCGTATGCTGCTTCAAAGAAACATGACTTATGTGTGGATGGGGTGGCCAAGGCTGGCCTCCTTGAGAGGCCATATTTGAGCAAATACTGGCTGGACTGAGCGAGCAGACTCCAGGAGGAAAAATGGTTGGGTGGAAAGAACAACTAGAGCAGCGGACCTGGGAAGGCGTATGTCTGGAATGGTTGAGGAGCAGGCTGGTGCAGAGTGAGAGAGGAGACTAGGTGGAGAGGTGACCCTAAAGGGGAGAAGAGTGAAATCAAATAGAGCCTTCCTGGCCATTGCAGGATTTTGGATTTTTACTCTAAGTAAATAGAGAATGATCATGGGATTTTGAGGAGGCAAGTGATAGGATCCAACATAAATTTTAAAAGGATCATCCTGGCTGCTGCTGTGAGAAGAGGAAGCAAGGAGACGTTCTAGGAAATCATCGCCACAGGCTCACAAGAGTTAACGATGGCTTGAACCAGGATTGCAGCAATGAAGGTGTTAAAAAGTGGTTGGATTTTGGATCAGTTGAATCTCCAATAAACTGGAGGCAGAGGGGTATAACTACCTGCCAATAAACTGGAGGCAGAGGGGTATAACTACCTGCCATTAACTGCAGACAGAAAATGACCCTGGATAAAAAACCTGAGTTAGGAGACCTTAAAAGAGAGACAAGAGAAAACATTTAAGTAGTGAAATTTAGCTCATAGTTGACTGAATGATTGCATCATGGACATAAAAGATCAGATGTGTAAGGTGAAGTATTGAAGAGTCGAGGATAACCAGTAAGACACGAAGCAAAAACGCCCACAAATGAGTACGGGCTGCACCTCTAGCGCATTTGTTGAGTGTTCTTCCCTTTGAAGCTAAGTGTCAATATGAAACATGTTCAAGAATGAACACATTATGGGTGAAAGAAATTAAGGAAAAGAATATGTCATGTTTCGTCATGCTAATAGATTTTTATTTATTATTTATTTATTATTTTAGAATATTATGGGAGTACAAACATTTTGATTACATGAATTACTTTTGTACAGTTCGAGTCAGAGTTACACGTGTGTCCATCACCTGTTAGGTGTGAATATAGCCATCCCCTTGGATTTTTAAATAAATATTAGTTCCCTCCTCTGCCATACATCTTGGCAGCATATTAAGTGACTATGTAAACTTGTTATTTTAAAAATTCATATTCTACAAGAAGTAATGCTCAATGATAAATTGAAAAGGAACACTTACAAGGGTATAAATTACTCTTTCTTCCCTAGATGACTCTGTAATAGAATATAATTCTTTGTGTAATACATAACAGACTTTCTATTCTTATCGGAAAGCAATAATCTATACTTAGTTTTTCCTTGTGAAAGAGAGTATCCCTGTCGTGAGCATCAATTAGTGAATCTGATGGGGACGATTCAATGACACCATAAAGATTAGTGGTCCTGTGATTCCTAAGACAAGGTGTGTTTTAAAGCCTTATTGATTGAATTGCTCTCAGTGTCTTGTGAAGTAATGTAAACACCTATTGTAGTACTGGGATTATGACTTTACATTAATAGATGGGCATATATTCTCGGGGTTCCCTAAGTAATTTGCTTTATAAAAATTTAATACTCAATTATAAAATATTGACTTTTGCAAAATTTAGCATCAGATTTTGTTTTAGGAATCTCAGATAAACACTGGGAAAGAATGGCAGAGCTACCGGGTCTTCTTCATCTTGGTATCCAAGAGGCTTTGTACCTTCATGGGCTCATAATTGACATAATGTGTCTTCATTGAATACAAAATGCAGCGCTTGTCCCCTTGTTAAGATGCAAAAAGCTTTTTTCTTTTTCTTGCATTTGTTTAGGGAAGATCATGAAATATGAGGTTAGAAAGAAAGGCTCTTCCCCATGGAAAGCCCCTGGTCCTTCCCAGTTTAACCAGGAAGATGAATAGTTTATGAAATTAGTGAGATTGGAGCAATGATTGTAAAACTTCTCATGTTATTGAGCATTAAGGGAAAATCCAGAGATTAAAATTTTGCATAGAGACATTTTAAAAATGCACTTTCTCTGTTAAGTAAAAATAGTAGGCAATTTATTAAATGGTAAGAATTTTGAGAGAAGAAAGTAGAACTCTCTTTGTGCAGTAGGCTTATAATATTTAATGAAGCAAATCCCGCTGTTCTGAAAATGAGATAATTTTTACTCGGCTAGCTCCTTCCTTACAATTATGATTTAAAAAACCAAGTAATTTCTTTCTTTATAAAATAAATCTAAAATAAAGAAACTTGTAGAAAATGGCTTTTGTTAAATAATATCAAGTGTATAGTGCTGAGAACACTTATTCTAAAACCATAGGTGATGAAAAGCGTTGCTGTTGGAAATCACGTTTGGGAGAAGGGGCAGATCATTCTTGTCTGAATGATCTGAGTCATGTGGGTCACCTTGACACAGAAAAGCAGGTTCTATTTTCAACACTGATACAGGGTTTCAGATGAGGGGTTTTTCAACACTATAGTCCACATACATTTTAACTTTGAATTTTCCAAAGGAACTAAGACCCTGAGTATTCTTCTAGCTCTGGTAAGAGATTATGATGTTCTTAACATAATCTAAAAAAAAAGTTCCTAACAGCCTAAGGCCAAAGTCACACATAAAGCATGATTTCCACAGGCCACATTGTGGCTGAACAATTAACTAATTCTTCTTCTTTTGAGAGATTATCATTTTCTTACCCATGACTTCCCTGGTTCCACTCTATTCCTTCTGTATCCTGAACAAAATCTCAGAGATACCCAATTTTTAAACTGTGGCCATATCTAAAGCTGGTCCCCCACATCCATCATCTTTTTGCCCTGGGGCACCCCCCACCTCCTTAATAAGCCCCCCACTTCTGCCTCTCTGAGACACCCCAGGGTTCCTCTTGTGCCCGCGCCCCCTTGCGGCAGCCAGTTAATAAACTGTACCCAACCTGGTTTGACTATAACATGTTCCTTGCAGTTCTTTTCTTATGCAATTTTATAGCAACTTTAGTTGTTGCACCAAACCTAAATACATAAAAAAGCTCATATTTTTTTCGGACAACTAAATTCAAGAACAGCAATCTTTCTGACTTTAGATATTTATATAAAAAGTTTATCAATACAAGCTAAGTAGTCCTGACAGGAATTGTAATTGGTATTGCAGTTTTCAAGGGAATATTTAGAAGATGTGTTCATAGGACATCTGGGATGAGATTTGTTTTTTTTTAGAAGTACTATGGGATGTTTTAATAGAATGGGTCAGACTTGTGGATATAGGTTAACGTTTAGATTTTCAGAGAGGAGAAAATGACTAAGTTTGTTATCAGAAGGAAGTCAGGGAACGTGATGTTGATTCTTGTGTGTGTGTGTGTGTGCATGCGTGTGCACATGCATGTGTGGAGTAGCTGATTCATCAGATTCAGAACATGTACAAGGAAAGCTAAGCAGGCCCTCGACCTTGAGAGACTAGATTAGAGAATAGGATAGATTAACAAACCAGTGAGTTGGTTACAGAAGCGCATTGATCAGATCTAGGGGCACAGTCCACTCCAAGACCAAGAGTTGGTCTTGGGGTCGCCGGCCAGTGTTTCTCGGGGCTCCCGGATCCTTTCCTATGGCCGCTGCCACCTGGGAAATGGGTGAGTGTGACCTTCGGGCCCAGCACAGGAGGAGGAGAACATGCATCCTGTCGGCGTGGACGTCCTCTGTTACGTTCTGTGGGTGACAGCGCTGATCTCGAGGCTCGCATTTTCAGATATTGATGAAAATAAATAAGGGAAATTCCTAACAGGTTCAAAAACTTGAAATCTCAGTGCATAATAAATAGGCAACTTTTTCCAAGCTACAGACATTTGCCTTCATCAGATACAAGATGAGCAAATGAGAAAGACGAGATAAAACTTTTAGTGGATTGGGCCGGGCGCAGTGGCTCACGCCTGTAATCCTAGCACTCTGGGAGGCCGAGGCGGGTGGATCGCTCAAGGTCAGGAGTTCGAGACCAGCCTGAGCAAGAGCGAGACCCCCCCCCCCCCCGTCTCTACTAAAAATAGAAAGAAATGATCTGGCCAACTAAAATTGCATATAGAAAAAATTAGCCGGGCATGGTGGTGCATGCCTGTAGTCCCAGCTACCCGGGAGGCTGAGGCAGTAGCATCACTTAAGCCCACGAGTTTGAGGTTGCTGTGAGCTAGGCTGATGCCACGGCACTCACTCTAGCCCTGGCAACAGAGCGAGACTCTGTCTCAAAAAAAAAAACAAAAAAAAAAACTTTTAGTGGATGATGGTACTTTGTTGGAGATTTATTTCTCAACATACGTGTGCCCCAATTTTTATTACTCTGTGTGTGTGTGTGTGTGTGTGTGTGTGCACATGAGCTTTAACCAGTGCTTCTATGAAGGACAATGTAGAGCCCAGAACAGACTTCTTTGACGATGCTATACATTATTAAGCACAAAAGTCAAATGGCAAAAAAGAGTTGCAGAGTGAAATAAACATTTAAAGTGCTCTTTTTGAGTCCTCTGACTTCTGTTGCTATAATTCAGCCAGCAGGGTGCTAACTCGAGTCTGAGTCTAACTCCCACCAGTCCCCCGTCGGTAACCGCGCTTATTTTCATCTTTCTTTCCTTTGCAGTCATTCATTTTCTTCTCTTCCATAGTTCTCTCCTTAAGGACTGTTTGGTATTTTAAGATTAAAGTTCCCAGATGCCTTTCCTCCAGGCGGAAAATGTTGTGGAAAGGAATGCAAACTATTTCCAATAAAAGTGGTGTGGGTGTGAAAGCCTTAAAGAAAATAACATTTTCTACATTTTATCAGGGGAAGTTTTAACGATGTTTGATATTAAGGTGTTGGAAAGCACATTTCCCCAAATGCTGTGACTTCTCAAACCAAACGGCCTTGTTCTGGCCTCATAGTGGGCAGCTTGCGGTCCCTGCTTATAAACTTGACTGAGAGAGCGAAATGCAAAAACAAAACAAAACGAAAAAAAAACACCCCAAAGGCAAGGATAACAGATAACAGTACTTATTTGTTTAACAAATATTCTATTATATGTGTACCGTGCCATAGGCACCTTCCTAAATCCTGAAGATAAAATGCTCCGCTCTGGCCCCTGCACTCAGTTTACAGCCATGGGAGAAGAGATATTATGCATTTTTTTCTGTGCTATCATAGGCACACGTGGTTGTGTGACTGCGGTTTTACCAGAGTAGGAAGGTAGGTCGGGCAGCTCTCTGAAGGACATTGCGTCCCGTTGAGATGACCTGGGGATGAAGCTAACACTCTTTGAGCTCTTAGTAAATGACATTGTGCTAAGTACTGTGTATATATCGTGTAATTGAATTCTCTCAAAAATCTGGAGTGGGAAGCAGCACAATTATCCCCTTTTCCAATGAGGAGATTGAGCCTTGCAGAGATTAAGTGACTCATCCAAGATCACAGAGCCCATTCCCGGCAAACGGGTTTCGAGTTTACGTTGACTTCACTTCAGTGCCCGAAACCGCTTTATTTTACCTTCTCACACACTGGAGGCGTTATGTTTAATAAGTCTTGAAGAATACTGTTGGTTTTTTTCCTTCATAGCAGTTCTGATGGATATGTTAATATAAATATCCTCTTATCCAGAAAACTCTAATGCTCATGTTCATAATGTGAATATAATATTTTTAAAAGGCAAAATGTAAATCTTTGACACAGCAGAATAAACGCTTTTCCCAAGTCACTCTTTTTCAGAACATGTCTCCGTGTGGATAAATGAAAACAGATTAAACAGAACATTACAGTTCTGACGTTCTTGTCAGAAGGGTGCCTCCGCAAACACTGACAATGGGGACCTCTGGCTGTCCTGTGAGGATGTCCACCCACTGCCACTTTAGTCTACAGCAACGTTAGAGATTAACGTGCTGGAAAAGGCAGGCCATTTATTCACGAGCTCATATGCAAAACAACTAGTCGGATTCACTCAGCAGCTCCCCTCTAAACTGGTCTTTCTGATATTTCCTAAGTCTGTCACCTTTGGCTTTGTGCAGACTTAACACCTTCTTGTGTGTGTGTGTTTATATTCTGACTTAGTTTATTTACTTTGTTAAGCACTTGTTATTTTGCTTCAGGTTTCATTCCTTTTTATGGCTTTAATTATTAGTATAATGTGAAAGTTCTACTTGAGGCATTTGGCAAGGATTTCTACAGGGAATACTAGAAAGCTGAGTGTATCATTTAGGATATTTTTGGCTTTAAGAAACAAAAAAACAAAACCAACTTCAAATGGCTTAAATAACATGAAGTAACATAATCCACACACAGTTTTAAAGTAAAATAGCTTAAAGGCTTAAAGAGTTATTAATTCATTGCCTAAATAATATTATTAAGGATGCTCGTTCTCCCCAAGCCTCCTCCATGTCATCCTCTATGTCCTCCCTAGCGCCACCGTGGTCACACCTCACCTGTGGCAGTTCTAGGCATCCTATGGGAATAACTGTGCTCAGCAGAGGAAGAGGTCATCTCCCTGTGTGACTCTTGATGACAAGGAAAATCTTTGGTGGGAGCTTCCTGGTGGACTTTCTCTCAGACGCTCCGTGGCCAGAAGTGGGTCACCGCGTTGTCAGCTCTGGGCCGTATGCTCCCAGGTTGGCTGCTGGCCTCTCCCTGCTCTGCTCTGTGTCCCGGGTGGGCTCGGCCTCGCAGGCTGTTTCCCAGACTGCAGGATGACCGGCTTCCGGATGGTTTGGTTGCAGGGAGGCACTGGTAGGAAACTGAAGGATGGGCGAGGGGGAGAGGCCACCCTCGTTGTCCTCTTCCGTCTCGCTCTGGCGACACCTGCAGCAGCCGCTCGCCTCCTGTTTCCCGACACCTGCTAGACAGGTGGGCAGCGAGTTCACATTCTGCAGATAATCTCAGCAGGTGGAAGTTACTGTTGATCGGAAGCTGTTGCTGAGAATTTGCCAGGAAGGCAGAAAGGGATTTAAAAAGATGGAAAACCTCTAGACTCCTGAAGACACAAACAAAAAGTGGTGAAACCTGCTCCCAGCCCCGTGCCCGGGGAGGAGGCCAGCGAAGGTTTGTGTACCGAATGAGAGGAGGGGTTGAAGAATGTCCCGGGGGAGGGTGCTGTGAGGGCACGGACTCATCCCACACCAGTGATTAGAGGCACACTCATCGCTTTGTACCGGGGAACTATGCCAAGGAGAGAGCTAAGGGATTAAGAAAGCAGCTCGTGAATGGAGCGGAAGCAGCTATGAAGACGTAGAACATTGATTAATAAGAGCAAATGTGACTAGGTTAATGGGATTTGTATTTATTCATTATTTACCATTCTGGAGGTTTTACCAACATAACATATTTTTGGCTGAGCTTTGACTTAGAATATGCAGTGGAAAGGAACGCTTCACTTCTTATCTTGCAAAACTAACAAAACATAAACTGTGAGGCAGACATAATTAGTCTTTTTTTTAAAGATGAGAAAATTGATACTCAGAGAATTTATGCTCACCCAGAATCACATGATGTAAACTTTGGACGATGGAATTAAATTCTGCATTTTTAGGGACTCCCCTATTCCTTTTCCTAGTGTTTTTGGGAGTCAGCATGCAACCCACTACATATATTGTGGCTATATTTCAATTTTTGTGTTTATAAGTTTTCCCAGAATGGCTGTGTGCATTGCTATTAATACTTCCATTCCTCCCCTCCTGGCTCGAAGTGGAGTGGCTGATGAGGAACTAATGGCCCCAAAAGAGCTCAGGTAGCAGGAAAGGGGGGGATTGGATCATCCTGTCCACAGTCGTGAAGGCTGCCTTTCATCTTCTCCCTAAGCCTCCTTCAAAACTTGGTGCAGGGGGAACGGAAATCTATTTCTTTAATTTAGAATGTGGAGTAAACTTAGCTTGAGCCTGGGGGAATAAACTCTGCTCAGTTTGTGGAAATCCTGACGTATGTTTTTAAATGAATCTTACGCCTTCTAGTTTAATGAAGGCATCACTAGTGAATACCAGTTCGTCTGCCAGCCTGCAGGAGCTGTTCCGATGCTCTGGCTACAGACTGTCGCATCGCTTACTTTAATCATTTCTTAGTATTTAGAAAAAAAGATGAAAGGAAAAGGAAAGGTAATTAATTTAAATCATAGATGATACTTTTTTTGAGTAGAATTTAATTTAAAATAAAAGTGTGAAATGGCCTTTAAGCAAAATGCCAGCACAGGAGGAAAATGAAAGAAACGTGGAAGAAGCAGATGAAGATCTTGGGTGTTGGCCGATGGCTCTGAACATCCCTTCGTGTTTGAGGAGCCGTTGTCAGTGTGACAACGATGGATTAAAATGGTCTGATGACACACAAACTCTAAAAAATATGCCAGAAAGACGTTGTTCACCATAAGTGACGGAACCGTAGGTCTTGCATCCTTAAATGGTTTCCAAAGGTTGTATTGATTATTAGGGCATAGAGTGCACAGTGAGTACGTGTGGGAAAAAATACAGGGAACGATCTAGAAGGCCGCATCCATGGACCACAAGGCAAGACAAAGGACTCAACTTGCCTTCCTTTCTAGAAAAAATACCCTACAATTGAGAGGAAGTGAATCATACATTTTCTTGCTTTCTCTAGCTTTGAATTTTCTTACTTTAACTATCTTTTGAGCTCTTACTTTAACTATCTTTGGAGCTTTGATGTCTAACTTTTGGTACAACTGATTTTAGGGGGCCACTGTGTAAAAATTGATTAAAAGCTGCAGTTTTGGTCTGGCAAGAAAATGTGAAACGTGTGTACAGCAGGTTAGAAGCTGAAGGAAGGCGCGACTTGGGTGCTTTGGTATCACTTGTGAGGGGCTCAGTCAGATCTCAATTTAGAAGGGTCATTGGTCTTTACATGAAAATACGATACCAGAACAGTTTTTAAAGATCTTCCACATCAAAGAAAAGGAAAATTGTACATAAGCCTTACAATTTAGAACAATGGGCCTTAGAAAAATTATCCTGTGAAATATGGCATTGCTTTTTAGGTACAATACTGAGGTATTTTTAAACTCAAAATATTAATTACAAATCTCCAGAGTATCTCCTGTATCTCTAGAATGCTTTCCTTAGAGTGAAGCGGCATGGTTAGAATTAGCACAACCTACAACTTATCTAAAATGCTCCATGTGGTTGTTTTGTTCTGGGAAGATGGAACAAAAGCACCTGCTTGATCAGGTCACTTAAAATTCTGAATCCTACTCGGTAATTCATATGAAGAAGTTATGAAGTTGAATTGGGTCACCTGAGAAGACTTGGTTAATTTTATATAATTTGTTCTCTTTATAGCTTCTGATTGAGCAAAAAGGCCATGTATAATCATCTCCTTCTAATTATTCCATTTCAAAAACCAAAAATGGTAAATCTATATATGACAAGAAAAACTATTCTAGAGCTATGAGTTTATCTGATATTTCATGTGTTGATTTTCAATTGCCTTTGCTGTCTCTTCTCAAAACAAACATTTCATATCTCTTCAATGAATATTTGATCTTAAATATTTATGACAATATGCATTCTTTTAATTTTTTAATATTATACTCTTTAATAGAGCTCTTAAGAGTAGAAGTAGTGTATCAATTATTCCAGCAAAGCAAAATAATTGTTTCTGTCTCTGCTTTTCATATATTAAAATCTGAAAGACTTTGAGTCATTTCATTAGTTTTGAAAGATCTCAAAGAAATATTCCAGAAACTTCTAAAATTTAAACTTTCCCATTTTTCATAAATAGCTTTCTCCAGGCAGTGACATCTTACCAGAATCCTTAATCTGTAGGGAATCTACAGGGAATGTTTCTTCCTCGAAGGCAGTATTACATCAGTGGGACATCAACTACAACTTCCTGAAAAGAAACCTATGTAGGATCAATAGGAAGGGAACAAAAATCCCTTTTGATAAGTATATAGTTTGAAAACTATTACCAATGTTCTAAATACCTCAAATTGGATGATAATGTTGCTTGAATATTTTTTTCCTTTTTTCTTTTCCACAAGATTCAGTGGTCAAACGCTTGAATATTTTGAAATTAGGTTGTATTAATTGAAATAGTCTTTTTCTGCA
>CM052440.1:148755014-148797309 GCA_028533085.1 Varecia variegata | reverse complement strand
ACACACACACACACACACACACAGTTAAAGCTCTTTATCAGACTCTTCATTGCTTTAAAGATGATAAGCAAAATCTTTGCCGCACCCTGAGTGCTTCTGTATAGCACGCCACCAGCTTCGTCCCATAAGATTCCACACGGCCTCTTCCTCCTCCAGCCCGTTGTCCTTCCTGTGTGTCCCCACCTGGCGTTTGCACACTCTACCTCCCTTTTCCTAGTAAAGAGGTAGTTGTCCCCCAGGCCTCAGTTCAAGCTTTCCTTACCTGACTCCCAAGTCCAGGTCAGATTGATCTGCTTGTATTATTTCCTAGAGCCCTGTTCCATTATTTTATAGCATTCACCGCAGGTTGTTTTTATGTTTCCATTAGTGTGAATATTTGGTTCATATCTCTCTTCTGCACCAGTTTGCAGGCTCCACGAGTTCAGGGGCCATGCCTGGTTTTGTTCACCACTATATACCCCTAGCTTAGCACAATGCTGGCCCTTATTATTTGATAGATAGATAAATAAATATTTTAATTAAAGATATGTCCTACCTGCTGGCATGTGAGGCAAAGCATATTATTGAAGATGGTAAAGGTGATGAAAGTGACTTTAAAGGGAACAGCAGGAGAGTGTTAAGGTTTTGGAGGTTAATATCATTTGCTCCTTGCTAGATACAATTTTGCTTCAAAACTCATAACTTTCCTTTGTCTTGATACAGGTAGATGCCCACCACCCCACCTGACATTTATGAATCAAAATCAAGATGATTATTTTTCTTTAATTTACAAAATGTCTAAAGAGAGGGAGGTGTGAAACGTTTTCAAGTAATTGGATAAAAATCAGAAGTGGGAGGAGTTGATTTAGCAAGATATGTATTTGCATATTGGAAGAATTTTTGTAAAGCAGTATTTGCTGATCTGAGAGTGACTAAAGATCAAAGAAAGTTGCATGACAATGAGAAAAGTGATATTGAGTCAGGTTACTGGGCCAGTTAACACACATCATCTCATTTGATACTCCCCTGAGCGGGAAGGAGCTGGCTTGAGAGTTAGGGTGGGAACTAGCAAATAGCTGCCCTTCATTTGTACAGACCTAGGGGAAGTCAGCTAGGGTTCAAGGTTATTTTAATAATCAGATGCATCTTTTATTAGCTCTACTATAACAAAGACAAACTTACTGATTGATGGCTGTTTCCCATAAAAACATAACACCATGTTGACCACGTTGCATGTAAATCCTCAGAAAATAAACTGTACTAACACTAAATTAAAGGTGTCAATACATTTCTGCATTAAAATTGATTAAATTATTTAGAATTCAGTATAATTACTTGACTTCCACATAGTGCAGCTTGACTTAATACACAAATGAATAGAATAGAAAGATACTTAAGTGACAGCACCATGCCCCAAAGATAAATGGATATCGATAATATTTTTAATGATCATCACAGATGGAAATTAATAGCTTCCCATAGAACACCATTTCAGTGCTAAATTATAAGACATTCAATACTTATTTTGAGCTTATCTAAACTTCCTCTTGGGGGCATTTTAAGCTCCTATAATTTTATTGGTATTTTGTGAGGATGGAATGCAATCGTTCAATGTGTTCTCATTACGGTTAATTCTGTGTATATTTGAAAGAAGCTTTTGCAATCTTTGGTGTTACATTTTACAGCCCAGGTAAGCTGATGTGTAGGCATAAACTAGTTCCCATTCTCTTGAATGGTTTTGTCATCTTTTTTACAGCTCCATTTAGTCTTTACAGAGTCCCAGCAAAATGTAAAAGAAACTTAATGCTCATCAGCCTAGCCTGGCTGTAGGATTATAATCATTAAAGCCAGGTAATGGGTGTATGCCTGTTCATTTTACTATTCTTACTTTTGTGTATGTTTAAAATTTTCCGTGATAAAAGTTTGAAAATATATTAAAGAAGCCCTGCTCCCACACAGTGCACTCAATCGGGAGGAGCAAACCACAGCCAGGCCAAGAGTGGTGTCAGACAGTGAGAACGCTCCAGAGACAACAGGAGAGCGTGGCGGGACAGGGCAGACGTTCGGCAGTCGTGCACCGCGTGCGCCTTCTGACTGGTGCTGATGCTTTCCAGATCATTGCACTGTTTTTCATGTCCCCTCTGGACGTGACGCTAAGTGACTGGGAGCGGAATATAGGTTGAGAAGTTAGGACACATTTCACTGAGGAGAGACTTTCAATTGATATCTGGACGACAGGAATGAAGCAGCCGTGTAAACACAGGAAGCGGCTCTGTTCGTGTGGGACAGCGGGACAAGCTCCTGCAAAGTTCCCGGGCGGCAGGAGCTGTGCAGAGAAAGACCCCGATGGCTGCAGCAGTGTGTGAAGAGGACAGTGGAAGGAGGTAAATCAGGCAAGTATTCATGGAGTGCACTGTGACAGAGCAAGGATCTGTGCTAAGGCCAATAATTTGCTTAGCTGGTGAGGAATGCTCCGATGAGAATCCATTCTTAGCCTACCTGCTCTTCGTGTATGGAGAGGTGCACAACGATTTTTCATCCTTGATTCGATACAGGTGTTTTGGGTTAACAAAAAGCAGCAATCACTATATTTGTCACAAGTAGGGTTTAGATATGCAAATAAAAAAGTATGTATGTAAATGTCAAATATCATTTTTATTCAGCCAATAATTGGCAATACGCCCAATTTAGATTTAATATTCCATAGAAAACATTGTGATTGGGGGTACCCATGACCATTGAATATCTGTCTTTTGAGATTGCTATGCAAAGTTATAGGTTAGAAATGAAGATAAGACTTCATTTTCCCCTCTGAACTACACTGCTTGTCAAGGGGAAATTGTTTCTGGGAGCTTTTCAAATGAGGGAAAATATATATATTTTATTAAAAATTCACAGCACCAATAAAAGATTAAGGTCTTAGGTCTGTAGCTCTGATTTCAAGCACTTTTGCTTTAAGACATATCTCAAAAATACATTGGTTAACTTGAATAGTCTGAATATATTATTTTAGAGGCAACATGGTGTTAATATTAACAAGACTATGGGATTTTTTAAGAAGCCCAAATTGGTGTATACAGCTCAATTGACAAGAATGTGATTCTTTTTCAGCCTTCCAATTTCTTCTCTACTTGTCAGATAAATGAATGAATGACATACTCTTTGATAGATTCAAAGAAACTAAATTTAACATGAAGAAATACTTTTGATAATTAATACACATAAAGATAATTACTGTTCTGTCCCTACCTGCACATTCCAGTGCTTTTGCATGTGTTGCACTAACCTGTTTAGCACCTGTTAGCACTGAGAGCGTGACAGTCAATATGAAATTCCCCAGTAATTTCTATGTCCATGTTTTATTCACATATCAAGAACAAAAAAGCAGAGATACAAAACACCCAACCTCATTTTAGATGACTTATATTTGTTAGTTAAGAATTCCTGATTTGCTTGTAATAAAGAGTAAATGAAGTAATCGATTGGATCTAACTCAAAGTATTCATTATTAGGCCTAATATAAATGAGTGAAAATTTTCATATAATACTGTCCATCTCACTGACACAAGATAGTCATAATGTTGTTAATTTTAAATACGGTTATTAATTTCATTATTAAAGAACTCGTGATAATCCTGTTTCTCAATTTATTTAAATGTGTGTCCTACGTATGCAGTGAAGATACATTAAGTGGTCCACAGATGAGAAACTCTGCTCTATGAAACAAGGGATTTCTGCTGCAAATGAGACTTTTCTGAGTGCCTGGAGAAGATTGATTTAAAGTTTAGAAATGATAGTTAATTGGAAAAGAGTTTATTACCTTAAAAATAATGAGTTAAAAGACCATTAACTTTTAAGCCTTTTCTGTAATTAGATTTAGATATATAGTAATGCAATTATTATTGCATCAAATAGATGGTTTGGACCTTACTGTTGTCAACTGAATGAATGTTTCTGAAAGTAATCGTTTTTTTCTTTTAGGACACTAATTGAGTTTTCACCAGTATTCTACCACTGCAGTCTCCAACCCCCCCGGCTGCCTGCTGACCAGTTTCCATCCACGGCCTGTTAGGAACCTGGCCTCACAGCAGGAGCTGACGGCAGGTGAGCGAGTGAAGCTCCATCTGTATTTACAGCCACTCCCCATCGCTCACATCACCACCTGAGCTCCACCTCCTGTCAGATCAGTGGTGGCATTAAATTCTGCATTACGGTGAGTTGTATAACTATTTCATTATATATCACAATGTAATAATAATAGAAATAAAGTGCACAGTAAATGTAATGCACTTCAATCATCCCCAAACCATCTCCCCCTCCTCAGTCCGTGGAAAAATTGTCTTCTATGTAATTGGTCCCTGGTGCCAGAAAGGCTGGGGACCACTGCTCTAGCAGGTTGATGCTACCATACAAAAGCACTGGTTTCGGCACATGGGCACTATTGTATCAAGATTGGAAATTAAATTTGTATACTTACAAAATGAAAAAAAAGGCATCTAAAGAAAAAAAATTATCAACACTGCAAGGACATAATCAGCCAAGTCCGTCATGTGGGACATTCCACAGGGCAAATGACTTGATTTCTCTAATAGATCAGTGACATTAAAAATAAACAAGTCAAAAAAAGGAGTGGGCTGCTAAAGAACAGAGAAGATTTAAGAGGCTCACTGGTCAAATACACTATGTAGACCTCAGTTAGATCCTGGTTCAAAGGAAACAACTATAAAAATAATTGTTGATATAATCAAGAACAGTTGAACATGTATTGATGTTATTAAAGAATTAGTGCTACTTTTATTTGATATGAACATATTAGCATGGTGGTGATGCTAAAAATTTGTTTTTATTTGTTAAAATGGAATATGGATGCCTTTATAGATAAAATGACATTATATCTGGGTTTTGACTTAAAATTTCCTGAAAAAGAGTTATAGGAGAGTGGGTAAAAATATAATATATATGTGCAAAATATTGACCAAAGTTGAAGCTGGGTTAGTGTTACACGAGCTTTTGTCATGCTATTGTCTTATTACCTTCCCTCAGAAAACTGTGCCCAAGTTACATTCTTGTACCTGTAACTTGGGCACAGTTTTCTGAAGGAATGTAATGGCCACATTATCAGATAATCTGCCTTTTATCATAGATGCTCAGTTCACTTCTATCTGTCTTATCTATTTTTCTAATATATGCATTGAAGTATTGTCTTAACTTCATTACACTTGTTTTGTAAGTAGAATTTTTACTATTGAGTTTAAAATATTTCTAACTTTTACTATTATTTCTTCTTTGATCTTATTTAGAAGATAATTCCTTTAAAAAATTAACACATACATACAGAAAAGTACACAAATTGTAAGTATTACAGCAAAAATGTACAGCCTCATAAATTTACCACCTCGAAGGCCCTCTCACGCCCCTTCCAAGGCCAAGACTAGGACTGGGCAGGGGTGGTGCCCTGGGCATGGATTTTAAGAAGACACTCACTCCCAGGATTGTACATGTGCAGAGTTGGCACTTGCAGGCTCTTGCAAGAGCCTGAGAGTGTTGCTTTAAATTTTGCTTCCTAGCTGCCTCACTGTCCTAACCCCACTTCAGGTTGTGGAAGCCATAAATAATACATAAACAAATGAGCAGGACTGTATTCCAATAAAACTTTATTTACAAAAATAAGCAGTGGGCCAGATTTTCCCTGCAGGCTATAGATTGCTGATGTCTGACCTAGATTCTTTCTTCTGACCTGTATGAGATCATTAATTTTCTCTTTAGCTTCATCGATTTTGTTGTTAATCTCATTTGTTTAGTTACTTTCTTTTTCATTTCTATTATAGGATATCTATTTGCTGCTTTTTTTCCAAATTGGTGATGTCATGTTTTACAACTTTCTATTTTCTAAAGATATTTTTAAGCATAATTTTAATTTTTTTCACTATAGTGGTTAAAGTTGGCTTAGTGGTTTTATGATCTATGACTGAAAATTCCAGTATCTGAAGTCTTTGCAGCTCTGCTTCTGATGTTTTTGTTCATGATACTCATTTTCTTGAGTGCTTATTTTTTTTAATCATATGATCCTTAATACCCTTGGGATTTTTTTTTTCTTGTGGAAATAACTTAGGATAAAGATCTATTCATTTACAGCCGTGGTTCTCAAAGTGTGGTCCCCGGACAGGTGTCATCAGCATCACTTGGGAATTTGTTAGAAATGTAAATTCTCGGGCCTCACCTCAGACTACTGAATCAAAAGCCTGCGGTTGGGTACAGAGACTGTGTTTCAGTAAGCCCTCCACGCGATTTGGATGCCTGCTCCGGTTGGAGAACCACTGCCTTAAAGGAAGATTTTCAAGGTTTACGTTAAGTGCCTAAACCATCTTGGATCTTGTTAAATTAACATCGTGGGGTTTCTGTGCCTCTCAGATGATGTCAATTTGGGTGGCTAATCCTGACTCCAGTGGCAAACTTACCCCCAGGTTGTAGCCACTGCCGCCTCCACTTAGTGTGACAAGAGTCTCCTTTTAAATCCCCTACTTGAGTGGACCCTGAAATTTGATTTCTGTTCCCCTTGTTCTGCAAACCCCCTCCAACTAACGTCCAAAGTTCTCAGGAGCGGCAAAGCCTTCAGGTATAAAGAACGTTTGTGCCCCTTTCTGCTCTGGTCCAAACTCGCACTCAGGCCTGGCAATTCAGTTCTTCCCTTCTGGCTGGTAATTTCTTACCACCTTGTTAGCTCCTTGGTGCTTTTGAGATCATGTTTTTGTGTTTTATCCAGAAATTTCATTTCTTTCCAGTCAAAGAGTTAGTCCCAATTTCCTAGCTCACCATTATAGGAAATGACCTCATGCAGGTATTTCTAGATTAGTTTTCATCTAAAACATGAGAGAAAACAAAAAAATGTTCAGATAGTTTAGCTTCGTGGGGACATGACACTGATAATGAAACATTTTTAAAATGCTCCCCTTGTGTCATAAGATTTATTCCTCAACTGAGCACAGATTGACTTTCCAACGAAGCCTGTTGGCAGTGTTAAGACCGCTCTCGGGGGAGGCTGGAAGTCCTGTTGCTCACGCACCTGTGAGAAGTCTCTGAGCGAGATGCAGCAACTGCCTGAGACTTAAATTTAATCTTCGATGGTTCATTCATATACTTATTATAAAACATATTCGTATTGGCAGAAAGTGGATGGGTTCTATCATCCTGAGGTGGAATGTTGCTATAGGGAAGTGAATTTATTGACTGTTGTATGAAAATAACATATTTATGCAAAATTATTCCGTAAAGGAACATCTGCTGTTTGCTTTAAGGGACGTATTCACACAAGAGTGTAAACAGAAAAAGAAGTAAAGTTAATTTAAGATTATAAACCTCCTCACCAGAACCTTTTTAAAGATAATGTGAAAATATTGTTTTCGCATGGACAGATATTGAAATTTCATTAACACAGTGAGCTGTGGCTCATTTGATGGTATTTAAAGTAACTGATTTATTCTAGAGAGAGGCTCGTGGATTTTAGTGAAAGGAAACCAAATAAAATTCTCTGGAGAAATTTGAATTAAAATGAAATCTTCTCTGTGTGTTTTTAAATAACTGTTCCATTCTTTGATCATACTATATTCAGACAACTAAAATAAATGCAAAGGAATGCGGAAAACTCACTAGCAGTTGCACTAGAAGCAGAATGTGGCAATTAAATAGTACGGGAAGAAACAATTTAAAATACTATCTCAGAAAATTGACCAGGATATTGTGATCAAATCACTATTTCTCTTTTTAACCTAGTCAAAATCTGTGTCTTCAGATACTTTCCGTTAGTTATTACTGTGCAGGTCAGCGTGGTCAGAAAGGCAGGTCTTAGCTGCAGTATGATCGCGTTCATTTCTATAAAATGAATCTGAGAAAGCTTCTTTATAAGCTCCGGTGACATGATTTCCAGATCTAACAAATTTGTTTCTTCAGTTTTCTCTTAATCCTATAACTAAAATTTGGATATTTGTGATAGAAGCTGGAAGACAGCTCAAGAGCATAAAATTCCCATTATTTTCAACTGCTTTCACGGACAGTTTATCTGAGAAAAGTTGGCGCTCTTCAAAAGCTCAGAAACATGTATGCTCACCTAGAAGAGCACGAAAACTATTTATATTAGGACATATTTCAGGACCTCCACATGTCATCGGCCCTCTGAGATATTTATGTGCTTCCTGTGCTGTTCACTGAAAATACGCAAAGTGATCTGCAGTGATCTCTACACAAATGGAAAGGTTCAGCCACATTCTCTGCCCAATCCCACCGCACGACACTGCTTTTCCTTCATTGCTTATATCCCAACGTAAATGTGGGCAAACTACAAAACAGGGAATAAAATCATTTTTCTTCCTTATCTCCTTCTGCTTTGAGTGTCATGCCTTGTTGTTCCCTTAAAAAGTCCCATATTTAGAGCCCATTATGTGTCCAATACTGTGCCAGAAATCTAAAGCAAGTTCCTTCAGGAACTCAATCTCATAGCTACTAGGAAAACATATGAATATGTTGTGCTATAGTTTTACAGTAGAGGTGCAGGCGATAATTTATGGGGATTTACATAGCTGGAGTGAGGATTTGTGATATATAAAGGTACAAATTTTAATTTTAAGAATATTGCTTTCCTACAAATACAATGGAAACATCAATATGATTTATAATTCAAGTATAATGAAAATCAAGGAAAGGAAATTTAAAGGACATAGAATCACATAGATCAACTGGAGAACTGGAACAAAAACTTTGGTGAGCAATCCATCGATATACTCCCAAATGACCCACTGGGTCCTGAAGCTCTCGGTATGACCTGAACTACTCCAGATTTACTGGTAGGAATAATGGGTAAAAATAGCTAAGACATTTTTAAAGGAAGAAACATGATAGAAGATTTGCATTAATAAAGTATCATAAGAATATTCAATCAAACTATAGATGGGTAAAATTCAGTGCGAGTAAAAAGCAATTTCTTAACAATAATAATAGATTATTCAGTGTATGGAATCGGGACAACTGGTTGTATATAAGAAAAAATAAAATTAAAATAGAATGCAAAAATAACTTCACCTTAGTTTCTGATATAGACATGATTCACTGTATTGGGAAAAGAAGCAGCAGCTGTGTCAGGGAGCAGTGAGTCTCCACTTCTGCTGTGGCAGCTGAGATGCATTTCTGATATAGTGTCTTTGAAGAAGCTGAAGTGCCTCCGTGGGTTGTTATTAACACAAATAACAAAGATGAAAAAGGACCCAGACTTCTAATAGGGCATCAGTCTTGTCCAAAAGCGTGACCTGAATTCCAGCTTCCTCGCTCTCCTGGCACCCAAAACCCTTTTACTCCAGGACGTCTGTGCAGTGCCGTGATTCCCTCCCAGCGCGCCCGGCCCTGCGAGGGGCGCAGAGCTCACGGGACAGCCTGGCGCATCCTGTCCCGACTGTCTCTTTCAGAACGTCCACTTACAGAAACGCATCCCAGAAAGACAACAGTACAGGCATAAGAATAGGGAAAAAGTTAAATAAGCAAAACTATTTATTAATATTAACAGGATGGTTTTTAAGGAATTACAGGCATACCTCAGAAATATTGTGGGCTCAATTTCACACTACTACAATAAAGTGAATATGACAATAAAATAATGAGTCACATGAATATTTTGGTTTCCCAGTGCATATAAAAGTTGTATTTACATTATACTGTAGTCTATTAAGTGTGCAATAGCATTATGGTTAAAAAGTACATGTTTTAATTACAAATATTTTATAGAGGGAAGCTGCGACAGGGGTGGCTAAGCAAGGCTACCTAGATGGCATCAACAGGTGCAGGGCCATGGGCATTCGGTCCTGCCTGGGTCCCCCAGGAATATGCACACACCTGCACTCAACTGTTTACTGCAGCCCAATTCACAATCTCAAAGGTGTGGGATCAACTTAAGTGCCCACCGCTTCATGAGTGGATTAATCAGAAGTGGTATATATATACTATAGAGCATTACTCAGCCATAAAAAGAAATGAAATAATGTCTTTTGCAGCAACTTGTATAGAACCAGAGGCCATTATCCTAGGCAAAATATCTGAGGAATAGAAGAACAAACACCACAGGTCCTCTCTAATAATGGGAGCTAATTGATGGGCACACGTGGGCACCAGAAATGTAGAGGTAATTGGAATCCAAGAAGGAGGGGGTAGGCAAGGAGGGGTACAGACTGACCTATCGGGTACAACGAACACTATCCAGGTGATAGGCACACTGAAAGCCCCGACTTACACATTATACAAGGCATCCATGTAACAAAAACATTTGTACCTCCTTACTATTTTGAAATAAAAAAAAGGAAATCTGACAGTATAACTAATTTAGCTCTGATGAGAAAAATCTCATCCAGCTATAATCTTTTCTCTCTGAATTCAGACTTCTGATTTACTTTATGTCCTTGTTCTTTATGGTGGTCTGATTGCAAGTCAAGAATCATATCTTAGAGGTTATAAATAATAAAATGCAAGTATAAGTCTTGCATATTTTAAATCCATTTACTTTTCAGTTTCCTGTGTAAACAGCGGAAACTGTAGATTTGATCATTGATCTGAAGTGCATGGTTGTCTTGCAAAGGTTAAAAGAAAATGCTATGGTTTCAGTATATTAAATACCTAAAGGCGACATTTGAGCTAAAATACTGTAGAATAGCCCTAAACTCAATATATGTAACTTGAAACATAACTGTACTAATTTCAGTGTAAAATAAATTATTCCTTACTTCTAAAATTCAAAAGAAATTAAGGATTGCATCAAATTAAGGTTAGATTATATTGGAAATAAGCAGTTTAATTGCATTCAATATTATTATTATTTTATTTTAGAATATTGCAGGGGTACAAATGCTTTGGTTATATATATTGCCTTTGCACCACCCGAGTCAGAGCTCCCAACCCCAAGACATCGTGTACCGTACCCATTAGGTGTGAATTTACCCATCACCTCCTCCCCCGACACCTGCCTGACACCCTATGAATGTTGCTTCCATATGTGCACATGAGTGTTGATCAATTAGTACCAATTTGATGATGAGTACATGCAGTGCTTGTTTTTCCATTCTTGTGATACTTCACTTAGAAGAATGGGCTCCAGCTCCATCCAGGATAATACAAGGGCTATTAGTTCATCATTTTTTCATGGCTGAGTAGTGCTCCATGATATACATATACCATATTTTATTAATCTACTCATGTATTGATGGACACTTGAGCTGTCTCCACATCTTTGAAATTGTGAATTGTGCTGCTATGAACATCTGAGTGCAGATGTCTTTTTTATAGAATGTCTTTTTTTCCTTTGGGTAGATGCCCAGTAGTAGGATTACTGGAACAAATGGTAGTTCTACCTTAGCTCTTTGAGGTATCTCCATACTACTTTCCATAGAGATTGTACTAGTTTGCAGTCCCACCAGCAGTGTATGAGTGTTCCTATCTCTCCACATCCATGCCAGCGTTTATTGTTTTGGGACTTTTTGATAAAAGCCATTCTCATTGGAGATAAGTGATATATCATTGTGGTTTTGATTTGCTTTTCCCTGATGATTAGAGATGTTGATGATGATGATGAATGGTTTGTTGGCCATTTGTCTTCTTTTGAAAAGTTTCTGTTCATGTCTTTTGCCCACTTTTTTATGGGATTGTTTGATTTTTTTCTTGCTGATTTTCCTAAGTTCTATATAGATTCTAGTTATCAGCCCTTTATCGGATGTGTAGCATTTTCTCCCATTCAGTAGGTTGTCTATTTGTTCTGATGATAGTTTCCTTGGCTGTGCAGAAGCTTTTTAATTTCATCAGGTCTCAGTTATTCAATATTATTATTTTTAATTCTATGACCATCTATTAAAACTAGCTCTGGGTGCATACACAAGCTAAGGAAAAGTCTACTGCCTTGCAGCACGTCTTCCCAAAGGATCAGAGTAGCTCAATATGTTACAGATTTTATCCTCTCAGGAAAGTGCCTCTTACTTTGAAGCTATAATTAATTTATTCTCTAATGATAGTTTACTCTGTAAAATCAGCCAATCCTCCCAAATCCTCACATCCACTGGTGATGAGATAGAAAGATGAATTTAACAGTTAAAACAATTTAAAAATGGCATTTCATTTATACTTTAATTATTATAACTTTATTTACTTATTTTGCCACAGGTTTATTTGTTCTGTACGATAAAAAAGAAAGTTCTTATGCCCAAGGATTTGATGGAAGTGGGAAGCTCATTATATGGCCAATTATTGCTGATGTGTTGACAGCTTTGCAACAATCCGCGACAATGTGTCACTTTCTCACCACAGACAAGTCCTGTGTAACAAGCCCCTCCAGCAGTGGTTAAACTATTCGATTATTTTTAAAGTGTTTGACCTCTTTCTTTGTACCCTGCAGGGGAAAAACTTAACATTTAACTAACAGTGAGGAATCCTTGCTGAGGGTGAAAATACTCTTTTTTCCCTACCTAGTTGTCTGCTCAGCTGATTCATGGCTGAAATATTCTAGTTTAGATTTAATAGCTATGAGAAAGGTGTGATTTTTTTTTTCTTGGTTCCATGTATTCTTGTGCTTTATAAATTCCTTATAAAGACTATTAAATATATTTTGATGTTTTCTCTAAAGATGAAAAAGATCCTTGGTGCAGTTGGATCTGCAAAATACTCTCAATTGCAGTTCCTTCAATGATTTATTGTTTTTCCAATATGCAAAAGATAGTATATGTGCACAGGAGTACATGAAAACATATTATAATTGAAGAAAAATAATAAAATGAGCAACCGTGTACCTACCACATAGGACAAGAAATAGCATGACTTTGCTCCTTGGCTAGACTGAAAATAAATGAAATCAGTAATTTCTGATCAGACTTGGATGTTAGCCATATAAATTCATCAGAATGCTACTAACTTCTCTTTGCATTTCCTTGTGTGATTGCCATTCTGAAAGATGGCATGATTTTTGGAAAGACTATAATTTGATTCCCCAAATTAAAATACCATATATTATGCATAGAGTAGGGTTTCTTTGATTTTCTAAAAGTTTTCTTCATTTATTGTTAGCTATTGCGTGCACACGAATGAATATAATACATGAAGTTCAATAACTATGAAGTGAAAACTGAAGAAGCTATAAATGAGAACCAGAAATAAGACTTTGTCTAAACCCTAAAGCCCAACCCTCTATGTGCCCCTCCCCAGTCACGGCCTCATCTCTCACTGCTAGAATGCTTTATAACAAATACATTCTTATTTAGCATTTTGCTTCCTATGTTCTCATTCCTAAAATTCGCTCCTTATTTTTGAACTTGTGTGAACATGTTTATTAATAAAATATTGCATTCTTTTTCATTTTCTGTTTCTTTTTCTCCATAATATTTTATGAATTTGATTTGAGTTGCTACACTGTGCTATGGTTTGCTTACTTTTTTGCTATGCAATCTTCAGTTGATAGTGTAGTTTTGATCCATTCTGTTCCTGATGAACACACATGTTATTTTAACTTTTGGCTACTACAAATAATCCTGTCCATGCTGAACACTCTTCCCCAGAGGGCTTTAGCCCATGAAACCCATCTTAGACTCCTGACATCAGAATTCTAAGATAATAAATTTGTGGTGTTTTAAGCTACTAAATTTGTAGTAATTTGTTAGAGCAGTAATAGGAAACTAATACAGTCCACTGTTTTAAGCCATTTGAGGTTTGAGGTTGTTTATTAAGGCAGCATAACTTAGTTTATCTTGACTGATAACAATCTTCCCCTATCTGTGGTTTTTATGGTCAGCACTAGTATGAAGAAAAAAATACTTAAAATTTCAATTGGTGATTTTTCACCCAAACCATCTTTATAGTTTTTCTTAATTTCCTCCTTCCTACTTTTGAATCAGGGTGTAGATACAATTTTGGATGTTATTATTATTGGCTATGTATTTTCTGTAATATAGGACTTTAATCTAAAATGCAATAAATTCCTGTCTTTAAAGAAAACCATCATACGCTGTTGGTGGGAATATAAACTGATGCAGCCACTGTGGAAAACAGAGTGGAAGTTCCTCAAAACTTAAAGATGGAACTACCATATGGTGCAGCAATTTCACTTGTGGCTATATGTCCCAAGGAACTGAAATTAGGATCTGGAAGCGATGTCTGCACTCCATGTTGATTGCTGCATTGATCACAACAGCCAAGGTACAGAGCAACCTAAAAGTCTGCTGACAGACGCACAGACAGATGACATGTGGTCAGTACAAGATGGAATGTTACTTGGTGTTAATAACGAGGGAAGTCCTGCCATTTGCAGCAGCATGGGTAAACCTGCAGGACACTATGCTGAGTAGAATAAGCTAGGGACAGAAGGACATGATACCCCTTATGTGATGAATCTGAAATAATCAGACTCAGAGAAGCAAAGAGAAGAATGGTGGTTGCTACGGGCTATGGGGAGGAGGAAATTGGGAAGTTTATGTCAAAGAGTACGAAGTCTCCATTATACAATAAATAAGTCCTACAGACCCACTGTACAGCATAGTACTTACAGTTGATAATACAGATTTTATACTTCAAAATTTGCTAAGATGGTGGATCTTATGTTAGATGTTCCTATCACACAAAAAGTAATAATAAATAAAGAGTGTGTGAGGAAACTTTTGGAGGTGATGACAGGTTTACGGCATAGATTGTGGCAATGGTTTCATGGGGGTATACTTATCTTTATACTCATCACGGTGAATACATTAAATATGCGTAGCTTTTTGTATGTCATTTATACCTCAATAAAGCGGTTGAAAATGTTGTTATTTTAGAATCTCAGTTTAGTTCTCACTCTTTATTGGTTTTTGAAATGTAGAATAATTTTTCATGCCTCTGGATAAGATAAAAGATACAACCCGTAGACGCTGTGCGGGGGACAAACTAACACAGTCCCTTTCTTAGCAAGCTGATTTGGTGGCAGTGGCTTCTTCCCTCAAGAAGATGAAAGTGGTAAACCGTCAAGAGAGATTGTGATGTTGAGATCAGTGTGAAATTTCACTGAAGAACTCAGCTATCAAATGTCACACATGAAAAGGGATTAGAAGCTGAGCTATTGTGAAGTGATGAAGATGAAGAAATATTTTTAGAATGTGTTTCTTCTTATGTGAACTTCTGCGTGGAATCCAGAAGGGACTAAAGTGGATGCAGGAGATAGAAACACGAAAGAAAGAGCAAAAAGGGAAGCACCGCTTTCTGAGGTTCAAGAATTTCTATGTAAGTAACACAAACACAGAGCTGGCTGTGAGACAAGAATATACACTTGAAAAAATAGCACTTAGAATCAAGTAAAATAACTGATACATTTTGTAACGCAGGAATCTAGGGAGTAAATATTAAGGACAATTACTCGGAGGGCATAGATTCTAATTTGTATCAGGCATATTCATCTATATGTTTTTTCTTTTGCCTACAACACCACACACATACATTCATTCATACACACACATGCACACACAAGCGCATACAGACATAGCCACATTTGCATGTTTGATCATTTTCTATACAGGTGGGAACACCTGTTCAGAGTCCCTCTCCCTGGAAGTGTGCAGAGAAGAGAAAGAAGGCAGCTTTCTCTGTAGTTCCTCTGAAATACTCTGCAGAGGTTCTCTGTATGGGGCTGTTATCAGGGAGTGTTCCTGGGAGTGGTGGAAACACCCTTTCTCCCCCCTCCCTCGCTCCCCGCCACAGGTGGAGAGCTTCTCTGCACTGTCTCAATACTTGTTCTGTCTGGCAGTTTTGAAAGCTTGCTGTCCAAATTGGTATTCCACAGTCCCAGCCCATCTGGTGGGTGGGAAATATCTTGATATCTTGTCAGTTAATATTTTATGCCTCCAAGGTACTTCTTACAAATGAATGTCTTACTCTTCCTAGCAGTATCTAGTTTTCTGTGCAGGAATATTCTCAGAAAAACGCTGTAGTAGTAATTCTTCTTTAAACAATGTTTTCTGTGAATTTTCTACATTAACACTCATTTGTACACATATACATCAGAGCTCTGCGTGCCAGAGCTCTTTAGCCCCTGATTTGTTATCTATAAAATAATCTTCCACTTATTACTTTAGCCATTGTTATAATAAGGAATACTGTTGACTTTTTTATTATGGTAAAAACACTTAATGTGAGATCTACCCTCTTGCATTTTTCAGTGCATAATATGGTATTTTTAACTATAGGAAGAGTTCTACTATTTTAATATGCAGACCAACTGCTGCATAGCTCAGATACTACTAGATTATCAAGAAAACCTGTCCCATGTCCACTTTGGGCACTGTAGGTTAGGTTTCCTTCTCCGTGTTCTCAAATACCTTTTGTACATTTCTATTACTATAATGTCCACATTCTTGCCACTAGACTTTGAGTATTGTTAAAACAAATGCACTATTTTAGCAACTCCAGACACGGGTTCAAAAATGTTTAGCAGCCAGTTCTCACCCCCCCCACAAAGTGTATGCACATATATATGTACATAAGTTTCTTATGAATTTTACTGACATAAAGATTGAGGAGGATATAATACAATATGCTTTATACAATACATGCACACAATAATAAATATTTAGTGCTCTTTATGGTAAATTCTATATAGTCAATTGATTCTCACAGAATATTTTCATTGATTTTTGCTGGAATTTTGTATTTATAGTCAACTTATCACTGCAATTGATGGGTTAGTGTAGTTCTGATATGAATGTTGGTTGATATTTTCATTTATGTCAATGAGTAAGAGGAGAGTGAAATGACAGACAGAAAAGTATGTGGGGACTTCAATTATTACCGTTAATATAAGCACAATTGCAAATATCAGTGAAATGTACAACTGTAAAGAGATGAATATAATCAAAGAGTCAAAGCAAGTTATTCTCATTCAGGATCATCTTAACAAGTGAATGGTGAAAAAATCAGAAAGTGAGAGGAAAGCACTTGGACAGCCTTCAAATTGAAGTCAGTTTCTGACCTATCCAATTCATGGAAACGAAGAAGATTGGACAACACTGGAGAAGAGGTAGAAAGTTACTTTTTCAGGTTGAAAATCTATTCAGACTCATAGTGTTCTAAGGTTAGACTTTACCTCGCTGAGATTTCAGTCCAGCGACATCTACAGAAACATGACCTTTTTGTCTCTAAAGACAAGGTCTTGAAAGTATTTTAAAATGGTTCGAAAAACTCATTTGTCATAAACTAACTTTTTAGAAACAACACTTCAGTGACTTGAGTTACGATAAATCAGAAGCACGCTGGTTAAATTTACCCTGAAATGTCTACGGGATTAAAGATTAACAGGCAGGAAAATGGAGAAGACACAGTGTGGGCATTTCCAAAGGCAATGCATTTGATCAATATTACTTAAGTCACTAAACAACAACAACAAAAGAACTTGTTTCTATCTTTTTTGGTCTGTCATGCTATCACAACTTGTCAGATGAAAATAACTCTAACATTGCTTTGTGTAATTGCAATTTCTGTCTTTATTCTTAATACTCTTAATTACAGAGACAAAGTAAAAATCTAATCTCGCAATAATTTTCTGTCTTACTAAATTTTTTTAATAGACTTTATTTTTGGAGCAGTTTTAGGTTCATAGCACTATTGAACAGAGGCACAGAGATTACTCACACCCCATCCCCCAACACATGCGTAGCCACTCCAGTTATCAATGTCTCCCCCAGAGTGACAATTTAGTTACAGCTGTAACGTTTGGTAATAACAGACAATTTGGAAGTTGGATATGATTATTAGAAATTTTTTCCAATTTTGTATGTTTTATAACTTTGTACTCTTTTCTCCTTTACTTAATATCCAGTTGTATTTTCACTTATAAGAATAAACCTACTTTGGCTCTTCCTAGAATTGTATGTATCTAGTCAGAGTAATAAAAAGAAATTAAAATATGCATATTTAAATGTATTACGAATAAAACACTATTATGACAAAGTCTATTCATTAGCTAGGAATAGAAAGTTGAACTTATAGAAGTAAAATTAGTGGGACTAAAATAATGGAGCCTTAATGATTTCCTTTCTTTTAAACTTCAGTCCACAGAAGCAACTTCAGTTATTGAAAATCAGCGGAAGTGACATATGGGCTGGATGATTAGGCAACTAAGGTAAGAATAGAGAAAAAGGCATACATCATCCTGCGGTCTGTAAGGACAGAGGAGTTGTGACCTTGAGTACATTTTAAACTGCGTCAAAGCAGTGCCTACCTTCAAACACTCCCACCCTGGGAACTACAGGAGTGACAGTTTCACTTCCTACCTTTGAGAGAGACAGAAGCAAATTATTAACTGCTACATCACATTCTTAAAAATAGCTAAGGCAATGACCAGCATGGTTTTTTGGAGAATCAGTAAATCTTAACTAATCTAATTTTATTTTATTATAGAATAACAAATTGAATAAATGAGTAAAGATAGTTGAAAGTGTTTTGACTTAATAAGAATTTTACTTTTGTTTAAAGGAGAAATACTATGATTTTCTTTAAGCCAATATTTTATAGTGAGGTATCAGCTCATTTACTATTTAAATTGCAAAATGCTAAGCGTTCACATATATCCCCTGTCATCTTTAAGTAGACTAGAAATAGACACCCTCATTTAATTCCCAGTTCACATTAAAGGGGGCACCAAGGGTGATTTCTGGCTATCATTGAAATTTTAGACCCTAAAAGGACAGAAAATATTGAGTAAAGAAATGATTAAATTTTGACTGATTTAGTTCAAGGTCTTGTGCTGAAAAGTATTTCAATACTGCAGCTTCACAATATACCAAAAATTGGGTCTTAATATTCCCCAAAGCCAGTTTTTTGCTTCTCTGAAACCCAAAAGATATTTGAAATAGTCTTTTGGGTTCTGATTCATTTTAAATCCTACTACTGTGTTTTGTAACACAACTGCCAGAGGTCTCTTGATAATTTTTAACTTACTTTTGAAATCCACCCAAACGCAAAATTGGAAAACAGACTCCTGCTTACAGCTCTTAGTATTGCCTTTTTCACGTGACCCAGTTTCATATGATAAATTTTTCCAACAGTGAGTGCCAGGCATAAACGAAATAGTTAATTGATTAATTCAATACATATGTATTGGGCATCTACGCATTATTAGTCACACAACCGGGAGCTAGATATGTGTAATGCCTGCCCTTCTGCCATGTGTATGTAGCTGAGAAGACAAACGATTAAACCCACAAAAACAAGCAGTGGTAAACTCCTACAACCACAGCAATGTAAACATACACATTAAATGCACATGTAAAAGCAAGTGTGCAGTCAGTGCCCGTCCAGAGAGCTTTTCTGTCCCTTTACTTCTGTCCCTTTTGTCTACCCAAGTCCTGGAGATGCCAGAAACCACACAGCTAGCAGGAAGAAAAGCCAGCAGTGTCCTTTTTCCATTGCAAGTCTTCCCACATATAGCAGGTAAGGCTTGCCGAAGGGAAATATCTTCAAATTCCACAGTTTTTATTATTTCCCTGGGCTGGACATGTTAATTACTAACTCTTTGGGGCTGTCTGAAGTGACAGGACAGAGGAAAGGAGATCTACCTCCGTAAAGCAGGTTTATAGGAGAAATAGGGAAAAAGTGTACTTCGCTTTCAACACACTGGTTTTAATTAGAAGGGAGTCTCTGACTGCCATAGGAGAATCATGTTAACCTCACCTGTTCTGATGTTCTGCTGGTAGGTGTATGCATGCTAAGGGTTGGTACGCCCTCCTGGAGCATTTACCCTGTTACCACCGTGCAGTGCCCTTCCTTATCCCTGGTCAATTTCTTGCTCTGAAGACAGCTTTGTCTGTAATTGATACAGCTACTCCAACTTTCTTTTGATTAGTGTTAGCATGGTATATTTTTCCTCATCCCTGTATTTTTCTTTCCCTTTTAAATTTTTTGACTTTATTTTTTCGAGCAGTTTTAGGTGCATGGCAAAATTGAGCAGAGCAGGAAGTGCAGAGAATCCCCATATGGTCCTGACCCCACTATTAATGTCCTCACTAAAGTGGTACATTGGTTACAAATGGCGACACATCGTTACCATCCAAAGTCCACAGTTTACATCAGGGTTTGCTCTTGGTTTGCACATACTCCCCCATGACATGTGATGTGGAGTATCTTTTCACATCCTAGTTTGCCATCTATATATCTTCTTTTGCCAATTTTTTAAAAATCAAGTTATTTTCTTATCAAGCTTTAAGGATTTTTTGTATATTTTGGATAGTAGTCCTTTGTCAGATATGTCTTTTGCAAATATTTTCTACCATTCTATGGCTTGGCTTTTCATTATTTTAAATTTTAATTCAATCGAGTTTATCAGTTATTTCTCTTATGAATTGTGCCTTCGGTGTTGTATCTAAAAAGTCAGCACCATACTTAAAGTCATCTAGGTTTTCTCCTAAGTTATCTTCTAGGAGTTTTATATCTTACATTTAGATCTACGATCCATTATGAGTTTATTTTTGTAAAGTTGTAAGTTCTGTGTCTATATTTTTTGCATGTAGAGATCCAGTTCTCACAGCACCATTTGTTGAAAAAAAAAACTATCTGTTTTCCATTTATTGCCTTTACTCTTTAGTTAAAGGTCACACGACTATGTTTATGTGGGTCTATTTTTGGGCTCTCCTAATGTTATTTTGATATATTTCTCTATTCTTTTTGCCAATAGCACACTATATTGATGACTGTATTCTTAGGGTACATTTTTTAGTTAGGTCATGTTAGTCCTATGATGTTGTTCTTTTCATTCATTATTATTTTGACAACAAACTCAAATCAATGATACTAATAGGCATTGAGGATATTTATTTTCCTAATTTTTTTCTCTGGTGGACATTTTATATTTCATTTGAATCATGCATTTTTGGGGGAGGATTCTATTCATTACTTAAGAGTTTAGCTGACTTAAGACAATAAAGCTCTTGTATCTACTAAGAGTTTCAATGTGACAGTATATCTCCAATTTTTGGAGTCCGGCTGCCACTGACTAGCTATGTGCCCTTGGACAATTTACAGACTCATGTGAGCCTCTGACTCCTTATTTGTAAAATGAGAACAAAAACAATCCCTCCCTCGTAAGGTTGCTGTGAGTATTCCTGGCTGGAACATAGTAACACGCTGTACAAAGGTTAGTGCTAATGATGACGATGAAGTGATAACAGTGATGATTAAGATGGATCTCAGAACACAGGGTTGAAGAATAAAATGTTTACAAGTCTTAGTATAACCCCGTTCTCATGTGGCTTCGTCCTGGGGTTCATTTGTGCTCAGAATACTAATCTGGGCACATTAAGCCTTCTGTCTCTACAGAATGAGATAGAAGGTCAATTTTAACACGTATCTTTGATCTTAAATCATTTGATTAGAATGAGAGCACGTTAATTATTCCTCCCCTAACTTGATCTTGTTTTCCCCTCACAGCAGAATCCTTACTGACTTTTTGCACCTGGTGTTTGTGAGAAGTCAGGCTAACCTGCTCATTTTTTCGAAGTGATGAATTGGATAATAACAATAATCCCTTCAAAATCTTTTAACCGCTTTCCAAGGATTAAGTCTAAAGCCTTTACCACATAAGCCCCCTGGAATATTGGCTTCGACCTCCTTTCCAGGTTAATTTCCAAGGAGCTGCACGGACTCCTCTCTGCTAAGACGGCTGCGTTCTACGTTTCTTACCTTCTAGATTGAGTCCTCCTCTCTGCCTGCAGATCTGTTTCCCTGAATCCGCTCTCCACAATGCAACCAGAGCAATCTTTGAAGTACGCAAATTGATTATGTCAGTCTCCCGCTGAAACTCCTTAAATAGCCGTTAGTTAGTTGCTTCCAGGAATAGAGTTCAGTCTCCTTAACATGGTTTGTAATACTCCATCTTTCTGGGCTTGTCTCTCTCAGTCTGCCACACCGTGTTTGAGTCACTGCACACCTTTTAGATGCCATTTCCTCTACCTCGTATGGTCTCCCATTCCCTCCGCCCGCCCCGCATGTCCTAGGCATGGCAACTTCTGTTCAATTCATCCCTCAGATTTAGGGTTGCCAAATAAAATACAGAGCACCCATTTAAATTTTACATAAATACCAATTAATTTTTTAGTATAAGTATGTCCCAAATATTGCATGAAACATATTTATACTAAAAATTATTTGTTGTTTATCTAAAATTCAAATTTAAATAGGCATCTTATATTTTTATTTGCTAACCCTAGCAAACTTACTCAGATTTACAACTGAACCTTCTCTTAGAACCAGGTCAACATGTTCTGTTAACAGACTGTACTTCGTGGCATTAACCACGGTGTACTAAATGGTTGTTTATCTATCTCTCCTACGAGACAGTTTCCTCTGTGGGGAAAAGGCTGTGTGTTTATCATGGTACTGTCTGCAGCAATTACTAGATTGAGTTCCTGGAAGATAGAGACCATTGAACAAAGACTTACTGAATAAATGAATGAGTGATGGAGAGATGAATGAATGAATGGGTATGTCAAGATTCCTATCAGATACTTCTTCAATAGAACCTTCCCTTACCTCAGCCCAGGCAAAACTGTTTGGTAATTATCTCCGTTTTTTTGTGACATCTTTTACGTATTTCTTTCATAGCTCTTATACATATTCTGGCATAACACAACTGTTTGTTGACATGTCTATGTACGTTTCTACCTGGTAAGCATCCAGCAGTCAGAGATTATGTCTTTACCATCTCATTGCTATACTCTCTGCTTCCACATTGACTTGTTAATCACTGGTAGATACTAAACAATGATTGGGATTTAAAGAAGGGGCATATAGTACACTTCTTAGAGGGAAGCGTTTGTTTAGCTGAATGTAAATAAAATATGCAATTACTGACAAAGAATACACCTTGATTACATTAATAAGAGAGTGGTGCCTGCCAGATCACCTACTGAGAATTTGCTCAAATTAGAATATCTTATTTTAAGAGAGCTACTAACTAAAGATGATCCAGATCGCAGTGCCCAAGATGATAACAATAGCTAATATTATGTGCCAAGTAGTGTGTTACATAATTTAACTGTATAATCTCCATTACATTTCATAACTGCCTTATGGGGTAGGAACTAATGTCTCCATGCCTACATATTAAAGATGTAAAAATTAGGCTTAAAAATGTCCCCCAGGTCCTATATGTAATAAATAGTGGGAAACTGTTGACCAGGCCCTTGTTGTTTAAAAAATCTCACACACCACATAATATAAGAAATGGTTGAAGGAAAGGTTTGTTAACCTGAAGAGAAAAAAATGACAAATGTCAGGTATTTGGAAGATCAGACTATTTGTGTTTCTAGAGGGCAGAATTAAGGTCGATGGGAAACATATTTGGTTAGATAAGAGGGGAAATTTTCTAACACTATGGTTATCAAGTGTAAATAATGTATTAATATTTAGAATCGGAATAATTGGATTTGGAATGTAATTGGTTTGAGACCCCTCGACAAATAGCACGTCCCACGTTCCTGGTACGTTAGGGGTAAGACGGGAGGTGACAGGAGGGTCAGCAGGGAGTTGACAGTAACGGACTGTGCTGCACAGACTGACAGATGAAAATAACAGGATATTTTGTATTTTAATGACGGTGGATTTGATGCTTATATCTGTAAAGAGTTCCCTGGCTGAAACTTCAGACATTTCTGTAGCTTTCTATGGAACTGGTAATGTCTGGGAAAAGATGACATTTCAAAGCTGTAAGTGTTTTTAATCTTTGAGGTAAGAACTTAAATCCCTCCATTGGACATTCTGTTTCACTGTTTTTAGTGACCACCTAAAAGGATCCCTTATTGACGCAAAGTAAGGCTCATATTGCTCTTTGGGGAAAATTTCAAAGTCGCTATTAACTTTAATGAAGAGGTTTCTAGACTGGGAAGGGGAGTGGGGCATCTAGGATTCCACATCGCTGTATGGTTGAGGCAGAACTCTGTCTTTACAGGCTCTTCTGATTATGAGAAAAAAATAGTTCTTTTTCTCTATGTGGATTTAGATTTTACTTTGCTTTAAAGAGTTGCTTACTGTGTTTGTTCTTGTCTGGAAATTCACTGCCAGGAAATAGAAAGTGCTGTTCTGGAAGGCTGCAGGGAGACTGGGGTAGCTGAAGTTCAACTTGTGCGGTGCCAGGAATGACGAGCACTGCAAGGCACAGTGAACAGCCCAGACTTGGTGGAACGTAGTGATGTCAGAGTATTATGTTCTGGTACAATTGTGCTTTTGGAGCCACTAGGTGAGAGTGCACGGATGTGCCCTGATTATGGGCAGCAAATTCCCACTGACTGTGATCCCACGATGAGGAAAATCGGGGCTGGGACTTATCTGTGGTCCCAGTTACCGAGGTGTGATCCTGAGGGACACTTTCCCTGAGAGCACTCCTCGTGGTTGGGTCAACCCGGTCCCCTTCGCAGAGGGGCGGACGGAGGCTGAGGCCAAGGCAGTGCTCTGGTGCCTAAGCACGGGGGGACAGTCTCGAGGGGGACTGGCCACGCCTGTGGGCTTGAGTAGCCACGGGTACTGCTGCTTAGAAGACTGTGCTGCAATTCTTCCATGTAAATTAACATAAACTTTAAAAAAGTCTCATTAGAAGTTACAAATATTTTCTTCTGTGTTAGTAGAACTAAGGACAGGGTCAGGTCCGTGTCTAGGGTATAATGATCAAGGCAGGCAATAGCAGCTCTCTCTTACAAGCCTCCTCCTCCCTGCCCAGCCCAGTGTGCTGGATACACATTACTCTAGGACAGTGGGGACTTCCAGAGCTGTCGGGGTCGGTGTAAGGGGCAGGAGCACAGAGCGAGCAGGGAGGACCCAAAGAAGCAAAACATAAATGCACGGACTAATGCAGAAAAACCCAGAAAATGTCACCATGTTGATGAAATGCTAGGGTGGGCTGCTGTGGCCACAAGAGTGCTGCCATGAAAACATTCCACTTGCAGTGCCCACCACTGGGAGCAAGGTGACCAGCAGCCCAGCTGCTGCCCATCTGGGTCCAACCAGGGTTTGTGCCAAAGCCGTGGTTCCCCAGGATCCTCCCAGCCCGTGGGGAGACCAGCGCCAGCCCCCCCTCCTCCAGTGGGGACTGGAGCTTGAGGGATCCCCGACAGTCTTAGAAACCCAGGAGGTTTCTGAAACTTAGCTGCAGTCTGCGAACTTCTCACCGAATCCTTCTTCCTTCCCGCTCCCTTCCCAGCCGTCAGACGGGCATCGCGGTCTGAGGCTCCGCCACTCCCGCCCCTGCCTTTCAACCTCCAGGGGGTTCGTTCCCCTGGGGGTCTTCTTGGAGGACCAGAACTAACACCGCTGTGTGATTTAGCAACAGTAGCAGACGTGGGCAGAGAATAACTGTAATCTTGGTGTCAGTATGAAAGGGCAGTAACTGAGCTGGGGAATTTTAGTTTTGTATCAAGTGTGCATTAAGTGCATCGAATAGAAAAGTCACCCAGAAAACGACCTGATCTACCGGAGCCGGGAGGAGTCGGGGGAGGGCTGCGACCGACGCCAGCATGTCCGGAGCAAGGGGCCTGCGGGAGAGGGAGGCGCTGCCACGGGGAGGAAAGAACATGCGTCCACATACAAAACCTGGGAGGAGCCTGGCATGAGAGCAGGACACACGCGAAGGGTGTGGGAATAAAGAGGCACAGACAAGAGAGCTTCAAACTGCGGTGCGCCCTGGAACGCAGCGGATGTCGAGAAGATGAAAGGGAGGAAAGAAAATCCAGGACACAGATGCAGAAATATAGATTCCAGCAAAAATTCAGGGGAAATCATGGCTGGGTATGTATCCTAAAAGCCTGAAAGCTCTGTTCGGTCCACTTGCTTATGAACATAGACAAGGAAACTGAAGGGTTTAGTGACACAATTACTTGAAGGATTTCCAAGGTCAATACAGATCAGACTAGAAAAAGGCTGGGATTAGGCCAATATGAGTAAAAGAGTCAGAACGAAGTGTTGCTGTTTGTGACCCTGATTCATACTCTCTGTGCACCTGGCTGGTCCGGGTGCACCTCTTCCTACCAGTAAAAGATGAAAACACTGTTAAGTCACCACCAGGATCGGAGCCTTTACATTAGACTGGCACATTATGAAGATCAATCACTCAAGTCTTTAAATATTTGCTGATATCGAATAATGGAAAAAAAATTAAAATAATTACATGTATATTATTTCTTAGAAATAGCATAATTTTAGGTATAAATGGATTACACTGTAAAAGCAATGATGTTTAACTAGATCTTGCTTTTTAAATAATTGTCCCCAATATTAGCGATGGACTTATGTAATTTATTAACAATTTTCCAAGGCTTCCTTTTCCACCAGAAGCCAAACATTCAGATGTCACAGAGTCAGGATCCAGTGGTCAGTGTTTGATTGCCAAAGTGTTGCCTATTGATCCCTACAAAGTTTTAACTCACACAGTGGGGAAAAAAAACAGCACTTAAGCATAGAATAGAAAGAAAAAGTTTGACTTAACTTGGTTTTATTTGCTCAAAAGAATGCAGAAATTCTAATTAGATGTTAATTGACACAAATTGGTTTTACTCAATTTGGTTATTTAAAACTAACCCATAAGTAAATACCACTCACTAACTTTCTCATCTTCACTCTCTGGGGAGAGAAAAGGGAAGCCTCCCCTTACGTCAAATAGTCAGTGGGTCTAAATGTTTCGCATCACCGTTGGCGACTGTTTGCTCTGGAGTAAAACGGAATCCCACCAATGCCTAACGCACAGGGCTGCGGTGAAGGCAAAGTGCCCGGATTACGGTGGGGACTCAACCGCAGCTGCTGCTAACTCTTTGGGAATTAAACCGCGTGGGCATCGTTAGTAAACATTAGCTGGAGAAGAAAGTGAACAAGATTGATGTCTAGGTAAAAACATGAAGGTTTTACAAAATTAAAAGGCCTAGAAGATAAGAAATGTAAGTCAATATTATCAATGTAGGACAAAGGCACACATAATCAAATAAATCACAGGAAGACCTTCAAAAAGAATGCATGTTTTGTGAAGAAAAATGGGCAGTTTCATAAATATATGTGAAGTGAGAAGACAGGAAAGGAAGGTTATAACCCCCCAGAGAGAGACTGAAATGAACTCAACGACAGAAGAGGCAAATGCAGCAAGAAAAATGAATAACTCATTTGGTTTAGTGCTCGCTGGGGAGAGCTCGGGGTTGCACTGGAAAGTGAAAAGTCTCCCAGAGGGAGATGGCAAACTCCTAAAACTTAAGAACTGGAAAATCATTTACATAGATAACGTCTCGTTGTAATGAAACCTACAGTATCTCTAAATTGGTTTATTGGGGCAAAATTTTGTTGAACTGATTTCAGGTGTGGAAGCTCCTACAGATTGAGAGACGTAGGCATAATAGTCATTGGATATGGCACATTAAAAACTATGGTGAATAATCAGAAATATACAAAATATTTTATGCTCATAAATGTGCACACAACATTACTTATAGAGAAGTATAGGAAATTCTGTAAATATACAAAAAGAAGGGAAAGGTTACTTACATTATAAAATTGATCTGATGAAATATTTTATGAACAAAATTATGCTTATAAAAGTACAGTATTAATAGTATCAGTGAATGCATACGATATAATAGATACAAGAAAATTGCATATATGGAAAAATTAAAATTGTGACGGGTGAAATAACCAAAGAAAAAAGACGGGGCAGATCATAACAACATGTTAAAAATATTATCTCTGGGTATTGAAGCTATAGATTATTTTTATATTCTTCTTTATTTTCTGAATTTTCTAAAATTAGTATGTACTTTTTCATATGCATATGGATACTGAATATGACATTGTGTAAAGTTTTAAAAGTCAACTAGTTCTATAAAACTCATAATTAAAAGAAAATTCCCTTGCCTTACCTTTTTTGCTCTCCCAAGGCAGTCACTTTCAAATCTTTAACACTTTCTTTTGACACTTATTAATATCTCCTTATTTCTGGATAACTATCATGTCCTTTAGGGATTATTTATTAACTTATTCATATGGGAAACAGATTTGCTTTTCTCATGCCTATGCCCCTAGCACCCATGCAAATATTTTCTTCTTCTATCCTCTCAATAAGGTTATCTCATATATTTAAACTAAATGAATATTTTACATTTACCAGTGGAGTCGATATGGTGTAATCAATTGACTTATTTTCTTCCTTATACAAGTTGTTTTCTTTGTGGTTTAATAATTGCCTCTTTTTGTACTGCTGTTTTCCTAAGAACCTATTCCCAAACTTTCAGAAATGTAACGCTCATCTCAAAGTATTTAAATTGATCAAATAAGGTCTTAGTTCAATTGCCCAGAAACAGAGCCTGAGAAAGAGGTTGGACCAATTTAGCTCATTGAGTTAGTGCGCTGAGGAGGGAGTGAGCGAGGCCCGGGTGTGGGTCAGAGAACAAGCCAGGATGTGGCCTTTCAACTGGGGTCCAGCTTTACCTGGTCCCAGGGGGAGAGCGGGGGCAGGTACCTCGAGCACTCAGTTACCTGCACTGGGAGCAGGCAGGCGTGGAGTTTGAAACTTCCAGTGACTCTCTCTTTCTAGGGACAATTCTCCTGAGGAGGAGATGGATGGGTGCCCTTAGCATCCACCAGCTGGGGGATGGGTGCACTGGCCCAGGAAAGTGGGTTGACGCAGGGTACAGCAGCACGAGACACAGGTCACCTCTCACCTCCCTACTTCCTTCCTTCCTTCCTTCCTTCCTTCTTTCCTTCCTTCCTTCCCTCTTTCCTTCCTTCCTTCCCATCCTCCCTCCTTCCTTCCCTTCTGCCTGTCTTTCTTCCTTCCTCTCTTTCTCTCTCTCTTTCTATCTTGGGCACACTGTTCCTGGGTGACCAAATATCAGCATCCACAGGTTGTTCTCGTGGGATGGCAGGTTCCGCAGAAAGTAATTTAGTCTCTTGCGTGGAGACTCACATGCCTTACTCTCAGAGTTCTTGGAGCCAAAAAAGGGGAGTGATGCTCTTGGTCATACTGTTCAGCATGGACTTTCATCATACCTGTTTTATGTTTGTCCCACTCTAACTGTGGATGTGGCCTCAAGCCTAGTCCTTTGTCACAGTGGGAAAGAGGCAATAAAAGGTCGAGAATCCAGGAGTTGGACGCTTCTTAAACAGACTTTCAACAAAGGCTCCCGTTTCGCGTCCACACCACGTCGCTGCCTTCGCAAGGAGCTGGTTTGCCAATACCTGAGCCACACCAGGGTTCTGTGTCACGACAAAAATTGACTTATTTTCTTCTTTCCTCCTTACTGCTGGTTTCGCATGCAGCTGTTTCCGGTCTGCTTCGTAAATGACAATGTGTCCTGCTTTCCAGCTGTGAAATTCCCTCGACACCATTATGCTACCACTCCTTTCCCGCTTTCGTTGTCTTGTGGGGTGTATTCCCCCCATTACTTTCCTTATGGTCGATTTTAGGAGATAAACTCATATATTCAATTCGCCATGTTTAACTAAAAGGCACTATTTTTTAAAAATAAAATTTTAATGTGCTTGATTTTCAAGTATGTTGACAGAAATTGTAAAACCAATTAATGGCTATATTTTAATGGTGTCTTGAACATCCCCATATTATTTTTGTTAAGCAAAGAGAAAAGCAAAACAGTAAAATAAAAATGGTGCCATACTTTTATTTAGCAAAGAGAGTCCATGAACATGAATAAAGTCTTGGGAAATTGATGGGAAAATAACTATCACTTGCAAAACCACCTTGGTTTGTTTTTGTGCATAGAAAATGCATTGATCCTGTGTGAAATTCTGGTTAATATTGTGTCTCGCAAGTATGTTCTTTCTGTGGGTCCAGCATGAAACTTCCTAGTCTCACAATTCCTAGCGTATAGGATTTTGTAACAAGCAAATAGAGGCTGCACTTCTCAGTTTCTCTAGTCTATATACGAGTTTTCAGTCTTTTGTTCCCAGAGTAAAATTTTCCATACTGCATCTTCACTGTAATATATACCCATGATAAAAAGAAAGCTCTGCCTCCCTGGGGACTAACTCAGCCAAGGAAATTCCACTTTTATGAGGAAGCACAGTTTCCCTTGAGAGGGTTGATTGGGTTGGAAGCTGGAAACAGTTCCTGCCGAAGTATCAAGGGCTTATCACACCTGTCCTGTATTATTATAATCTGAAATGAATAAAATTTGCTATCCATTTGCTTAAGCAATGATTAAAGTATTGATTTGTAAGGTCCTTTACACGTCTCACAACACTGTCCCCTCAGTGTCTCATTTTGTCCCTTCCACAGTGCTGTCCCTTCCACACGTAAGCGCGTGTCACCCCGAGCAGGTGCGGAACTGCCGGGTTTGCACCGCCGGGCTCAGCCAGCACCTCCAGGGGCAAAGCCCCGGCCGAGCCCCGCGGGCCGCGCCTGCGTTCCCCGAACTGCTCCGCTCTGGCTCCGTGTGCCCGCACCACGGACACCGCGCGCGCTCTGTTCTAAGATCGTCTTCTGAGCTCGCTTTTTTTTTTTTTTTTTTAAATATTTATGTTGTTTTGTAACGATTTTTAAGGTCATTTCAAGTTAAGAGATTATTGTCTTGACAGAGAATCCACTCTCTATGTCATTCATTCCATCTGTACTTTCTTCTAGTCGTCATTGCTAGCAACTCAATTCCTATTTCCTATTCACGTTTCTATAAAATCTGAAAACCTTTATGGCATTTTCTTTGAGGTGTTTGTGTCTACCTCTGTGATGTACATTCTTGGTTTTATACTATTTCAGGTTTGTTTTGTTTTGGTCTCTTAACACCCTGCTATGTGCAAGCCTCGCTGGGTTGAGGGAACATACTAACAGCGTAAGCAGCTCCAAGGGAAGCCGCGAAAGCAGCAGTCGGAGCCGCAGGTGGAGGGGCCAGGACACCTGCGACTTCAGCATGCGAGATGCACTTAGTGGAGCGTTGTCTCCCTTCCTAACGAGGCCCACAGGTGGGGGTGTGTGGCACAGCCATGCTTCCCAACAATGCGTTCTCTAAGGTTTATGGAGAATCAGCAAAACGGCTTCAGAATGGGCTGTGGAGGTGCTTTGCTTGCATATTTCAGAAATAGACTTCTGAGTACCTGTAGGACCCAAAGTATTCCATATGTAATGCCAAATAATTCATTGGACAATTTCCAGCAACATAAAGCAATCATTCCGTTCTAAAGTATGTTCCTGGAAAATACATCGGTTTTTGTAATAGTGCAGGAGACAAGGGAGTCATCTGTGAAGGAAATGTTTTTATCAGAAGATTTGGTGTGTGGGGAAGGTGTGCTGCTTGGCTCATACATGACTGTCGTCTTCCTCAGCTCTTGCTGCGTCCTTGGGGCAGACGGGAGGAGGGGGAGCCCTGGGGCCTCTTTTCCAAGGGCGCTGAGGAGGGCTCTGCCTGCAGGACCTAGTCACCCAGCAAGGGCCCCGCACTGGGAGCGAGGATTTCAACCTAGCAAATGTCTTGGGGGAAAGACATTCACTCAGTCTATAGCATGTAGGAATCATAACATGAAATTATAAAAATAAAATATAATGTATTTTTATAGTTTGTATTATAGATATTCAATGTCAACCTTAAAGTTGGTGTTTGTTATGAACCAAAACAAAGAATTTTTAAAAATTTTACATGTCTTTTACTTTTTTAATTCCATGATATTTTCCCCATGCTAAGTAAAAGAGATGCTTAATAAATACTTTTTTATTAAAGAATTAAGATATTCTTTTCTTGAGGGAATAAACATTTTAGTAAGCTAATTTCGAGAGGGAAAAGATCTATACCTTTCACTTACGTGTTTTGTCGTTTTTGTTCATTTACAATGAACATTTAAAATTATCCTCAGGCTAATTGTGGGCATTGCCCTGTTATTTTATATTGCCTTGCCTGAGAGTGAGGAATCCCTTTTGCAAGATAACATGTACTCTGTTTCTTAGTTTCCTCAGGTGTAAAATGAGAAGATAGGATGACATGATAGCTAAGACGTTTTCTGAACTGTTTTCCATTTTATGTACATTGAGTTCATGCTACTCCTAATACATAATTTTTTCATTGCATAAATATTCTCTTTCAGGTGAAGATTGCCTATATTTATTTATTCTTTGTCTCTGCGCATTTGCCATTTGACGTGGGGGGACTCTGATATGCATGCCACTACAAGTCGCTTTCTCTTGTTCTCTGGGGCACCGATTGCAAAGAGGCCGGCCTCTCAGCCTCTCTTCTGTTTAGCACTTAGGCCTCCCATGATTAGGTCAAAGTGAATTTCTTCATCTGTCAGTGGCTTATTTGGTCTCAGGACAGACATTCCACTTCTGCAACTGACTTTTTCCCATTCTGTTTGTACCATTTACTCCCTCAGTGCAAGGACTCCAGTGATGCCCTTTGCATTTTCTGTGATTTTCATGGAGGTTTGGCCCATTATGCTGATGGACTTCTGAAATTACTCACTAGCTCCTGCAGAATTACTCGTGTCTGTTTCTTGGCAATGTTAAAACTGATTTACCCAAGCAACGTGATTCTTTGCTTTGTTTTTCTTTTCTTTTTGTTTTTCCTCTCCCAACAGCCAAGGCGACTTCTCCTTCCCACAGTAATTCTGATTCTCATTTTTTATCATCTGCTGAATTCCTGAGACCGAAGTCTTGGTGGAATTGAGAAGCCGCAGTTTTGTTTCTGTTTGTTTGCTTCTTGCCTTTCTTCTTATACTTTCATCAGCTCAGACCCTTGTTAGAGTGAATTATGTGCAGTTTGCTGTGTGAACGTTGTTTAGCAAAGTCTGGTATCCACTTCTCTGAGAGTGCAGAAACATAGTAGGACTGTTTTAAAATGCTGCACTTGAGAGGGTGGGCAGTGATGCTGCACTAGGCGGCTCGTATCAGAAAGATGAGCTTTTCGATTCCTGTGCATGCTGTTATAATACCTAGGATAACAAAAAGGGGAATGGAAACAGTTTAAGGAAAGCTGGCAAAGTTAGTAAATCTTTGTTCTGGTCTTTGATTCCTTCTTCTGGACCATGTCCACAAGTCCCTGATATGATAAGTCCGTTCAAATTGATGAAACAACAGGTTGTATTCTTGGCCCATTTTGCATTCTGTGTTCCTTCCCTGGGCAGTCTCACAGCCTTCATGATTATCTTTTCTTACTCAAGGATTATTTGATCATGAGCAACAGAAACCAACTCAAATTATCCGGAAAAAGACACAGAACCAGAAAAGCACCACATGGAAATGAAATGCAAAAGGTCTAGCTTGGCATCACAAAAACTGCGACGCCAATTCTCTCTGTCTTTTCAAGGCTTGTCATTTTGCTTTTCTCATCTGTCTACTTCATTTCTTTCTTCCTCTGCAGTCTAAGCTTTTTCTTCTTATTTATCTACAGCCTTTGGGTGCTCCAGTATGCAGTTTGCTCTTAGACCGAGGCAGGAGGAAGCCCTTTCTAGGGTCTGCTCTGTTCGGATCCCCTTCTAGGCCCAGTCCGGGCACCAGGGGTTCTGGAATTCTCTGATGTACCAGCGTCTGTGGTATCATCCTCCTCAAGCACGTCTTCCCAAGGGCAGCCTGTGTAGCAGGTGTGCACATCCTTGGGCATCAGTGTTTTCCGCAGGACAGGGGTTTGCGGGGAGCAGAGGGATCTTCCACGTGTGTGTGGCATCACTGTATGGACAGAGCTCAGTGCAGGAAGAGAAGGAAGGAGGATCACGGCCCAGAGCTCCTGGCTGGTTCTCCACGTTCCTGTTGGAAATTTCAAGGATTCTGGGAATTCTTTATTCAAGCCTGTCATCATCATGCTATATTTGCCAACACAGGAGGCTAGAACATATGCTTCAACAATGTGTTAGTTTAATTTTATAACTTTCAAATATTTAGATTCATGGTATGTGGAGTTCCATCTGTACTTTTGTCCCGGACCCCACAGAGATCGTGGGGGAGCTATGCCGATGTGAATGTCTATGAAACATTCCTCAATAATGCAGTTAGTCTTTGTCACATTTCAAGTTCTCTTGGTTTAGAAACTAATTTTTCTAACTTAGGTGAGGTATTCCTGCATGAATGATCCACAGGAACGTCAAACAATTGTTTAGTCAAGTCCATTACCTCCCACTCCTAATGTGCTACTCGTGTTTCATTCATTCAACACAGTTTTACTGAGAACCCTTCTCAGCCAGGGACAAAATGGTGAACAGAACACACATGGCCCTTGTTCTGCTGTGGGGGAGAAGACAGTTCCGTGCTGGGATTGGAAGCGCCGGCATCTACCTTGTGATCAATCCCCAGACCTTAAATGTATATGTGATTTGGCTGTTTCACCTTATCCATAGCCAATCAGTTATCAATCTTTGTTTATCTCTTCATTGTTTTTCTATCTCATTACCTTTTACTTATCTCATCTTCATCCCACCTTAATTTATCTTCTCTCACCCAGACTCTTGTTTGAGCTTTTAGCTGTCATTTTGTATTCAGTATTGTTTTTCCCAAATACATATCTGAAATGGAAAACTGCCACATCACTTACTTTCTTGATTACAATCCACCCATCTTGTGGGCTGGCTTCTGTTTCCTAACTGCCCTCGCTCACCCATCCTTCCCCAAGACAAACACTAACTCCCTATGGAATAAAGCTTAATTCATCACGGGAGAAAATGCCTTCCATAAACAGTTTCCTACTTGCCTCCTTCCCAAATTGTTCTCTACTCTTTAAATGAGAATGTTAAATCTCAACAGCATCAGTCTCTCATTTGTTTTTTTAAAAATTAATTGCAAAATATTAAGGGGGCACAAATGTTTTAGGTTACACGGATCGTTTTTGTGATGCTTGCGTCCAGGCTATAGGTGTGTCCATCACCCAAATAGTGTTCATAGCAACCACTAGGCTGGTTTATTCCCCGCCCCCACCTTCCCCAATTGCTTTCCACTGAGTTTTACTCCCCTCTGCGCACGTGTGTGCTCATTGGTTAGTTCTAATTTTATAGTGAGGACATGTGATGATTGTTTTTGCATTCCTGAGATACAGTCTCTCATTTCTGTTCCTTTGCTCATGATGTTTTCTCTACCTAGAAACACTTTCTCACCAAATTAGACCTTTTCCAATCTCATCTAGCTCTTATCCCAAACACACACACAAGTGTGTTGCTTTTATTGCAAGTGCCCATGCACATGACTGTTAGAGCATCTATTGACAATGGCACACACCTCCCTCCCCTTAGATGTATTCATTCCAACAGGTTTTAACTACTCAAGGGGAAGCACAATTTTTAGGATAAGCAGGTCATCAACAAATATATTAACTAAGTTTGGTAGCTTGTGGTTTCTCAGATACGACCTATCGAATTTTGTTTTTCTTTGTCAGGATTGATTTTGTTGTTCTTGTTCATCTTGTAGCCCTTGTTGTAAATTTTTCCAGAGGAAACACTTATATCTCACAGATAAATCCTGAAGTAAACACACTTTGCTTTGAATTCGGGCAGAGTAACAACGTTCAGAGATTTTTACCCAGAGCCAGGCACTTACGTGGAATGGGCTCTACCTACTCATCCCTGACACAGAGTGATGCATCAGCTCTTCATCTTCAAAAGTCGTTAGCCTACAAAATACGCATTTTTATTTTAAGTATCTAAAGGTGACCTTTACTCTCAGGAAGGTTGTACCATCGCAGGAATGAAGGGATAGCCTAGGGAAGTAGCCTCTAGGAATGCAGGTGACCACTGGGTGGAATTCCAAATACACTGTCCCCACGGCACATGCTGGTCCCGGGACCCGGCCGTGTGGGGCAGGCTGTGGGAATGATTATTGGCATATCTGAGATCTAGAAGTCCCTTAGGTGGATCTTAAGTTTTATTTATATGAATTACATAAATAGTAACATGATTTAATGAATTTGACCATTTAAATCCAAGTGAATAGATCACAGATTATGATATGTTTTAATTTTCTTTCAGTCTAAAATAATTTCCAATTCTTCTTTGGCTTTTTTCTTTGATCAATGAGCCATTTAAAAGTGTTATTTAGTTTTCAAGTACTTGCATTAAACAATTCATATTATTTTGTCTACTAGACATGTTTATAAATTATAATACAATGTTATAAATACCAAAAGATATAGGTACAAGATTCCACAGAATGTTACTGTGGTTTAGTGAGGGAGCAATAGTGATTCAGAGAGAATGATCATTTTGTTGGCGTTTACTCCAGGACAGGGCAAGCTGCAAGGTGCAGTGTATTTATTACAACCCTGAGGGTTAATATTATTTTTCTCACATTACATACAAGGAAAGATTTTGGAATTAGTGGAGTTTTGCCACAGAATCAGGGGATGATTTTAAGAGCTCACCAATGAGAAAGTGTCTTTAAATCGGGCCAATAGAATTAAAAAAATACATCTTCAAAGGCTTACCCAGCAATCTGAAGACTCAATTCACCTTAATTTAAAATTCATATACATGAAAATTTTAATTAAATTTTGTTGTATTCCATCATTAGGCCAGAACTCCCTTGTTGAATACTGATACACATAATCTAAATTAGAGGCAACTTGTCCAACTTAGGAAGGACTGTATTTTGTGAAAGTTTGCATCTAAATTTTGACATGTGTGCCAATGCGCAGTGGCAGATGCCAGGATGCAACTGATATCTCCCTCACCGGCGGTGCAGAGACCGTGGGCCATGTGGTCTCTGGGTAGTAACAGTGTTATTTTGTCTTTGTGGAGCACTTCTCTCCAAGGAGCTGAAGTGATTTACAAGAATTATCTCACTGGTTCATATCATATTCTTACAAAGCAGGTAGATGACAGCTCATGTTGTCTTTGTTTTTTAATAGAATTCTCCAGGTACAGCCTGGGAAATTTGATTAGATAAGTGAGCTGGATCCACAACATCCTAATCTAGGGAAACTGCCTTTCAAACTTTGAAGACATCACAACATTCAGAACACATTTCATAAGTACTGAAGTTTTCAGTGTATATACCATCTATTGTCTAGCCACACCTACAGGTGTTTCTAATAAAGGGCATTCTGGAGAAGTCAAATGTTTATAGATTCTCTATTGAATCCAACAAATATATTTGAGAAATCTGCTATATAAGAAAAAATCAGAGGATGGTGTCTTCTGATAAGGTAAAATTTATGAAGAAAAACTTAAGGACATTACACACACGTACACTATATAGATCTCTCTCTCTCTCATCTAAAATAAAGCACCAAAATAAATATAATATGGCACAGACAGAAGAATTATTCTCTCTGAAGAATGAAAAGAACACTATAAGTAGATAATTTTAAAGAAGGGTTGATTATAAACATAGTTTCCCATTGCACTTGAAATAAAATGCAAATGCCTTGCTGTGGCCCTTAAAGCTCTGCATGGACTGCCTTGCTTGCCTGTCCAGCCTCATCACATACACAACTATTTCGTTTTTGGCCTGTCCTCAAACTTCTGACTCCTCTGCCCGCATCCTCATTTTCAGCCGATGACCTCCTGTCCTACTTCACTAAGAACACAGCATTCGGCGGAGCATTTCCACAAGCTGCTGGGACCACGTTCACAGACGTAACCTCACCTGCTCTCAGGTGCTCGGGCTCCCTGCCTTACGGCGGACGAGTGGTGCCTCGTGTCATCTCAGCTGCTCCCCCACGTCACCTGCGTGCTAGACCTGCCCTCTCTGGCCCTCTCAGCCTGTGCTCCGGGAATGTTCCTTTCTCCTAAATCACCACATTTTCCTTCCCTACTAAATCAGTAGGCAAACATGCTCTCACTTCTCCCATTAAAAAAAAAGGAAATATTATTTATGCTAGAAACATTTGACTTATTCTCTTCTAGCTATTTTGAAATATATAACAGATTATGTAAACTACAGTCACGCCAAGGATCTATCAAACACTAGATCTTATTTCTTCCCTTAGACTGTAAGTCTGTGGCCATTCACCGATCTTCCTTCATCCCCCGCCCCACTCCCCTTCCTGGCCTCTGGTAACCACCGGTCGACTCTCTCTTCGTGAGACACATTTTATCAGCTCCCACATGAGTGAGGACGTGTGATACTCGTCCTTCTGCCCTTGGCTTAGCGTCACTTAGCAAGATGACCTTGGCTCCATCCCTGCTGCCACAAATGACAGGATTTCATTCTTTTTTACAGCTTAGAGAAACGGCTAAGATTTAAGGTGATAGGTACCCCAGTTACACCTATCTGACCTTTACAAATCATATGAATACATTGCATTATCACGTGTACCCTGAAAATCCGTACATCTATTACGTATCAATTAAAAATTAAATTAAAAGGTAAATCTAAGAGAAGAAGGTATTCTTGATATTACTAACTTATTTCTCTTCATGCTTTTATAAGGAAAATCATGCAAAAAGTTCACTTTATCGGAACTTTCTAATTGTTTCCTATCCTCCAATTCTCCCTTTAGGTCTCTCTGTGCAAATTCAGGTTGTTAAGGTTAATCAGTGAGTTACCCATTATTAAATCCATGGCCAGTCCTCAGTCCTTTCCTTTGTTGACCTACTAACAGCATTCGACCCACTCGATAATTCCTTCCTCTTTAAAACACTTTATTTACTAGGGTTTCCCTTCCCTGGTTTTCCTCCTGTTTCACAAGCTGTCTCTGTCTTCCTTGCAATTTCCTATTATTCTTTCAGATCATTTAATATTGGTGTGGAGGGACTGGTGGTTCATTTTTCATCACATGTTACCTTAAACTGTATTGAAACTATTCACTATTTCTGGTCTGTTAACAAACCAGACTTGGTTAGTTTTGATACTGTGGTCACAGGTTTGTTTCAGTGAAACTATTTTATGACCTGAGCTATTGGAAGAGCTCAAAGAGGACTGAGTCAGAACAGGAAACCAGATGACCCTGCCAAACTGAATGCGATCACCCCAGGGCTAAACTCACTGGTCACGCCTCACTTTTTTCTTTACCATGGTTCAGCTTTAAACCTTCATATTGCAGTGAGAGGGGCCCCCGCTTAGATGCTAAACCAACTGACAGAGTAATTCCTGCAGGGATCTAAAAAGTGCTTAGTGCTCGAGTAATTCCAGAACACTGTGCTCCAACATCCTGCGTAGTGACCTGTTCTAGCAGGTGGGAAGGGAGCCCGAGTGCATGGGCCTCATCACCTGGGCACCTCTCGGAGTTCGCTGTCGGGAGTAGCCGCAGGACCACAGGCAAAGCCGACTCCAGAGAGCCTAAAGCCGGGTGAGGGCTGGCTTAAAGAAAAAAACAAAAATAAAAACATCCTGGAGTTTGGGAGAGAGATCAGAACTCCAAATACTGATTCGGGGGCGATCTGCTTATAAAATAATCATTGAAATTTCAAGCAAAGATGAGCTCACCGAAGGCAAAGGCCACACAGCTGGGGCTGTGTTTAAGGGATACAGGGAGGGAGAAGAGGAGAGTTTGTGCACACTGTGATTAAAACCACACTGCCGAGAGAAAACCAGACACAACTCTGCCTTACACTAGAATAGCTTTTTTCAGAACTCTGCCTCACAACTGAAGAATTGGACTTTGAACTCATATTCCTTCGGGGAGCCTTAGGAATAGTTCCTGAACTTTGCGAGGCCACAAACTCATTGAGAATTTAGTGAAAGCTGTGGATCCTTCCCCAGAAAAACAAAAACGAGTGTATAGAAACACACATGACTCTGGGGGAAAAAAGTCCGAGTCTTCATGGGTGCTGGCTGTGATTCCCAGAGAAAGACACGCCTGGTGATTTCTTAGATTCTGTCTGAGAGATTTTTCTTTTTCTGCTTTCTTATATTCACGTGAGATTTTTGTTGTTCTGGTAACACAGTATTGAATTCATTGTTAGGGTTGCTAAGTTCTATTTTCCCGTTTCATCATATCCTTTTGTAACTGTGTCATCTATATGCTTTCTCTTAAGTACACATAATGATATTTATGCTAACTGCATTTTATTTTGGGGGCAATAGAATGTGTTGAGTTGGAGCAACGTCCCTACAAACTGGTAGAATGAAAAATGCTCTTCCGTTATGGTGTAATGGAACCAACCATTCTGCCTTTCCTAGAGAATTTAAATTACATAGAGGGAGTAATATTGCTTTTAAAACTTCAGGAAGAGTTGGCATGTAAGTAAACAACATTTTTTTGACAAAATGCCTTCCATAAAATTTAATAAAGATTTTAAAATAACAAATTTGCTTTATTTCTCCTTTTCCAAATCAGACTGAGAGACAGAGCTAACCCAATCTGTTTCTAGGTGAGATACGAAACGAGGTGAGGAGTGTATCCGGACGGGGAATCTTCCTCACAGCAGCAGCCATGAGGGAGAGGGCAGAGGAAACGACAGATCAAGATCAATGCCAGGATTCAAGTCAGTGTAGCTAAATTAAAAACCTGATCTGAACATTTAATGTTGATTGACAGTGTTTTGATAGCTACTTTGGTCTCAGCAGCCAGAAATCACTTACAGCAAACTCAACTGAGGTCAGAGTTCAACCTCTGTGATAAAGAGAGGTACCAATACTGCTGCAACCCAATCTATAAAGAATATTAAGAGTTAGCCAATTTTAAAGATTATGTCTAAGGGTGATAAACGGAATCACACAGATAAATTAACGTGATCCAAAACGTCATTACTCTGACTCAGGGTCTTGCTACAGGATGCCGACTGTGCTTAGACAAATTTGATATAAGAAAAGTAAAAATATACCTGTAAACAAACAAGGTCAAAAGATGACATTATCTTTCTAGAAAGTAAATGCATAAACGGGGTGACTTCCATATAAATCTATAATTTTTTTATTGTTTATTTTTGTGTGCTCTCCTTCTCCCCATGTATATATTTAGATAGAAAGATAGTAGTAAATGCTGTAGTTGCTCAAGAGTTTTTCCTGTATTGTTCCTTGAATATTTCCATACCTGTACCAGTCATTGCAATTTATATGCTGTTTAAAAAACAGACATAGCAGGTGCATGAATTAAAAGGGGCTTATTTCTAGTCTTTGAAGAAAATAATAGGTGTTTACTTTAAATACCCAATTATTTTATCTACCACTATTTACTTATATATACATCTTAAAGTTGTGGTAACAGCAAATCATGTTAGCTCAGCATGGTCAACAAAGGTAGGGATTGTGTGGGAATACTCGATACAGACTCTGCAGGAATATCACCTGTGACAGCTGTAATTGTCATGAAGAATCATCTACTAAGACAGGGCCCCAGAGTACAGCACAGGTGGGTGACTGGCATCTCCTTCCTGAGGGAGATCCAATAGTTGTATCAATAATCAATCCAGGATGTTTAATCCTGACCTTCACACCTCATACAAAATCTTGGATAAAAACTGTCCATGATAATAATTAAATAAAATTAAATAATAAAACATACACTAAAAGAAGATAGACTAATGGCCAACAAACATAGGAAAAAATGCTCAACATCTCTAATCATCAAGGAAATGCGAATCAAAACCACAATGAGATATCACTTATCTCCAGTGAGAATGGCCTTTATCAAAAAGTCCCATAACAATAAATGTTGGCGTGGATGCAGAGAGACAGGAATACTCATACACTGCTGGTGGGACTGTAAACTAGTACAACCTCTGTGAAAAGCAATATGGAAATACCTCAAAGAGCTACAAGTAGAACTACCATTTGATCCAGCAATCCCATTACTGGGCATCTACCGAAAAGAACCAAAGACATTCTACAAAAAAGACATCTGCACTTGAATGTTTATAGAAGCACAATTCACAATTGCAAAGGTGTGGAAACAACCCAAGTGCCCATCAATACATGAGTGGATTAGTAAAATGTGGTATATGTATACTCTGGAGTACTACTCAGCCACAAAAAACAATGATGATCTAGCACCTCTTGTATTACCCTGGATAGAGCTAGAGCCCATTCTACTAAGTGAAGTATCCCAAGAATGGAAAAAAAGCACCACATGTACTCACCATCAAATTGGTATTAACTGATCAACACTTAAGTGCACATATAGTAGTAACATTCATCAGGTGTCAGGCAGGTGTGGGGGGGAAGGGGATGGGTATATACACACCTAATGAGTGTGGTGCACACGGTCTGGGGGACGGAAACGCTTGAAGCTATGACTTGCAGGGGCAAAGGCAATATATGTAACCTAAACATTTGTACTCCCATAATATGCTGAAATAAAAAAAATTTTAAAAAAGTACACTAAAAATAAGAAGTAACAGCTTTTAAATCCCACACTTTGTACTTACAAGAAGGGCTTTTCAATCAGTCCCCCAAATGATCTTTATTATTCAGAACTTTCTAATGAGCAATTAAACTGAAAAATGTTTTATAAGAAAGCATAGGAAA